>CM076580.1:512294106-512865651 GCA_034641835.2 Pinus albicaulis
TCCCGGAATCCTGGGTGGGGAAGCCAGAATTGCTCGAATCAGAAGGGTTTAGGCCTTCCCATAGTTGGTCTTTCCCACTGTAATTGGACGTGCCAATGGTCTGATCCTGCCACCGGTAGTATGGTGAAGAATATGTCCCCTATTGCTTGAATGATGGGATTGGAAACAAGGAAACGGTCTAGGCGAGAAGCGATGAAGTGGTTTCCAGATCGTCGATTGTTCCAAGTATGAAGGCCATTAGCAGTAGGGATGTTGATGAGGCAGTTTTGGTTGACGAATTTTTTGAAGTGCAGGGAGTCATCTTCAAGAATATTGCACCCACCCCGTTTTTCTTGAAGGCTAGTAATCATGTTAAAATCCCCTCCCAGGATCCAGTAGTGATGGGAGTTCAGATTTTGCAAATCAGAGAGATTGTCCAAGATTAGAATTTTACTAGTAGTGGTTTGAGGGAAATAAACATTAGTAAGCAGGCCTTTGAGGCTGGTGCCAATGAGGTGAAAGGAGGCTTGAATAAAATGATGGGAAGCATGGAAGTGAGAAAGGGAAAGGATGGTAGGATTCCAAGAAATGGAAATGCCCCTAGAAGCCCCTACAGAATCGATAGCGGTGGTGTCACAACCCGGCCAGAGGTGGGATAGAATTGAATGGAAAGTGGAGCTGGTGCATTTGGTTTCTTGCATGAAAAAAATGGCAGGTTTGTTGCGAGTGAGACTATTTTTTATCATTCGAAACTTTGAGGGACTATTGATCCCTCGAATATTCAAGGATGTAATCTTCATCATAAACTTGGATATTTCAGGGCTTTGAAGAATTTCGTCAACTTGGGATCTCTCCCAGATTCGACAAGTTGATCCCCTGGCATGATTAACCATTGTAGATCCGTAGGTCGACCCCACTTCCTTGATTCTCTGATAATGTTGATTGTTTCCCTAGGTATGAGCTCTCCTTGAATTCCAAGATGAACACTACCTTTTAGTAGCTGAGCCTTCAGAAGCGCTTCCTCCAAACTATCAATCTGTCTGGGTAGAATGGTATGATACACTTTAGAATCACACGCATTTTCCAGCCCTGTTAGATCTAGATCCCCAAAATCAATAGATTCTGGTTCTTCAATCATGTAGGTGACCACTGCAGAGTCTGATCTGACATTGGGGTTCCTGGGTTGATCTATGGGAGCATGGGAGTCAAGATCCATGTCAGAAGACGCTTTAGGGCGGCTACTTTGGGCAGGTTTAGAATGCGGGAGCGGGGGGGCTTCTGAGGATTGGTGGTCATCGCTATATTAACCATCGGAGTGTCCAGACCCTTAAGGGGGGCGATGGAGCCAAAGGAGGGCATCACAGAGGAAGAGGGGTCAGGGCGGGGCTCCTCAACCTCTTGATCTAAACCAAGATCGTCTAAGATTTAGAAGTTGTTGCTGGAAGAGGGGCCTTTCGAAGAGGGAGAAGGTTGGGGGGGTCCAAAGGAGTGAGGGGCTTCTTGGAGTGTCTTTTTCTGTGGGAAAACCGGGTGAAGCCATCTAGATCTGAGGCATTGGGAGGACCAGAGGGGGCGGGAGGGTGATTTTGAGGACAATCCCTGAAAAAGTGTCCATGCATATGACATTTTCTACACCTAAAAGGAACATGTTCATAATATATAGATTGGATCCACTTGAAATCGTTGTGCTAGAGACTTACCGAATCAGGGAGGGCTTTTTCTAGATGTATATAGACACATATCCAATCATATGCAGTATATCAATTGTGTTTGGTCTCTTCAGTAGTTTTGATGAATGTTCCAAGATAGTTTCTGATCTCCTTGAGGGTGATCTCCTCCCAATACTCCTGTGGCAGGGAGTATAAACGGATCCAGACTGGAGCCCAGTTGGAGTCCTCCTTATCGGGATCGAAACGTTCCACCCAATCCCTTAGATAAAGCCCTGCGGTGTTGAAAAAATAAGGGTCTCCATCCATGACTCTATTTTTTATCTTCGATGTAGGTGAAGATAATATTGAAGAAGCCTTTGGGGCCCAAATGAAGGTCCACCTGCCCTTTTGGTTTCCATTTCGCTTTGATCCAACCATAAAGGGCTTTCTCAAGCAGCCATAGGCCAATAAACTTACCGATCAATGCATGATCGTGCATGTATTGAATGCGTCCATTGATGCGCTCCGCTTGGAGGTGTATCTCGGGTATTTTCGTTTGAATTGGAATGCAGGTCGTAGATCTCACAGATTGCAATTCCTTGGACCCGATCTCGTTGCTGGGGCAATGCGGTGATCGTGCGGCAGTCGGATCTGATGGATTTGTTGTTGGCATCTTGTGGGTAGGCGTATTAGAGTTGAGCGAGGAACTAGGGATGCCAGATCTGCTTGGATCCCCAGGGTTGAGGGGGGGGTTACAGGGCCCCCCCTTTGGAATCCAACATGCTGGAATCAAGAAGCGTAGGCTATGCGGACGACGATGTGGAGGAGCCAGAAGCAGTGGCGGCGCCTGCAGAGAAGCGCAAGGAAAGCCCTAGGGCTTTAGGGCCATGCTTCAATCTCAGCTCTCAGATCCTCTCATCAATCCACTTTTTTTCAATTGATTATTCCGATTTAAATGGATTATTAAATATATATGGATTATATATATTTAATTTGTAGTATTTATTAAATTTCAAAATTGGAATATATAAATATGTAATATTATATATAGTATTTTTGGTAATAATTTTTTTATTTTTTTTATTTTAAAATTTAAAAAAAAAATTGTTTTTCTTAATATCTAATATAAATGAAAAAAAAATTGAGAGAAATATTAAAATGTTTATATATATTTATATATGAAATATAATTTGAAAATAAATAAATTATTTATTATATAAAATATGAAAATTTTTATTTTATATGGTCTAAAAATATATTAAAGGGGTAAGTAGCACTTTGGAAATGACATTACTTAATCTTTTTTTTTTTTTCTTTAATTGAAAATTCATCCACACAATATGTTTAAAGTCTTGCTTGACTTGAAATGAATTAGCTTTCATGTTCAGTAATCCCCTTTATTTTTAATTGAAACCTCATCAACACAATAGGTTTAAAGTCTCGTTAGATGTGGAAGGAATTGGCTTTCATGTTCCATCATCTCATTTATGTTTAATTGAAATCCCATGCTTGTGCAATGAGTTGAATTGTCTTTCATGCTCAATCATCTTCTTTATCTTTAATTGAAAACTCATCACACAATAAGTTTAAAGTCTTGCTATACTTAGAAGGAATTGGTTTTCATGCTCAATCATCTCCTTTATCTTTGATTGAAACCTCATCACACAATATGTTAAAAGTCTCACTAGACTTGGAAGGAATTGACTTTTATGCTCAATCATTTTCTTTATCTTTAATTAAAAATTCATCCAAACAATATGTTTAAAAATCTTGTTAGACTTGAAGGAATAAAATTTCATGCTCAATTATCTCTTTTATCTTTAATTAGAACCTCTTCCACACAACATGTTTAAACATTTTGTTGGACTTAAAAGAATTACCTTTTATTCTTTATCATCTCCTTTATCTTTAAGTGAAACCTCGTTCACAAAATAAATTTAAAGTCTCAGTGAACTTGGAGAGAACTAGATTTTATACTCAATCATCTCTTTTAACTTGGATAGAAAACCCATCTACATCTCCTTAAAAATATCACATCCAAACAATAATTAAAAATCTCACTAGATTATAAAGGAATCTGAAAATCCATAACAAAGAAGTTAAAAATCTCAATAGATTCAAAAGGAAATCCATGTACAAAATTTTGTGACTAGTTTTATCCTTAATAACAATTAGGTTGGTTTAGGAGTCTCTTTTTGAGTTAGGTTAGGTTGTTAGGGTCAAATAAAGTTATGAAATTGATTAAATTTCATATTTTTATATAGTTTTAAAAAGTCTAAGTGGTCATTGGTCATGTGATTAAGGTCTTTTCAAAGTAAAATTCAAAAAATTTGAATACATGGGTTAATAGAGTCATTTTTTGACACTTGACACCTTTTTCCTGAGTCCACAACGTTTTCTGTGCAAAACAACCTATTTTGCTACAAACTCACCATACAATTTCGTAGTGAATTTGTCATCCCACTAACTATAGTCGTTACGAACTCAAGTTTTTCTACTAACGGTGAGGGGATCAGTATGTTGTCATCATTTTAGTGGTCAACGGTCAGTTTATCATCATGTATATAACTGTTTTGAGTCATCATTTTATGTATTTCATGCTTGGTAATCATCACACTACCATCATTATGTTTTCCCTCCCACCTTTATTTCCCAATTTAGCGTTACCTCATTCGAACAACAACACTTACCTTTCATCCTTGTAAGCTACTTGATCTGGTGCCAGCAGTCTTCACTTTAGTGTCTGGTCTAGTTGTTGTCTTATATTAGCTCCCACCTCTGTTAAACAAGAAAATTGTTGTCTTATATAGTTTTTGCAGGTGTCGAGAATTGAAGCAGGACAATGTTGTATTGGAGGGCATGGATTTACATAAAAATCCCAACAAAGTAGGCTATGTATTCAGATACGAGCCCATGGACCTGAAGCTGGTTATGGAAGACCTAAGCTTTGCACATGCCTTCGCAAATGCTGGTTGTATGAGATTTTTCCAAAAACTGCAGGGGTACCATGCACACGTGTCCAAAGAGCTTGTTGTCAACTTTTTTGGCACAAATTCAAAGGTGGGCATCTTAAGTTTCATTGTTTCTCCTGAGAAAATTGCACAAGCAACAAAACTTCCGAGGTCTAGAGAAGAATGGTTCAAGGCAACCAAATTCAAGATTTAGAATTATGATGAATTTCTGAAGCAGGAGCATATAGGAGTTGATATGACCTCAGGAATACCCAGGAGCTACCTCAAGGAAAACTACTCAAAGTTGCTTATGGTGATCCAAAAATATTTTACCTATGAAGGTAGATTTCACATGATCTACCAATATCATTTCAAACTCTTACTCCATTTCACATGTAAACAGATTCTTTATCTTCCATTATTTCTATTCGAAAGTTTAGGCAAGATGTCTGACAAAGTAAAATCACTTGAGAGCAGCGATACATCCATATTTCATCATGGCTAAATCAAGTTTTTAGTTATGATGGAATTGAAGAAATTAAATAGGGATTGTGCTACTTTCTTTTTTTTGAGTGGTTATGATGTAGATGTTCTTACTCCAAGAAAGACACCCAAGTCAAAGAAAAATACTGCCAAGAAGGATAAAGAGCCAATAGTTGAAGAATCGGTTGAACCTGAGGTAGAAGTGCAGCTTGCAGTAGAGCCAATGGAGGTAGAGAATGAACAGTTGCAGGAGACAGTGGCACCTCAACAAACCCCTACTGGCAACAAGCTTAACATTGATACAAGGGCTCATAGGAGAATCAACAGAAGTCAAACAGAGGGGAAAGGTAAACTTGAAGACATCTTGTAGGCCATTGATATTGAAGAACCCCCTGTTGTAAAACTTGTAGAGGTTAAAGGAACAAAAACGAAGAAGAAGGGTCTTACAACAAAAAAGCTTGATTTTTCAAGTGAGGATTCAGGTTTTTTCTTTAAGCCTAGGAAACATTTCACTAGGTCAAAACTCTCAAAGGGAGGTAAGTCTGATAAGCTGCATAAAGAGATAGAAAAAAAGAAGCAACCCATAAGAGAAGAGATCATTGAGTTATTCCCAACTGAAGCAAAAATCATCAAGACAAAGAAAGGCAAAGAGAAGGTCCAAGAGAATTCTAAAGTGGATCTTCTTAGAGAACAACTTAAGGAATCCAGAGATGAAGTTTTAGAAGCCAAATTGGAGTTGGAGGATTTTAAATAAGAAAGGAAGGAGCTCACATATTTTAAGAAGGAAGTTAGCAAGAAAATTTATTTTTATGATGAAGTGGAAGAAAGGTCAAGGAAGATGTTGAAAAGAACACTATTAATTCATAGGATGATGAATCATACCATGAGGAGAAAAATGTAGTTGCAAGCAGAGAGGAGAAAGCTACAAAACCAAGTCAAAGAGTTAGAAATTTAAATGGAAATGATGCAAAAAGAATTAAAGGAAAAAGGCTTGAAAATGATAGTTGTGGATGACCTTGCTGCTTCTTGAAAGAGGGTAAGACATTTTTTGGGCCAATTTTGTCTTATGATGCTCCATCTCATCATTTAACATAGCTCTGGAAAATTTTTTGGAGGTAAAGAGTGGAAATTTCAAATTCTAGAAATATCAAGCAAGTTCGTAGCGTACTCCAGGCTTAAAGCAGAGTTTTCGCTACGAAATTGCCGAAGAATATTTTTAAGGTATAATTTCCAAAATTTATCATAATAGGAGTCGGTAATAGCATGTATTTAAGTCATATTGATTAATGAAGACCCTCCAATGAGTAGAAAAGTCAGAAAGGGTGCAGAAATTGCCAAATGGAAAACGCTACAAACTTGCCTTAAAATGCTTTGTTTTGGTAGTGAGGGGAAATTCTAATGTTTTGTAGCATTTAATGTTTATTGGGATCACATGAGTCATAAAAATATGTTGAAGTGTATCAGTGAAGACACATGTTGGTAAGGCCACTCAGCAAGGAGGTGATTCGGATGCTAGTTAATCATTTTTGTCACATCATCAAACACAACAACACATCCTAAAATTCCGAGCAGCAGAGCCTAGATTCTAGTGTGGTATTTCAACACTTAGTCATGGTCATTGCCACCTCAGGAAAAGTTGTTTGATTCGATAAGCATCATCATGTATGGGTTTTAATGAAGTTAATGGTGTTAGTGTCCTATTAGGTTTCAAACTCTTTCTAAACATAAATATCTCTATATTCTCTCCATGTAATCAATTCCTTTTTGGATTAGATATCTTAAGTAGTTTCGAGGCTCTAGCCCAGGTGGCAGACTTCATGTAAAAGGAGTTTAACTCTATAAATAGGGATATTTCAGAGTGAGAGAGGGTTGATTGATGTTATGACTCATGCTACTATTGTAATATCTTCTATTCATTAATATACAGTTGTAGAAACCATTTTTCAGACCTGAGATTTTGTATGAACTCTCATGTGTTTTTCTTATCTATCTTTTCCATGTCAATTTAGCCTACTTCATGTATAATCACTTGGAATTCATATTTAATTATGCTCCAACTCCATTTATGCATCTTGTTTGTTGTCCAAGTTAATTTTTATAAGAGTTCACATGCCTCAACTTCCATGAAAGATGTTTTTTATGTAATTGAGTTTCATACTGACTCCACGCCAAAAGGTAGCCATCAGCACACATCCTTCACCTGCAAAAAACCATCCAAAAGACATTTGAGAGTTAGGCATATTATTTTTAAAGCTTTATTTTTTATTATCCTACATTTTCTTGAGAGGGCCCTCTCTCGTTGGAAGGGCTAACTTCCAACCCTAAGTGGTTTGAAACAATTACACTGAATAGACTGTTGAGTAGCCCAATTAGCCTCAGTTTGGTGATAACAACTAGAATTTAAGAATGTCCATGTCAATAGGGAAAATTTTGTGTTTGGAATTGTTTTGTCTTTTATATATAGTATTTTTTATTTTGAGAGGTTATATGTTTAATTCTCTTAACACTTTTGGGGTTAAGTTTTGTGGTTGAGCCAACATGAAGTGGTCTCTTTGGGTGAGCCTCCTAGATAGAAATATTATGTGGACATAGCAGTCACTAATATTTGAGGACTATGAACCACATAGAGAAAAATAAATAAAAAATTATAATAAAATTATTATTATTATTTTAAAATTAAAAGAGATTATTTTTTCTAGTATATAAAAACAAACAAAAAAATAGTTCAAGCCGCATTTCCTCAATCTCAAGATCAAACTTGCTTGCTATATAAAATATTAAAATTTTGTTTATTAACTTTTATATTAAATTTAATTTTAAAAAAATCACTTACTATATAAAATATTAAAATTTTCAACTTATATGGTTTAAAAACATAGCCAAAGATATGTAATACCTTCGAAATAGCGTATAAGATCGTTTGTGAGCCCACCCATCATTTACGAGCCAACATATCCCACCCATTTAGAAACCAAACGAAGCTAGTTTTTAATATCAAAGAGAACCAGTGTAAATTTTGGCATATAATAGGGTGGGTTTGCCATAAAGGAAACCAATATCCCCTTAACTTGAGGACTAATAATGTAGATGGAATTAAATATTAAACTAAAACTAAGAAAAACAAAGGCAAAATCCATACCAACAAATGTATTTGTATTCTAGTAGAGCTTAATAGTTAAAAAACAATTAGTGTCTCAAACGTGGTTGGTTCCTAGACTGTGGGAAATTCCTTAAGTAATAGGGTGAGGACCTCATATTCTCAATATGCATGCTCCACTTTGGTAACGACCTCTAGTATTTTAAGTTTCCTTTTAGTGACAAATGGAAATGAGTGTTGAAAGATGTTTGTGACATTAACATAAATATACTCTACTGATCCAAATTTATGTAGGAACGCAATAGAATACACATATAACCATAAATACAAAGATGCAGCGGAAATAACACTTCATTTCATTAATATCAAAGAACTAAAAATTGTTTACAGGAAGAATGGAAATAAACTAGCTAAGGCATTGGTAGCTTATCTCTGAGAAGAGATGTGGCAGCTACATGCCTCTCAACTTTGTGTTACAGTGAGGCATGAAGGCCTACATATTATTGAGAAACAATGGAAAAACATAAACGTCCAAAAACCTAACCCTAGGAGATGAAACACCATATTATGGGCCCTATCGGGGTAAATTGGTACACCAATTTCCCAGGGTCATAACTTTGGCATACTATCGATGTTTGACGCACATGATTATATATCGTTAAAAATATATATCTGAGGACTACTACTTTTGATAGTGAATATTGAGACTAGAAGGATCTTATTCACCATGGGTTTCATGCCCAAAAAAAGTCTTTTAGGGCCTAAAAATGTCTCTAGAAGTTCAAGACCCAAAAACTACCAAACTTAGTAACTTGTGCTACAATTAAGGAAACTAAAAGACTAAAAGAAACAATGGTGGGGTTCCAAGGGGAATAGCTGGGTGGCCACCAATATACACTTGGATCATTCCTCCCCCCTTAGGAAGCAATGGTCCCCATTGCGTTGAGTTCCTCCATGAGATGAGGAAACTTCTACTGAAATTTGGTCCCTAGTGAGCCACTTACACTGGTGGAGGAGTCGGCCTGCTTTGACAACTCAATATAGTGGGATCCTTTGTTGGAGGGTGTTCTTGATCTGTGTCTCCATAATCCGATTAGTTTTGGCTTGTTCCATGCAGTCTGGGTTTAAATCTATTGGTGTGTGTTGTTCTGCCATGTCAGATGTGTCCAGTAGAGTTGGAAAGTAGGGCCGAAGGCGGTCCACATTGAACACTGGGTGTCAAACAAGGAATGGTGGAATACTGAGCTCGAAGGAATTATACCCTACAACCTTGGTAATGGTGTGTGGCCCATATCGAAGTGGGCGAAGCTTGCAGTGGGGTCCAGCGAGGCGCTCCTTCTACAAATGTAGGCACACATTGTCACCCACCTGGAAGTTGTGTGGCACCTGATGATGATCATGTCATTGCTTGTACTTAGCATTGGCTCTATCCAATATGTCATGAACCTATTAGAATATGTGTTGAATGTGCTCAGTGGATTTTTTCGCCTTGGCAGCTTCAGACTGGACATGATCCAAATCAACCTGAGTAGCTGTAAATGGCATAGCTACATCAATGGGAAATAGTGGCTAGAATCCCAAGCCCAATTGAAAGGGTTTGTGGTTGGTTGAGCTATGGAGGGCCCGGTTACAGATATGTTGTACATAGGGGAGGCTCTCATCCCATGTGCGTCGATTCTTTGAGTTGTACATGCACAAAATGTGTACGATCATCTTGTTAATGATCTCTATCTAGCCATCAGTTTGGGGATGGAAAGATGTGGACTTAGTGAGCTTGGTGTCTAGCATTGACCAAAGGCTGGACCAAAATGGACTTAGAACCTATTGTCCCAATCTAATATGATAGACTGTGGGATCCCAAAGTATACCCACACTCATTCAAAGAAGATTTTAGCAATGACTTATGTTGTGATATTATTCTTGTAGGCCGCCATAATGGCCATCTTAGAGAATTTGTCGATGACCATGAAAACATAGTCATTTCCATGCTTAGTAGAAGGAAGGCCTGAAATGTAATCCATGGAGATGGATCCCCAAGGTAGACTAGGGGTAGGCAGTGGAGTATAGAGGCCTTGCTTCTTGATGGTCGGTTTGGCAATGACGCAAGCAATGCAGGATCTGATGTACTTCCCGACATCCTGTCGAAGGTTTGGCCAATATAAATGCTTCTGTAGTATTGCCACTATTTTCTCGACCCTGAAATGCCCAATGAGCTGACTATATTGTGCTTCCCAAATCATATTGGCATGCTCGCTTGAAGGAACACAAAGGTGTCCCAAGTGACATAGTAGTGCATCCTAGAGGTGAAAATTTGGAACTCAGTTACCCTCCAAGAGCATCTTGTATGTGTGGCAAAATTCTGAATCTCTCTTGTACAGAAGTGGCCAATCAGCAGTCTCATGCCCACAAGAGTTAAGCACGCTGGTTATCGCCATGATCGGTGGTCGGCTGAGGCAGTCTGCAACATTATTGGTGTTTCCCTTCTTGTACTTGATGTTCAAATGAAATTGTTGCAGATATGTGTGCCACTTTTGATGGTGATCATTTTGCAACTTCCCTTGTGTCTATATGAACTGTAGGGGTTGGTGGTCTTTGTGGATTATCATTTCCTTCCAAAAAATATAAGGCTTCCACTGTCGACAAGCCTCCACAATGGAATACATCTATTTTTCATAAGTGGGATACTCTTGGATTGTGTTAGATAGTGTCTTACTGGGATATGCCATTGGATGCCCCTGTTGAGTAAGAACTGCCCCAATAGCATAATTAGAGGCATTTTTCTTGATCTCAAATGGTTGTTGCAAGTCTGGTAATGTGAGCACTGGGGCGAACTAGAGGCGATGTTTCAATTCTATGAATGCTTTTTATTGAGAATCCGACCAAAAGAGATTTTCTTTTGCTCCTTCCTTGGTGACTTGACTAAAGGGCCAAGCGATATGAGAGAATCCCAACACAAACTCGCTGTAGAAATTAGAAAGACCCAGAAAACTGCAAAGGTCTGTTAGAGTGGTTGGGACTGGCCAATCCCGAATGACTTGGATCTTGGTTGGATCCACATGCACCCCCCACTCATCAATAATGTATCCCAGATATTGAACCTGGATCATGCCAAAAGTGCACTTCTCCAAATTGGCACACAACTTGTGTTGCCGCAGTGTTTGGAGGACCTCTCGGATGTGGTGGAGGTGCTCTTCCCAAGTCTAGCTAAAGATCAGGATGCCATCCAATTACACTACTAAAAGTGAGTCGGTGAATGGGCGCAAGATGTAGTCCATAGACCTCATGAAGGTTGTGGGAGGATTCGTCAACCCGAAAGGCATGATCAGCCAATTGAAAAGGCCCTCCTTGGCTTTGAAGGTAGTCTTCCACACATCGAACGATTCGATTGGTACCTGGTGATACCCAGACTTCAAGTCGATCTTGCTAAAATATTTCACCCCTTTGATTTGGTCCATAAGGTAATCAATCCATGGGATCGGGTACCTATTCCAGATAGTGATCTTGTTAAGTGCTTGATAGTCAATACAGAGTCTCCAAGGCCCATCTTTCTTCTGCAACAACATGACCGAGATCCCACAGGGTGATGAACTTGGCTGGATGTGACCTTTTTTCAACAGCTCCTGAATCTTCCTCTTGAT
This sequence comes from Pinus albicaulis, assembly GCA_034641835.2. Taxonomy (NCBI): domain Eukaryota; kingdom Viridiplantae; phylum Streptophyta; class Pinopsida; order Pinales; family Pinaceae; genus Pinus; species Pinus albicaulis. Next base: position 512,305,904 of record CM076580.1, read on the forward strand.
TTCATCGTTCTCCAGAACAAAGAGCCGATAGATCGGTCCATTAGGAAGTGGCGCACCTGGGCTCATATCGATAGGGTGCTTGACCTGATAATGCATAGGCACTTCCGCGGGTGAGGTGAAGATGTCCCCGTACTCCTCCATAGCCTTTTCCATTTGTTGTTGTCGTGCAAAGGAGCCCTGTTTAAAGGTCGTGGTCACAATATTCTTCTTTCCCTGAGGGTGGATCATCAGGAAAACAAATTTCCCAATTTTGGAAATGAGCTTACTACATTTTTTTGTAGTAACCAAAGAGATAGCAGCAGGCATTGGTAACTCTAGTATCATGTACAAATTATTTTCCAAAGTAACAATAATAGCACGAGGTCGAGACTCATACATAGCATGTTGGTTCCAAAAGTATGGTTGGCCTAATAATACATCACAAACATCAAGAGGATCAATGTCATATAATACCTCATTGGTAAAGGGCTTGATGTTGTAGGGAAGGCGACATTGCTGGCTGACGCAGAGATCTCGTCCTTGGTGAAGCCACCCGATGGTGTACAGTTGTGGGTGTGTTGTGGTCAGAAAACCTAAATGCTTCATGACCTATGCTGAAATGAGGTTCTTTTGGCTCCCACTGTCGACAATGAAATGCACTGGGGAACCCTTCACCCACATCTTTGAGTGGAAGAGACGCTCCTCCTAATCTGCTTCCCTTTTTCATTCCCCTTCTCAGGTTCTGATTCAGAGTTGGAGCATGAATATGATTCAGAAGCCTTCATCTCGGCCACCAGTGACTGCTTGGCTTGACACTCACTTGTTTTGTGAGTGGAGCTCTTACGGAACTCACACCACTTTCCCGTGTCCTTCTTCGGCTTCGCGGTGTTTTTCTTTGCTTGCATATTTGGGAGGTTGCCTTGGGCTGCCATGCCTTGTCTTTGTCCTTTTTTCTACTATTTGGGGGGACCTTTCCCTTGCTTTTGATTCAAAAATCGAAAGTCTTGCTTCTTCTGTTTTAATTTCTTCTCAATCTTGACAGCATAATGGTATGTCGTACCAAGTGAGGATATGTCAAGGAACTCCATTTCCTCCTAAATGTATCTGTTGCAGATGTGGAAAAAACCAAAATAAATATAGTAAAGAAATAAGTAGATGTGGAAATAAAAATCTCCCTAATATAAATAATTATATTTTGTTGGGTGCAAAAACACCTTAATATAAATAATTATATTTTCCTATGCCCAATGACTCCAAATCAATGACTTCTTATTGTTGACTTGTGTTTCCTCCTCCTCTGCCTGTCTTCATGATCCCCAATATTTGTGTGGAAATTTATTGAGTTGTGGCTCCCCAGTCTCAGTGTGTGATCACTCAACTCAACACTTCTTCATCTCTGTTCTCTCTGCACCGTTTTCACCACGCCGAAACATTCTCGTCTACACCCTTTATAAATAGTCGTGGGAATCCTTCACATTCATACCATCCTTTGAAATTCTCTACATCTTCCTGCTCTTCTTTTATCTCTATGACATTTTCCCTCTTCATTTCCACCACCATGCATTCCTCTGTTTTTATTTGCCTCTACATATCCTCTTTTTCCTCTTCACTTTTTCCTTGATCTCTATCTCCTCCTCTTTGCATTCATTTCATGTCGATTGGAAATCTCTCTTTGCTTTCAAAAGAAAAATAAGCAGTGATCCTCATGATTCCATGGCCAACTGGAGTCTCATAGTCTCCTTATGCAACTGGCCCAACATCACCTACAGTCATCATCACATCAACAGAGTCATCTCTCTCGACCTCTCTTACATGGAACTGCATGACACCATATCTCCATCCCTTTCCAATTTGTCATTTCTCCATACACTTGATCTTTCCAAAAATTCCTTGCATGATTATATCCCATGACAACTGGGACTCCTCTTTCATTTGAGGGAGCTCTCATTGCACTGCAATCAATTGAAAGGAAACAATCCTAGTGATCTGAGAAGTTGCCCAAATATGGCTCAGTTGGTGCTCTCCTACAGCAATTTGACTGGAAGCATTCCTCAGAAGTTGGGTTCCCTAACTGTTACACAAAATTTTGTTACTGTCCATGCAATCCCCATATCACACATTGGAGGGTCATTTCTGTGACTAATTAGAAGTGTCATGCCTTGCAAATACCATCATTGCATCCCTTTCCATGAGGACAACATTCCTTCTGTTGACCATTTCCTGAGCAGACCACTAAAAACACCTGTTTTTGCCTTGGCGCAGGTAGCCCATTATGCCCTCGCGCAAATGAGGAAAATTAAAACTGGCCCCCATGCTAGCTGGTGCTCTATCTCAGTTATCTGCTCATGCTAGTCTGTTTATGGAAAGATTTTTAAAAATAAAGGCGAATTTTCTATCACAACAACTTCGAGGATGAGTCATTAGGAGTGGTTGGACTGATTAACCATAGACTCCCTCCTTTATTTTATGGTTTCCACCTCTTGTGGGAACCTCCTAAAGTTTAGGCCTCCCTTCCACCTTTGTAAGGATCCTAACCTCCTCCTTTTCCTCTATAAAAAGAAGCTATCTCTCCTTGATGAAGCAAGTTGAACAGATAGCTGAAAGAGTTAGCAATCATAGAGAAAGAGAAGCAATTATAGCTTCAGGAGAATAGTGCAAAGTGTGATTGTTTTTGTGTGATTGGGAACATAGTGAGATCTTGGACCTTTGTGTGTGAGGGTGTTTCAAACGTGCTTGGATATAGACCTGCCAAAGGAGAGCCTCAACATCAAGGCTTGGTTGTAAACTCCCCTTGTCTTTATCATAATAAAATGCATATGATGTTTATCTTCCACTCTTGTTTACATTTATAATGAGATTTATAGCATTCCTTGATCAGTTACATAGGTTGTAATTGTTTTACGTTTGTTGTGGTTCTACGCTTGTCGTGGTGTCTTGAATATCTGTACAAGTAATTGAATGTTGGCAACAACATGTATCGAACTTGAGGAGAGCGACGGACCAAGAAGCTTTGACGGAGGATGACAACATAGCATCAAAACGAGGTAGGTCATCTTCCTTGCTCTGAATTTCATTTATAATCTAGGAATGTAGATGTTAGTATGTTCCCGTAGTTGCTAGACCCACCCTAGGGATAGAGGGATCGCCTCTGTCCACAAAGGGGATTTACTTGGAAAAAAAATTGGTGACGCCACTGGGGAGTTTCCTTTGAGTTTTTCACTCTTTGAGGTCCTTGTCATTCGACAGATTTAGTCAAACAACCATTTTCCTATTTTTCATCAATTACGATCTTTCAGTTTTTGCTTGAAGTGGTGAGTCTGGTCTTGGTTGGGAGAAATTATTTGTTTTTCTTGTTCAAGCATTGGCGCTTTTATTTTTCTAATAGTCATGCCGATTGGCACCAGTTTTCAGTTAGCAACCTGCACCAATTGGCCATTGGCAGTAGTTTTCAGTGAGAAATTCACGCCAGTTGGCACTAGTTTCACCCACAAAATTCATGCCAATTTCAGGGTGTGTGAAAAATTAAGGTTTTTCACTAATTCCTCCACTAATGTGTCTTTCCTTCCGGTATTTTTCTCTGTATGATTTATATGTTCTCCCCTTCACTCAAGTGGGTTTGAATGGCTTTTTGGTTTTTTTTTTGTTTTTTTTCCTATTCGAACATGCATACTTACATCCTAGTTTTTTCTAGGATTGTGCATCAATTTCCTGGTCGCACGCTTCACAGGACATCACCCTGTTGATTGAGTCAGTCTCCTGTCTTGGTGAGCCATCTCTAGTCGAATGCCTTTTTCTTTTCATTTGATTGGGTGTTGAAGTCTCCGGTGTATTTTGAGTTCATTTAGTGTGCTTGTTCGCTTGTGAACATAGATTACATTGCTCATTGTTCAGCTGAAAAGTCTCTTTCTATGATTGCTTGATGTAAAAGGGAATGAATGCCTTGTTTTGAGCCCACACTTTAGAATTCCTCTTTGTGCTTGAACTCATATGTCTTGTATCCTTTTGAGGAATTTCGTTACAAAGTGTTTAAAACAACGATTGCATTCTTAGTGTTTGTTTGCATCCCTTTTTCATTCATCCTTCCATTAAGGAAATTTACGTTCATTTAGTTTTCCTCTTAGAGCTTTTTTTTGTTAAAATGCATTAGATTACATTGCATTGAAAAGTATTTTATGAGATTTATCATTGAACTTAGATTACATTTTTTAATGATTGAAAGCTAAAAATCACATTGAGTGCATTCTGTTTCATTAAAATCATGCATTAAGTAGATTCTGATTTTATCAAAAAATGCATTGAGTGCATTCTTATTCTTTCAAATGAAAAATGAAATTGTGCATAGATTACAATTGCATAGTTTTCAAAAAAGATAATTTTGCATAGATTACATTGCATAATTCACATTGTTGAATGTTTTAGAGTACTTTTGGATAGTGAAAGTCATCTAGTTAGGAAAAAGTTTCATTTGTAGTATTAATGTATGTTTCATCATTGTTTGAGACTCTTCCCTTAACTAGATAGCATTCATCGAATTGAAATATTTCTTTCCTCATATAGCTACATATAGGAGATTTTCAGATGACATGCGATAGGGCCTTGAAACTGAGACATAATTCAAGATCAACTATAAAATCAATTCAATTAACCTAAGGAAGCATTGAAACCTAACAAAACATTTTTAGTGGTCTAGGATAGAGACGTGTTCTGGCGTCTTAAAACCTAGTAGCTATCGTTCGCCATCTGGCTTTAGATAGCGCTAGTATAGACTTGTGCTCCCATACTATCGAGTACATAAAGGGAGACCCCTCTAGGTTGCAATCCTTTTATCCATAGGGAGCCGAGTCTGCCGCCTTGTAACCGTGATACACCGAACACAACATTCGGGGAGACTACCTGCACGTACGTCAAGTCCTTGGTCATTTCTATTTCATTTGATCACCAAGGTGTATATGACAGTCCACGGAAACTTGGTACACCCTCTTTCTTAGATTACCAGAGTAGTAATTTCGATCTTTTCGTGACTCTTTAAAAAGAGAAGAGATCATCGAGTGCTTGTCATTTCATGCTCGTTTCAACCTGAAAGTGATAGACTCACCTTTTGCCTGTTTCTCGACTCTTAAAATATGAAACGATAGAGTTTTGTTTTAGTGTCTTAAAAGTTAACTGCCCATGAAATATTCATGGTTAAATTTATCTTCCTTAGTGTTTTGTTTTAAATTTATTTTCGATGGAAACATTTCTAGAGTTTACCAACCAAGGAATCCCCTCCAAAGGGAATCATTGTCCTTTTCCTGCTTTTTGGAATGTTAGTGCTCCTTATATGGCAACATTGTCCCTTCCAGGGTTAACTGTTGGGTTGCCTGTCTGGTTTTTCTCGACCTTTGTGGTCTCAAGTATTCCGAACTCTGTACAACCATCTCCTCCCCTTGAGCAACATCATGTTGATTCTAAGGTGGGCCTCTCCCCTTCTTCACCTATTCCTTCGTCCTCCTCTTCTACTTCGCTTGGTCAAAGTCTGGATTCTAGTAACCAGGTGGCTATGAAGAAGAAGAAGTCAGATAAGAGAGAGGCCAATGTTGTAGCTATTTCTCCTAAGAAACCTTCCATCAATAAACCATCCAGCCTTCCATGAAAAGTCAAATTCCCTTGCATGTTGTGCAAAGGTGACCATTTTCTTTGAGATTGCCCTGGCATTCCCAAGGTGCTTGAAGTATGATTCGATGGCTATCCACCATTGCCCTTGGCTTTTGGAAGTCATATTGGTGGCACATCTTCGATTAGTACTGATAAGACTTGTAAGAAATAGGGTAAGATCACGAATCCCTGTAATTTTTGTGAAGGAAATCATCCCATTCACCTTTTTATGTACATGGATGAAGCCACGAGAGCACTAGACAACTCTACTATTTCTGCACCCTTCCTTTCGGTTGGTTACCAGAAGATTTCTTTGAGTCCTCCACTAGTTGATTCAATGATCGGTCAAGAGTCATCTTTGGTCAATCTCGTTCCCTCGAAAATTCAAATTCATGAATCCATTCCTGACCAACCATTGGTCGGGGAATTGGTCGATCTAACCATGCTTGTGGTTCATCAGGTCTTTTCCATTGAGAGTGGATCTCATCCCCCTCACATTCTTCTTGTTTCTTCAGATTCCTCAAACTTGGAGAAAAATTCTCCCATCCCTGTGACTCAAGAAGTTGCTCGTCCTGCTCCCATGATGGAGGTCTAGGAGGATGCTCCTCTTGCTCCGGTAACACCAGGGGAAGACCATCTCAGTTCAATGGTACCCCCTCCAAGTAGTTTGATCGCTTCCTTCGATTGGAATCAATTTGTGGGATACCGCCTTCCTTCTTATGTGCCTTTTGAGATCACGGTATAGACCTTTGATGTTGTCATACCCAACACCATTATAGATGAAGGCATGTCTGTTAGTATTCTGAATTCAACTACTTGGCAAGCTTTGGTTCTCCACCGCTTGTGCCTGTTATGCAGAACCTGTTGGCTTTAATAGAGGAACCAGTCAACTGTTAGGGATCCTTCCGAAGTTGCTTATTAAGTTTGGAGGAAAAACCGTCCATCTAGACGTGATGGTGGTTCAAGGTTCCTTGGATTTTAATTTACTCTTGGGCCACGACTATGCTTATGCCATGGGGGTGGTTGTCTCTTCCCACTTTTGTGTGATCTATTTTCCACACAAAGGTCGGATCGTGACCATTGATCAGCTTTCATTCTTTGGTCTTGACATGACATTTGGTCCACCATCTTCCCTTCCAGGTCTTTATCTGCCAGTTTTATATTCCCCGCCACAGGTTAATTATGTAGCTACCTGTCCCATGCCCACATTCAGTGATAGTGCCATTGTGCATCATGTGCTGGGGGCATTGGGTCCTGATTTCCAAGATGTTGTTCTCCCATCAGACGTGAACCTCTTGGAATCCATGACTTATTATTCGACATGATGAGTTGTCTTTGGAGCATAGTTCATTTTCTTGTGTCAAGCTCCTTAAAAAATGAAACAAGGTCATCAGAACACAGTTTGTTTTCTTGTGTCAAGTTCCTTAAAAAATGAAACAAGCTCTTATGAGGATAGTTATTTTACTATGTCAACCTCGTTAAAAAATGAATTAGCTCACGAGGATAGTTCTTTTAATGTGTCAACCTCGTTAAAACAATGAAACACATTCCCATTCAATTCGAGTCTTTGATTAGATCTCGTAAAATCCTAGTCGAGTCTTTCTCTTGGTCTCATATTTGAACCTTCATTCATCCACCTGTTAGTAACCAGTAGTCTACTCCGGTGAATGCACTAAAGCTTGGGGGGCATTTACCTCGAATTGAGTCACCATGCTAGGGACATGCAAACATTTCAAGCATAGTTTATCTTCGTTTCAATCTTGTGTAAAAATGAAACCAATTTTCAAGCATAGTTTGTTCCTGTTTCAAGCTTGTGTAAAAATGAAACTGGCTTCAAGCATAGTTTTCCATGATTTCAAGCTTGTGTAAAAATGAAACCTTTGTTATCTTACCTCTCGCGATTGCCATTTTATCAGCCTCTTTCTCCAGATGAACCTTGGTTGTCTCATTCCATCCTCACCATCTGCTTGGATGTTCATATGCCTTCACTTGGTTGTTTTACCCATTCCTAAGGAACTGCTACGATGAGCGGTTTTGTTAGCCAGCCTCTTGAACCTTACTTGTTTTGAGTAGTTCCAACATTACTGGAACCAGTAGCTACCCTTAATACCACTCGTTCCTCCAGGAGGAGTAATCTTTCAGCTCTTTTTTCACTCTCGAAAATTGAAAAGATTGTTGAGACTCTTGTCGTTTTGAACTCGTTAAATGGTTGTGAAACGATATCTACCCAGTATACGTTTACCCCTTTTTCGGGCTGGGATAGATTATTTACAAAAAAGGAATAACTTAGCCTATTGCGACTAAGAGGTTCTTTTAGATATTTCTTTCTACCTTTTCAGATCTGAGGGACTATTTATGAAAAGGGACCTACTGGAGTTTTATTTTCTGTCTCTTCTCAAACTATCTAAACATGAAAAGATGTCGAGTTCTTCCTTTCTCAAACTCGTTAAACACTGATGACATAGGAAATCGTCACCATGATGTTAACCTCCTTCTTCCTTCCCAGGGCTCGTAAACTGTACTAGGATGGATTTGTCTGAAGGACAAATTTATATGACAAGCATATGGTATCCTCTTCAAGCTTGTGTAAAAATAAAGAGGTACTCGCCAGAAATGCCGAGGGGAAATAGAAGTTATTCGTTAGTTGTGTCGGCAGTATGTCACTCTTGAACATGACACTTGTATGCAGTTCGTGTCGGGTTGGGATATCTTCACTCTGTCACTTTGCCACCATGGGCTTTGGAAATCCATTTGCCTCTCATCTGATTACAAATCTTGTCAACATGAGCTCTAATCCTATTTGAGTCAAATGCTACCAAATTCCAGAGTCGTGTTGCCGATATGTTCAAGAGAAAGTCCTTCTACAGTTTGTACATTCCTTGATCTTCTGTTTCAGTCTTGATTCACACTCATATTACCTTCTCTATTTCGCGTCGATAATGTGGGATTCATTATCACACTCCTTCGATGGATTTCTTTCTCTCGACTTCAGCTCATTATTCGGGAAGTTGATATAGAGACTCCTTTCTAGTACCTTAGAGCTTGCATGCCCTAATGGCAAGTTCTTCGCATTCGACGAAAGGTTCACATCATCGGCCTTCGATCGGGTGATTTCACGGGTGTTCGACTTTAGCTCACTATTCACATTCTGTGGATTGTACTAGTAGTACCTTGAGTGCCATTGACATTATGGATGGTTTCTCTCGCACTTGTGAATGGTTCACATCATTGAATGGTAATCAAGTGATTTTCTAGCATGTTCGACTTCAACATGTCTATTCACATGTTGGAATTTGTACTTTGATCGGGTGGTGTTGGAACGCAAGACCCTGGGCTTTGATCACAAAATTCCAAGTTACAAGGAGTGATGAGTCATTCATGATTATATACATGATTCTTTAGATGGATGGCCTAAATTTATTTCTGAGCCTTCAAGAGATACATTTCCTCTGGAAATATCTCATTCCTGAAGCCTCTGTGTGTCCTTTTCCTTTGAAAATATCTTCACTGTTGTTTCCATCAAGAAAGCCTCACTGTTTGTGAAAAAATTATGCTCAAGAAAGCCTCCATCTGCTCCCTTGTATCCCTGCAAATTCCCCCATTTTAACCCCTTTTGTCCCTTCTCAAAATTTCCCCTTTAACCCTAAAAATACCTTCCTAAGTCATCTGAATCACCCAATTCCCCTTTAAAAACCATGTGAATCCCTTCATGTGATGAAAAAATCCCTTTGTTTCCCTATCGGAACCCCTTTCTAAGCCTCAAAAACTCTGTTTTTGGCCTAAAAAACCCACTTTTACCATATATCAGGCCTAGACCCCTTTCGGCTAAGTCCCTAACCCCTTCTCCACACATAATCGGGTGCCAAGACCAGGCGCTAAGCTTCACAGCACTAATCGCAATCGGAAAATTTTATGAGCGCATTTCTTTTGTTAAGTGAAATTCTCCGATGTGAGAAATATTTGGTCTATTGGCCTCCGCTGCAATATGAACCGTTGATCTAATGGCTAGCGCTACTTTTCACCGCGCCTCACCGCATCTCTTCATTACCCCTTGATTACATATAGACTGTCAATTTCCCTTGTAATCTGACGACCATCACACCACCGCACCAATCGCCAATCGCAAACTTTTAAATGCTCCACTCTTCGTCTCCCCGATTGGCCAACTCCTGATTGGATCCTGGCCATTGAATACACAAGAACCAACGGCCAGGATTTGATCACGCCCCATTCATGTGCCCTCCGTCGTTCTCCCTCTGATCAAATCTCCACTGTGGATTTTCCACTGATCCAACAATCTGCGTGTAATCGCAAGTTTAAAACCATCGGATGTTTGGCCCCTGCCTTCTCCGATTGCAATTGGATCACAGCCATCCATCCCGATTGATCCGACGACCCTCCTTTCCCCTGCCCACTAATTTGACCCTTTTTTCCTCTGCCTCCTCTTTTAATCTCTGTCGTCCATCCCTTGGATCCAACGGACAAGATTTTCTTCGCCCTTCATTATAATCATTTCCCCTTTGGAACGATGGAGCTCCCGTCTTTTGATCTCAGCCGTTCATTCCATAGATCTGACAGCCCATATTCAAACAGCCTCTAACTTGGCCGCCCACTTCTGCCCATGCATCTTGTCCTCATCACACTCGCTCCTCCACCGTCAGATCTCCCCGCCTGCAATCCAACTGCCAAGAACCATATCGCGTAACTTTGGTGTCCAGACTTTAACATCTTGAGATCATGCGATATGGGCGGTTTTTTCCACACATGTCGGGTGGCAGATATATCCACGTTTTTTGGGAAAATTTCAAAGCCACCTATTGCTTGCGAAAACGGATTCATTTTCTCTGGCACTCCACTTCCCCTCTTACGCCTCGGCCAGTGTCCATCGAAAGATCCCCAGCGTTGATGCAGCGTAGATCTATGGCCTTATTCCATAGCGTTCCCGATCATGTTTCTTTCATTAGGCTTCCAAAGGACTTCATCGGAGCATCTCAACTGTTGATCTCCTCCTGAGATCTAATGATCCACACTCAAATTGCCCTCCACCCTCCGGTCCCACCATTCAAAGCCCGATTTCATTTGATTTCACGCTTTTTCCTTTGTAATTTGCCCAAAGTCTAAACTTTTATGTTTTACATTAAATTTTATCTCTTCCGCCTAACTCCTCTAAAGCATCTCCACAAGTGAATCATGGCCGTTGGTAACCACCATCAAATCTAATCCAACGGTCCAAAACCATCTTTTCACCAGACCTCCATCAGACCATAGCTTCACCATTCTTTCGCAGTTTTCACCGTTTTCTTCGTTACAGCCATTGTTTTCACTATTGTGCTGCCACCTCCACAAGCCTCCACAGCATCCACCTCCACTCCCATGGATTTTTCTTAACCTGTTTATCATCTTTTTGTAGGGTTACAAACGGTGAAAACCGTTATTGCTCACAGTCATAGTCATAGTGACACAGAGCACACAAAGCGGAAGGCTGCAGGAGCCGGAGATCACGGGAAAGAAGACTCTGAGGGGGTTTTCCCAAACACATGTTTCATTCCGATCGAGTTACTAGCTGCGATTTGAAAAACCTCTAGCACCATTAAACCTGTATCTGATTGAGATATAGTCAGAAATTGAAAAGAGTATCGGTGAAGGATTAAGAGATTAAAGCTTTATTATTAGAAATTTAAACTGATCGGTAATTAAGGGCGAGATAATACTTGATTGAAGACCTTATGAATGACACGGAAGACTGTGACGGGGGCCTAAAGCACGGAGAAAAAAAAACCCATCGATGTGCCCCAACGATAGAGGGTTCTTTTCCGAGAAAGGACAAAGTTCCCATAGCATTTTTTACTCTTCATCAATGTTCCCAAGAAGATCACCAGCTTGACAGAAAGTCCTGGATTTGCAAGAGCATTTGTTACATAGTATGGCAGGCCTACAAGTCATTTAAATGCCTTACTTGTCCCAGAGTACTACAGAGTACAGACAACCGAAAAGTACATCAAGGAGACATACCTTGAATTAAATATCAGCCTGTCGAAGACCACTCTTTCATCCAAAGAGTACTGAGAGTCAATGCATGGATATTAAAACAGAATGGGCATCAAGCACTCTTTCTTCCCCTATTTTAATGTTTCATTTAAAGCTCCATATACCTCCTCCACCTCCCTTTCAGCTATAAAACTCTTGAAAAATACATTGTAATGGTTGTTGTTTGGATAACCGTGGATTGTAAGCTATTTCTCTGGAGATAGAGATCTGTGTGTATCAGTTGTAAAATAGGATGAGGAGATGATTTCAGACTAAATATCAAGCTATTGGACAATGTTGTATATGACTGGTGTTTCTCTTTAATATGACAAGCATTTTCATTGGATCCTGATTTAAAGCAACAGTGATGTGTTCTACTTTTGTCTCTGTTTTCCTTCTGTAATTCATCATATTTCACTTCTCTGATAAGAATCAGTAAAATGGTTTAGGATATACCCTTGCATGGTACCCTAATGCTTCCTGCTCTTCTTATCTTTGATGTTTTCTACTAATTGTGTTATCTGAGAACAAGTTCATGGTAATTTAGCCAGTATAGTAGTTGGTTTTCCCTGCTTACTGATGCATGAATTTAGGATCTATTCTTAGATGTTCTTGTCTAGTTTTAACTGAAATAATTGGGATAGTGGGAGATTAGAGTTGATTCTGTCTCACTAGGGTCCTTTTCCAACAGTTAAGCTTTTCTAAGATCCCTTAAGTTGAATGTCAAAGCATTGAAAGTTCAAAGCCTTTCTCTGATCTCAAGCTTCACCTTTGTGTTAAATCTTAAGTATTTCTCATTGTCTGAAGAGCTAACCTCTTAGGATTTTGATCATAGGTGTTTAAGGCATGCCTTGTCCCTAGATTTACTCCTAAGTGGTCACCTTGGAGGTTTCCTTCTCATTCACCTTCATTCCTAATCATTTCATCCCACACTATCATCTTTAAAAGATCCTCTGTTTTAGATGACTAGCCCATTTGAAAGCCTTGAATATTAAATTACAAGTAAGCCCTTTTATGACTCCATTGCCCAATGGTCTTGAGTTTCCTTTGAATTGTCTCCCATTGCCAAAATCCTTCTTTTCTCACTTCTTGTCTTACATTTAACCCTTCTTTCATGTTTCCCAACAACCAAACAAACAAACAAAACAAAACAACAACCCTTGCGTCTGATAACTAGCCTAATACCTCAAAAATTGAACTTCAAAGATATGTATTTCTTTGCCTCTATAGAGAGATCCCTCTCTGGACCTAGGAGGGCTAGATCCTGAGGTCCCAAAGTGGTTTGATGTTGTCTTATCTTTTGGTATTTCCAAATCTACCAAAACATAGGAACCCCAACATAATCGTGACTCCACTGGGGAGCAAAGACCAATAGCTTCGATTTGGTAGTTAATCACTGTGGTGGATAGTAAATCTCCGTGAACATCTTAAATAATCCATCTGGCAACTCCACAGTTCCTAAATGACTAAAAGACTCCATTGGGAGACCAGCTTGCATTACAACATCAACCATATTAGAAGAAACACATAGGATTAGGCTTATTTGTTTCGAGACAAACATACTGGCTTCAAGAGCCATTCATACAAGAGCTTATCATAACCCAAACCCACCTGAAATAGTTGACGACCCTGAGGGAATTCTTAGGAAATCTCCCACCCCCAGGAAGCCAACTATTATTAGACCCATCCATAGAGCTAACTCTGCACCAGAAAACTTTTCAGCTCTATCAGACACTCATTTTGACTTAGACTTACCAAGATGTTTACCAAGAACTAAGTCGTCTAGTGCTTTAGATCAGACAGACCTCAAGCTTCTGAGTTCACCATCTCTTAGTGGTCAACATATTAGGGATAGAGAGACCCCTCCATCCACACCTCATGATATTCATTTCATTCAAAACTTGGGCCTCTATCACCCTAAATCAGCTCAACAGTGTGTTGCTGGTCCTAGCATTTTTGTCATCCATATACCTGCTGCTCAAGCCAATCCTTTACCTCCACAAAACACCATCATGGCAGCCTGGTATGCACCTCTAGTGTTACCACAACCTTTGGCTCCACTACCAAATGATTATCAATAAAAAATCCCTCATTTCACTGCCAAAGATTCTACCATAACTCAACATCATGTAGATAGGATGGAAGATGCCTTTGACTATATGGAAATTGAAGATGAAACCATTAAGATGAGGATATTTTCTTAGAGTTTAGGAGGAGAAGTGAAAAAGTGGTTTAAAGGCCTACCTCCTAATAGCATCAATGATCTTCCCTCCTTGCACCAAACCTTCATAAACAAATGGAAATTCAAAAGTAACCCTCTCCAAATATTAGCAGAATACAAAAATCTGAAAAGAAATCAGGGAGAGAGTGTCCATGACTATTCTACTAGATTCAATAGTGTCTACAATGCTCTTCCACCACATATGTAACCTCCCCAAGGAATGGCCTTACTGAAATACCCTAAAGGATTTGATGCTGACATGGCCTACCAACTTAGGGAGAGAGATTACAACATATTGGAAGACATGAAAAAAGGAGCAGTGAGTGTAGAAGCAAACCTGATTGAAAAAAGGGCCAGAATGAGGGCTGAGAAGAAGGTGACCTATAGGGATGACACATCAGCTTCCACATCTAATCCCAAATATGACAGTCTAACCAAAAACATGGAAAGGCTATAGAAAATGATGGAGAAAATGGTTGTCACAGTTAGTAATCAAAACAGAAACCAAAATGAAAACCAGAACTGGAAATTTATGAGAAACAATCCCCAAAATAGACAGAGAGACTCTGATCAACAAGTCATACCCCCATTTCAAGAGAATTTCCTTGATGAGGATGAGGGGATAATAGAAGAGTCCGAGGGAACCACAATAAACATGTTGGAAGTAGACAACTCGGTCCACACCTATTCCACAGAAGATAATCAGACCTCATACTCACATTGGGATGAGGAAAGGTTAGAATCTGAGGATTATAGGTTAGGATTTGAAAATGCCATCATGCAAGTCAGAGAACATTATGAACTTAGAAGCAAGAAGAGCTCAGACACTCCCAAACCAAAAGCCTCTGAGATTACCATTAAGAAGAGACCTGAGAAAACTCCTAAAGTGACTATTGAAAGTAACAAATTGGCAGTTGAGAGTTCTGGGAAGAACAAAGAGAAGGATGGCCAAAATATTGATAAACAAAGTCAAGAAACTAGTAGCACTAGCATTGCAGCTAATGCTCCTGAAAAAACAGCTTCAAACATTGTACATAGTGAGAATCAACAATCTGATTCTGTCAATAAAATGGTGGTCAATAAAACATAATTGAGCCTTTCAAAGAATCCATCTCCTTTCAATATAGAAAGTGAGATAGCCAAGATCAAAAGTTCAGTGCTTCTCACTGAGTTGGCCATCCAAGATGCATACAAAGGTCAAATTTTGAAAGCTTTAAATCTAGGAGAAAACAGTGACACTGTCAATTTAAGTGATGATCAACTAGCCCTTCTATTTGGTCCAAAGATAGAAGGGAAGTTTCAGGAAGGGGTAGTACCTCCTTTTTATATCAGTTTCAATATCCAGGAAAAAATCCTTCACAACGCAATGCATGACTCCGGATCTTCACACAACCTTATGCCTAAAGTTATTATGGAGAAGTTAGGCCTAGAGATAAACTAACCCTATAAGGATGTATATTCCTTTGACTCTAGCAGAGGGAAGTGCCTTGGCCTAATCAAATATCTTTGTGTGAATTTGACCCAAATCCCAGCCAAGTGCATGGTTATGGATGTTGTAGTGGCAGATGTGCCACCTAAGTATGGGATGTTGTTGTCAAGGTCATGGGGTGCCAAGCTGTAAGGTACAATGCAGATGGATGGGTCATATGCCACAATCCTTGTCTTTAGCCAGCTTAGGAGATTGTATAGAGAGGAAAAAATGGAGTTTATGGTTAGCAGCCCTAAAAAAACTGAAAATTCACCTCTTTACTCTGTCCACACAAATCTGGATTCTTTTATCCTTTTCAATGACGAATCCATAGATGAGCCAGGACTAGAAGACATAGATTCAAACGATAGAGTAGAGCCCATAGATCTTAACATAATGGCCACTCTAGATATAGAGGAAAACGAGAGAGAAACCTTTGAACAACGTGCTGAATCAGAAACTCAGAGTGAAAAAAATAAAGACTACAATCTGCAGATTATTCATCACTCTAAACTCCATGCACATCATGAAGAACAAAACACTCCATGCCACGGTGCACACCCTATAATACAACATGATGGTGAACCCAACATTAGGGATGAAAATGATGATAAACCTGTAAACAACCCCTTATGGAGGATGAACCTTGATGGGTCTTGCACTAGGAAGAATGCAAGGGCTGGAGTGTGGTTACATAATACTGAGAGTGACTATGCTGATAGTCATACTTTCAAGCTAGATTTTAAATGTACAAAAAATATCGCA
This sequence comes from Pinus albicaulis, assembly GCA_034641835.2. NCBI lineage: Eukaryota > Viridiplantae > Streptophyta > Pinopsida > Pinales > Pinaceae > Pinus > Pinus albicaulis. The sequence continues at coordinate 512,321,998 of CM076580.1, forward strand.
GAGTATGAGGCTCTCATCCTAGGCTTGTATCTATTGAAAAAACTAGGAGCCCGAAGGATAGCTATCCATGGAGACTCTGAGTTAGTCATCAAACAGGTGAATGGAGAGTACACTGAAAATCATCTTAGATTGAGGGCATATAGAAATTATGCTATGGATTTACTAAAAACCTTTGTAGAATACGAGCTTGTGTTTGTTCCTAGGAGTCAGAACATTATAGCAAATGGATTAGCCTACGTCACTAGTTCATATCAAAAATCACCTAGTGACAAATAGATCATCATTCAAACAAAATATAGGCCTACAGTGCTAGATAATGAGAAATATTGGCAGGTCTTTGAGGGCAACAAGCAGATAGAGGATTTCCTGATTGGCAGAAATGAGTTTGAATTCTATGATTCAGACTCTAAATCTGATGAAAACTGCCTGAGTGAAGAGCCCCCTAATGAAGAAGAATCACCCTGTGATGTAGAAATAAACATGTTAACTGAAGAACTTGGAACTCAAACTGAAGAATACAAGAACGCAGAAAAAGAAGACATTGAGGTGTTGCAGTCCAAAGACAAGAACATACCTAGAGGACTAACACCTTTAGAGGACCTTTTTTATTTTAACGATGTAGCAAAGAAACCTACTATATAACACAAAAAGTCTGATGTTGAGGAATGCAACATAGGCACTGAAGATAAGCCTAAGATGATTAAACTAGCAAAGTCATTACCAACAGACGTGAAGAAGAAGTACATTGAGTTATTTAAGGAATATTGTCGATGTGTTTGCGTGGAGATACAAGGAATTAAAGGCCTACGATACAAAGATCATCCAGCACAAGATCCCACTGAAAGAAAACCAAAAACCCTTCAGACAAAAACTTCACAGAATTAACCCAGTACAACTGCCTCTTGTGGAAAAGGAGATCAAGAAGATGTACAAGGCAGGAATCATAGTGCCTGTGAGGTTTTCGGATTGGGTTTCCAACCTTGTATCTGTGAGGAAAAGGATAGGTGAGATCAGACTGTGCATCGATTTCAGAAACCTTAACAAAGCTTCACTTAAAGACAATTACCCCTTACCCAAGTTGGAACACATCCTACAAAGGGTAGTTGGCTCAAAAAGGATTTCCCTGTTAGATGGTTTTTCAGGGTATAACCAAGTTTTAGTACTCCCAAAAGACCAACTTAAGATAGCTTTCACCACTCCATGGGGCACGTTCATGTACGTGAAAATTCCTTTTGGACTAATGAACGCTGGTGCAACCTTCCAACGAGCTATGGACATAGCCTTTTCAGAGGAAATAGTTCAATTCATTGTCATCTATCTTGATGACATAACAGTATATTCCAAGACTGATGAAGAGCACCTTAAACATCTAAGAAGAGTATTTGAAAAATGTAGAAGGTTTGGGCTATAACTAAATCCCAAGAAGACCGTATTTGGCCTTCAAGAAGGTAAGCTTCTTGGCCATATTATATCAGAGAAGGGGATTAAAATAGACCCAAAAAGAGTTGAGGGAATACTACAGATTAGTCACCTGAGAAACATAAAAGAACTGCAATCCTTTATTGGGAAAATTAACTTCTTGCAAAGGTTTATTCCCAACTTAGCTGAGCTCCTCAGAGATATGAAAAGCATGCTGAAAAAATATGTAGGGGTTAAGTGGACTTTAGAGGCCAAAAAATATTTTCAGTTAGTTAAACTTTCACTTACTCGGGCACCAGTCTTAATCAGCCCTGAATTTTCAAAATATTTCCTAATATTTTCCTTTGCCTCCGAGCATATAGTGGTGGCAGTCCTACTGCAGAAAAATCAAGAGGGATAGGAAGAGCCTATTTCTTTCTTCAGCAAGGCGCTGAGGGATGCACCCTTGAAATATAACATAATGGAAAAACAGGCTTATGCCTTTGTAAAGGCCTTGAAAGACTTTAGGGTGTATATTCTGCATTCTCACATCATCGCCTATGTGCCTAACATAGTGGTAAAAGACATTTTGTCCCAAGATCCAGATGGAAAGAGGGACAAATGGATTGCTATAATATTAGAGTATGATTTGGAGATCAAACCCACAAAACTGATCAAAGGTTAGGGCTTAGCTCAACTAATGGCTGAATCTAACTTACAAGCCCTTGACATAAACATGGTAGATGCCCTGGATGAACATGAAGGATTGCCAACCCTACTGTTGAAGAAAAAATTCAAAACTCTCCTTGGTATTCTGACACCTGTATGTGCTAACAAATCTCAATGCCCCTCCTGATTTATCAAAGACTAAGGCCAGGTTTCTAAAGTTAACAGCTAGAAACTATTGCATTTTAAATGAATGTTTATACTGGAAGAATGCAAATGGTTTTCTGCTCAAACGTCTGCCTAAAACTGAAGCAGAGAGGGTTAAAAATGAGTTCCATGCAGGAGAGTTTGGAGGCCATCTAAACTGGAAAGCCACTGCTAACAAAATACTTAGAGATGGATATTAATAGCCTACACTTTTCAATGATATCCATAAAATGATAGTTTCCTACCATAAGTGCCAGATCTTTGAGGGAAAAATAAAGCTCCTCCCTTTACCATTACAACCTATAACTGTTGAAGCTCCCTTTCAATAGTGGGGCCTATATTTCATAGGGGAGATCCACGCTGCTTCCTCAGCCCAACACAAACGGATTCTCACCACCACAGATTCTGTTATCATTAAATTCCTTGAAGACCACATCCTCTCTAGATTTGGCTGCCCTAGGAAAATCATCACTGATAATGCTGTTGCTTTTGGTTCAAAGAAGATGATTGATTTTTGTCACAGGTATCAGATAGCACTTGGTCATTCTACTGCTTATTACCCACAAGGTAATGGGCTAGCAGGATCATCAAATAAAAGTTTGGTGACCATCATCAAAAAGCTACTTGAGGAGAATAAGAAATCATGGCATAACAAGCTAGTGCATGCTTTGTGGGCTGATAGGTTAACAACAAAGAAATCCATTGGGATGTCTCCATATCAGCTTGTTTATGGAACAGAGGCAGTGTTTCCTACCAGCCTAGGAGTACCAATGATTAAATTGGTACCAGAGATACAGAAAGAAGAGGAAAGCACATTAAGGAGGATAAATCAAACCATACATCTCTAGCAGACAAGAGAAGAAGTCTACAACAGAGCTCTGAAAGTGTAAGAAAACATAAAGAAGTTGTTTGATAAGAGAAAAAAATATTGTGACTTCAAAATTGGAGATAAGGTTCTAAAGTGGGACTCTAGGAGAGAGGACAAAGGAAAGCATGGCAAATTTGATAGCTTGTGGCAGGGTCCTTACATCATCCAATCCACCATTGGTCCAAATGCCTTTTTTCTGCAAGAGATAGATGGTATAGATCTGTTTGGGGGTCTTGTCAATGGCAGGATGCTCAAGCATTACTACTGCTGATTTCCAATTTAATTTTTTCATTCCCATTGTAAATACCATTGCTGTGTTTTATTTTAAAGAAAAAGAGAAAAAATGTTTCAAAAAAGAAGAGAAAGAGAGTTTCAGACATGCTCAAAACATGAACCTCTGAAGTTCCTAAAAGAATGGTTCAAACAAGCTTAAAACCTAAGCTAAAGAAAGGAAAGGGCTAGTTCTAATATGACCAAAACCTAAACCAGTAAAGAAATAAAGAAGAATCAGCTCTAACAAGCCCAAAACTAGAGTTGAAATGAAGAAGGAAATTGACTCTAACAAGCTCAAAACTTGAGTCACGAAGAAAAGAAGGATGCTTCAACAGTTTCACAATTTCAAGCCTTCACAATTTTGGTTCCAATTTTCTGCAAGTCCAGTTCATGTGCAACTGTCTTTATGCCATGGACCCACAGCAAACAAGACTGTCTAATCATAGTGTGACTATTTTTAAATTTTTGTTGTAGAATGTAGAGAATGAAATCTACTAGACAGTTTAATCCTAGCAAATATTAGTTTAGGTAGAGAAGCTATGAGGCCAACTGTTTAATTTGGTCTCATGGAGGAATAAGGATAGAATTAGATTATTTTGTTTTCTGCTTTCAATAAAAAAAAAAATTGATGAATAAGGTCCGCAAATTTAAATGCACCTTGAAGAAAAAATGTTAGGATTGTAGGATGGGTAGGTATATTGTTTGGGAGAATATTTTCTGTTGATATGATGTCTTCATGAGTTGTGGCAGCTGATCAAAGAAAGAAAATAGGTGTCAAGCACCAGGCATCTAGCCTAATTCGAAAGATCATTTTATGAGATTCTTGACACCTTCAAGAAGATGCCATCCCCATGTGGAGCCACTGTTAGCCACCTATAAATTTTTGACAGAGCAAACAGGTGGCTAAATTTATTTTTGAGCCTTCAAGAGATACATTTCCTCTGAAAATCTCTCATTCTTAAAGCCTCTGTGTGTCCTTTTCCTTTGAAAATATCTTCATTGTTGTTTCCATCAAGAAAGCCTCACTGTTTGTGAAAAAATTATGCTCAAGAAAGCCTCCATATGCTCCCTTGTATCCCTGTAAATTCCCCATTTTAACCCCTTTTTTCCCTTCTCCAAATTTCCCCTTTAACCCTAAAAATCCATTCCTAAGTCATCTGAATCACCCAATTCCCCTTTAAAAACCATGTGAATTCCTTCATGTGATGAAAAAATCCCTTTGTTTCCCTACCAGAACCCCTTTCTAAGCCTCAAAAACTCTGTTTTTGGCCTAAAAAACCCACTTTTACCATATATCAGGCCGAAGCCCCTTTTGGCTAAGTCCCTAACCCCTTCTCCGCATATAATCGGGTGCCAAGACCAGGCACTAAGCTTCATAGTGCTAATCGTAATCAGAAGATGTTATGAGCACATTTCTTTTGTTAAGTGAAATTCTCCGATGCAAGAAATATTTGGTCTGTTGGCCTCCACTGCAATGTGAACCGTTGATCTAACGGCCATCGCTATTTTTCACAGTGCCTCACTACATCTATTCATTACCCCCCGATTACATACAGACCGTCGATTTCCCTTGTAATATGATGGCCATCGCACCACTGCACCAATCGCAAACTTTTAAATGTGCCACTCTACGTCTCCCCGATTGGCCAAATCCCGATTGGATCCTGGTCGTTGAATCCACAAGAACCAACGGCCAGGATTTGATCACACCCCGCTCATGTGCCCCCCATCGTTCCCCCTCTGATCAAATCTCCACCGTGGATTTTCTGCTGATCCAACGGTTCACATGTAATCGCAAGTTTAAAACCATCGGATGTTTGGCCCCTGCCTTCTCTGATTGTGATTGGATCACAACTGTCCATCCCGATTGATCCGACGGCCCTCCTTTCCCCCGCCCATTCATTTGACCCTTTTTTCCTCCACCTCCTCTTTTAATCTCTGCCATCCATCCCTTGGATCAAACATACGAGATTTGCTCCGCCCTTCGTTATAATCATTTCCCCTTTGGAACGATGGCGCTCTCGCCTTTTGATCTCAACTGTTCATTCCATAGAGCTGACGGCTCGTATTCAAACCACCTCTGACTTGGCCCCCCACTTCCGCCTGTACATCTTGTCCTCATCGTACTCACTCCTCCACCGTCAGATCTCCCCACCCGCAATCCAACGGCCGAGAACCATATCGCGTAACTTTGGTGTCCGGTCTTTAACATCTTGAGATCGCGCGATACGTGCGGTTTTGTTTTGCCACATGTTGGACGGTAGAGTATATCGCGTTTTTTTGGTAAAATTTCAAAACCATCCTATTGCAGCGCGAAAACAGTTGTTTTCTTCGAAAAACCACTTCCCCTCTTCTGCCTCCGACAGCGCTTCCCGAAGATCCCGACTGTTGATCTGTATAGATCTACGACCCTTATTCCATAGTGTTCCCAGTCATGTTTCTTTCATCAGGCTTCCACAGGACTTCATCGGAGCATCTCAACGATTGATCTCATCCTTAAATCCAATGGTCTACGTTCAAATCGCTCTCCACCCTTCCGGGCCCACCTTTCAAAGCCCCATTTCATTTGATTTTCATTGTTTTCTTGTGTATTTCGCCCAAAGGTTAAAAATTTATGGTCTAACATTAAAGTAATTTCATTCCGTCTGACCTTATAAAGTCACTCCACCAGTAAATCTCTGCTGTCGATCATCATCCCACTGTCTAATCCAACGGTCGAAAATCATTTCTTCACCAGACCTCCATCAGATTATTGTTTCACCGTTCTTTCGCAGTTTTCACCATTTCTTCGCTACAACCACTGTGTTCACTGCTGCGCTGCCATCTCCGCAAGCCTCCACAACATCCACCTCCACTCCCATGGATTTTTCTTACCCTGTTTATTATCTTTTTGTAGGGTTACAGACGGTGAAAACCGTTATTACTCACAGTCACAGTCATAGTGACACAGAGCGCAGAGGAAGCTTTTTCAGACCCAGAGATCACAGGGAAAGACTCCTGAGGGGGTTTTAAACACATGTTTCATTCCAATCAGAGTTATTAGCTCTGTTGAAAAACCTCCAGCACCATTAAACCTGTGCATCCACAAACAAAGACAGTCAAAGAAGCGGAAAAGAGTATCAATGAAGGATTAAAGAGATTTAAAGCATGTTATTGAAGATTTTAAGCTTTAATTTAGTAATTGAAGGGAGAATGTATAGATTGAAGACCTTATGAATGACACAGAAGGCTAATGAGGCCTAAAGCACAGAAACAAAACCTATCAGTGTTTCACATCAGCAGAGGGTTCTTTCCTGAGAAAGGACAAAGTTCCCATAATGTTTTTTATTCTTCATCAACAATCCCAAGAAGATCGCCACCCTGACAGAAAGTCCTAATATTGCCAGAGCATTTGTTACACAGCATGGTAGGCCTAAAAGTCATTTATCTACCTTACTTTTCCTAGAGTACTACAGAGTACAAACAGCCGAAAAGTACATCAAAGAGCATACCTAGAGATAATATCAGCCTGTCGAAGGCCACTCTTTCATCCAAAGAGTACCGAAAGTCAATGAAAGGATATTAAGACAGAATGGGCCTCGAGCTCTCTTCTTCCTCTATTTTAATGTTTCATTAAAAGTTCTATCTACTTCTTCTGCCTCTCTTTCAGCTATAAAACTCTTGAAAAATACATTGTAAAGGTTGTTGTTTGGATAACCGTGGATTTTAAGCTGTTTCTCTTGAGATATAGTTCTGTGTGCATAGTTGTAAAATAGGCTAAGGAGATGATTTTAGACTGAATATCAAGCTGTTGGAAAATGTTGTATATTACTGGTGTTGCGCTTTAATATGACAAGCATGTTTCATTGGATCCTGATTTAAAGCAGCGGTGATGTGTTCTATTTTTGTCTATGTTTTCCTTCAGTAATTCATCATATTTCGTTTCTCTGATAAGAAATCAGTAATCTGGCTTAGGATATACCCTTGCATGGTACCCTAATGATTCCTTCTCTTCTTACGTTTGATGTTTTCTACTAATTGTGCTATCTGAGAACAAGTTCAAGGTAATTTAGCCAGTATAGTAGTTGGTTTTCCCTGCTTACTGATGCATGAATTTAGGATCTGTTCTTATATGTTCTTGTCTGGTTTTAACTAAAAGAATTGGGATACTGGGAGAATTAGAACTGATTATGTCTCACTAGGGTCCTTTTCCAACAGTTGAACCTTTCTAAGTTCCCTTAAGTTGAATGTCAAAGCATTGAAAGTTCAAAGCCTTTCTCTGATCTCAAGCTTCACCTTTGTGTTAAATCTTAATGTTTTCTATTGTTTGAAGAGTTAGCCTCTTTAGGAGTTTGGTCATAGATGGTTAAGGCATGCCCTGTCCCTAGATCTACTCCTAAGTGGTCACCTTGGAGTTTTCCTTGTCATTCACCTTCATTCCTAATCATTTCATCCCATACTATCATCTTTAAAAGATCCTCTGTTTTAGATGACTAGCCCATTTGAAAGCCTTGGATATTGAATTGCAAGTAAACCCTTTGATGACTCCATTGCCCAATGGTCTCAAGTATCCTTTGAATTGTCTCCCATTGCAAAAATCCTCTTTTGTCACCTCTCTGTCTTACATTGAACCCTTCTTTCATGTTTCCCAACAACCAAACAAAAAAACAGAACAAAACAACAACCCTTGTGCCTTATAACTAGCCTAATATCTAAAACCCGTATTTCAAAGATATATATTTCTTTGCCTCTATAGAGAGATCCCTCTCTAACCCAGGAGGGCTAGATCCTGAGGTCCTAAAGTGGTTTGATGTTTTCTTATCTTTTGGTATTGCCAAATCTACCAAAACATAGGAACCCAATAGCGCCCATACCATGTATCTATTTCATATGATCCCTTCATTCGGATGGTTGTGTCCATGCCGAGGATCCATTCACATGATCCTCTTCTTGATGGATAATTGCGCCTATACCATGGATTCATGTATTTTCAAAGGAGATTTCAGTTATGTATATGTATCTATGCTTGATTTACCGGAGTCTGCGACAACAGCATCAGTTCATACACGTACTTGTAAATCATTCTCCCTCACTCATAACTGGACTTCATAATTTAGGGGCATTTTATTTACAAACATTTTTCCACTATCCCTACAATCCCCATCTTGCACATTTGAGTCATTTATGTAGCTAATTAGAAGTCATGTACCTTGCTAAAATACCATCCATTGCATCCCTTGCGATGAGGACAAAATTCATACGGTGACCATTTCTGAAGACCACACAAAACCCCTATTTTTTCCTTGGCGCTAGTAGCCGTTATGCCCTCATGCCAATGAGAGAATTAACTCTTGGACCCATACCAGTTGGCACTCTGCATCCTCGATTAATTTCCTTACACCCTTGATACGATTCATGGAAATTTTTTTTAAAAATAGAGGAAAAGTTCCCGATCACAACAACTTCGAGGATGAGTCATTAAGAGTGGTTAGATTGATTAACCATAGACTCCTCCTTTGGGTTATGGTTTCCACCTCTTGTGGGAACCTCAAGAGATAGGCCTCATTACACCTTTCTAGGATCCTAACCTCCCTCTTTCCTCTATAAAAAGAAGCTATCTCCTCGCCAGTAGAAGCTAGTTGAACGGATAGATAGAAAGAGTTAGCAATAATAGAGATTGTGCGAGTGTGATTATTTTTGTCATGATTGGGAACATATTGAGATCTTGGACCTTTTTGTAGTAGAGAATGTTGCAAACATGCTTGGATATAGATTTCTTAGAGAGCCTCAACATCAAGGCTTGGTTGTAAACTCCCCTTGTCTTTATCATAATAAAATGCATCGATGTTTATATTCCACTCTTATTTACATTTATAATGATATTTCTAGCATTCCTTGATCAGTTAGATAGGTTATGGTGTTTCGTTTGTCGTGGTTTTACGCTTGTCGTGGTGTCTTGACTATCTGTCTGGTGTCGAATGTTGGCGGTAGCGTGTATCGAACTTGAGGAGAGCAACGATCCCGAAAGCTTCGATGGAAGACGACAATATAGCATCGAATGAGGTGATCATCTTCTTCACTCTGAATTTCTTTTACAATCTAGGAAGGTAGATGTTAATATATTCCGTGGATTGCCAGACCCACCACAGAACTAGACGGATCGCCTACGCTCGCAGAGGGAATTTACTGGACAACACTAACACATTTGCGGCTGATTCCCATGGAGATAACATTCTAGCAACCACTCATCTTCCTCTAGAATCCTCTCGATTTTTAGTATTTTAGAGATTACAAAAATTTATCTCCTTTTTTATCAAATATCTTAAATTCTTTTCAGGTAACAATTTTGACAAACAAGATTTCGTAGGAAGAATTCCATAAGAATTAGGCCTTCTCATTAATCTCCAATCACTTGATCTTGAGATAATTCCCTCCATGGTCATATCCCAACTCATTTGGGCACCTTTTTTAGTTTGAGGGAGCTCAATTTACACTGTAATCAATTGGAGGGAAATATTCTCGGTGGTTCTTGTGATTGCACAAATTTGGTTTCCTTGGGGCTCACCTACAACAATTTGGCGAAAGTATTCCCCGAAGTTGGGTTCCTTAACACATACGCAGCAACACTGTCAAAAGGAAAACAATCTCATAGTTACCATTCATCTCCCTTTGGAACCTCTAGGTCTTGATTATTTTAGTGATTGTAATAAATTATCTCAGGTTTGCTTCTTTATTGTGAATTGTCAGAATAACATTCCATTTTTCTCAAATTTCTCTGCTTTTACCAACTTGGGAATTTATACAACCAAAATCACGGGGATAATTCCATAAAATTGGGGTGACTCACTAGTCTCCAAAACTTTTATTTCCATGACAATGCATTATCGGGCACCCATTCCACTTCCACACATGAAATATGGTTAACTTAAGTGAGCTCTGTTATGGGGAGATAAATTAGTGGAAATATACCAAATTCCATTAAAATTTTTCAAAGCCTCGAAATTTTGGACCTATACAACAACATGTTGAGCGAGAGTGTGCAAAAACATTAGGTAACCTATCCCTCCTTGAAACATTAAAATTGGAATCTAATAAGATTGGCCAGGTGGAAAAAACATTAAGTAAGCTATCCCTCCTTGAAACATTAAAATTGGAATCTAATCATCTTAAGAGTGGGAGTGCTACAGCCATACCTTTTCTTATATCCCTTACCAATTGTGTTTCCACCTAAAAACACTTGACTTGAGAAACAATAAACTAACTGAGTGTCTTGGCCCTTGCCATGAAAAACTTTTACGCCAATTTGTCTTACTTGACATTGGTAAACAACTTGATAGAAGGGAACATCCATCCACATATAGGCAATCTTTTCTGTGACCTCACCTATCTAAATTTATCTGGAAATTATTTAAATGGAAACATTACATATTTAAGAAACCTTAAAAATTTAGAAAGATTAATTTTAGGAAACATCAAATTACAAGGAGACATACCTAATATTGATTTTGAAAACTACTGATGAATAGGTCTCTTGGACATCAATAGAAACATTCTCTCTTTGGAAATATTTCCCAGATTCCCTTGCATCCTTAAACAATTAAGGTACTCCTCCTCCATCACAATGAATTATCGGGAAGCATAACTTCCGGCTTAGGAAGTGTAAAATTTTGAATTTCTTGACTTGTCCCACAATAGACTCATTGGAAACATACCACATGAAATTGCTAAGTTTTATAGTATAAATTTCTATTTAGTTGTCTTGGAATTTATTAAGTGACTCCACGACCATGGAGATTTGGGCTTAGAATTTGTAATGGATCAAGCCATAGATATTTCTACTAATCACTTGAGTGGATTCATTCCATCCACACTTGGAAGGCATTGAGAAGTAATTTAGTAGAATTTTATATCGAAATTTATTCCAAGGTTATATTCAATTCACTTGAAGAAATTTATAAAACCTTATAGACCTAGATCTCTCTTCCCGACCTTTTTATCAGGGATAATACCTATTACTCTCAACAAAGTTGAAAATGCTTAATATTCAAAATGTATATTTTAACAAACTTCTTTGAGGAAATTCCAACGAGAGGAATTTTTTGCAAATGAATCAATTGTGAAGTCCTTAAATGGAAATCAACCTCTATGGACCAAAAATATTCCAGTTATATCCTTGTCAACACCCCGAGGTCATCCTACAATTGTTAAAAAGTGTATTATTGACGGTGAGTGGATCTATTGCACATATTATGTTGTTTTTTAAATATTCCTATGGAGAGGAATATCGATTTACAAAACATTCATGTTTGGATATATTTTCCAAAGTTAGACCATCCGGATCTCATGTCAAAGGAAGCTACATAGCAACTAATGGATTTGGTAATCAACTTGGGAGCAATTAGCTTTGGGTCAGTTTATAAAGGAATTTTGAATGATGGCACACATGTTGTTGTGAAGGTTTTCCAATTGCAAAATGACCAAAGTGAAAAAGAGTTTTAAAGTGGAATACGTGTCTGAGAGTTCAACTTGTCAATCTAGTCAAATCATAACACAGGTGTTCAAACTTCTCCATTTCAAAGGTTTAGCGTTCAAAGTTTTTGTATAATGGAGAAATTTGAGAAAAAATTGTATCTAATAATATGACAACAATGGTGAGGTTTTGTGAACTAGAGTTGAAAACAGATTATAAATTGCCAAACATGTAGCCCATGCAATGAATATCTTCATGATGATTGTTTTGTGCAAGTAGTGCATTGTGATATAAAGCCCACAAATGTACTTTTTGATGAAAATATGTTAGGCCATGTCACAAATTTTGGTATTGTAAGATTGATTGGTGAAATCTCCACATATTCATGTGCTTCATCACTTGCTTTAAGAGGATACATTGGCTACATTGCCCCAAGTGTGTCTTTCTTAAACAACATTTTCATTTTCTTCTCTCATTAAGAATAATTATATGGATTGATTGAGTAAAATTTACTGAACGTTCTTTTATTGTAGAGTATGGATTGAGTGGAATAGTTTCCAATTTAGGGATATGTTTATAGATATGGAATTATATTATTGGAAATGATCACGAGAAAACAACCAACCAGTCACATGTTTGCGGAGACCTAAACTTGCACAATTAGGTGAACTTTGCATACCCAAACAATGTGAATAAGGTAATTAGTAGCCTTTTAGTGAGGTGTGTGGATAGACTTAATTAAAACAAAATGCTCTAAATATCTACTATATTTGCTACATGTTGGTTTTCTTTATTTCCAAAACATTCACCAAAGAAAGACCAACTATGAGAGTTGGTAAGGATGTTGGAGAGTATCGAGAGAGGATTTCTTCGCAAATGTAGTTTTCTTAGAAGATTGAGACGAAGCATATCCAGGATTGCTTATAAATACAAATACAATAAGGAATGATGCCTCTATATCAAATGACCAAAGTTCTTGTATATTTTTAGTTTATGAAGTGAAGAATGACAAATATTTTAGGTCTTTCCATCATTCATGCAATGTCGATATTTTTTAAATTTTAATTATTAAAAACTACTTCATGCTAGTATGCATTATCATATTGTCAACATGGAAATTACATGGTTTTGTAGCACTATATTGAATATGTTAATAACTTTATATTAAATTTTATATTTTCATCTATCCATGATGTCAATATTATTCTCTATAGAGTAAATTTCTTAGAAATTATTTGTATTATGTTTACATATATAGAGGAAATTATTTCGATTTAAAATGCAACAACATATACAAACATGGATTTGAACTTGCCAGATTGATTATATGAACCATATTGAAGTCTAGTTAGTTTGATTGTATTAGTAGAAATAACTTAGTTGTTCGTAACATCCATTGGAAACCTTTTGCCATATATGTGCGTATGTGTGTTTTATAAACCATTTTCACCCCGAAGTTTGTAGGACCAATTTTTGCGGTCATAAAATTGTTTTCAAGTACATATATTCCATCTCCTTCAATAACTCATAGTGCAACCCACCATCTATTTGAGATGGAAAGTGCTCTTTATTGTAAGCTCAGTTTTTATTTGATAAACTAACTTATATAAGAAGGTGTAGAAACAAACAACCCCCTTTTAAGTTCTTCATTAGAATACATGTTCTATATGAGTTGAGGATTTATGTACTTTAGATATGTAATTTTCGTAATAATAGGATTGTTGTCAAAATCCCCCCCCCCAATTACAAGGGTTGATTGTTTAAGAGATAAGGACAAATAAAATGCATCTTTCATATAAGGATGATATCAAATACGAACCTTGAATGGATTTATTTTGGTCTTGGTCAATATGAGATGTGCGATGAAGACTCATTCACAAAATTATGCTCCTTTTTTTAAGGATATTATGAATTCTTTTGGCATTATAGAAAATAATTTATAATTTTATTTTAATGAAATTACAAATTCCTTTTTGCATAGAAAAATAAGTTAAGTACAAATATATCTAACCAAAAGTAAGAGGACCAAGAGAAAGTGTGATACTATAGTGTAAACCTTAATTCCAGGCATCTACATCTACCTAGTGGTAAATTATCTACTTCTTCATCAAAATAATTGTATTGCAAATAAATAAACTAGTTTTTTCTAAGACCAAGAGAAGGTGATATTTGAGTTGATTCTTTATTTCAAAAACATCTGTAATACATAATGGTGAAATTTATCTTGTATTCATCCAAAGTTTGTTTTATAAACAAATCATTTTTCGATCTTTCTTAGAAGTGTTATTATGTTTGTTTGGTAAGTCCATAATTTAATGCATTTGTTAACATCTTAGAAATGCATAATTTGATGCATTTGAAACCATCTATAATATAATTAAGAGTAAGTCGTGATATTTTTCTAAGAAGGCTTGCTTTTACTTTCCTAGTATGTTAAATTATTGATTATGTGTTTGAAACTATTTTAAGGTTTTCAAGTGTGATCCCACATTGTTTCAATATAGTGTATAATAATTAGTTTCAATAACTAGGATAAATTAGCACAAATTTTCTATCTATTTTCTGATACTGAGTTAACATATAATAGTAGTTGTCTACAAATAAATTGTTGCACCACATTTCTTTCCAAAAAATCAAGATTTATTAGAAAAATAATAAGCAAGACTATATAAGCACCTGGAAATGCCTCCCAACATACTAATGATGGAAAAAAAAGACCTTATAGATGCTTGATCATTGGCCTCTAGAGATTACACTTATCGTTTATTGAAAGAGATCCTTTTAATACCTATGATGAGACTTTTTCATTGTGGTTCATGGTTGCGAGTGGCCTCTACATCCACGGGTAATAATCCAGGCAAATCCACTGAAGAGATCTACCCATATGTATACGAGTGGGTCTAACATAGAAGGGGAGCATTGAAGGTGACCCCATGACCTCCCAATTGGCAAGGGTACTTAGCAATGTGAACAATCCAATTGAGCTGTCCCTTGGGGCTATGCATGATGAAACTTGATGGAAGTATTTTTTTAAAGATTCTAGTAATATTCTTAATATGTAGACAAAAGTTTAACTCTTTAATGTGAAGGGAAAGTAAAAATTTTAAATTAATAAAGTGAAGTCGATCAGCCAGGTGGAAGATAAATGTGGAGTAGCTTCCATATAATAGCTATCTCAAATATTATGGTTAGGTTTGTATCATTTTTAATGTCTTTAATTCTTTCAATTCTATTTCCTTTTCTTAAGATTTACAAAAGTAATAAAAGTGGAAGTTGTAGGGAAATATATATAGCTTCATGTAGAAACCTAAAAATAAAGCCTCCACATCTCAAAGAAAAGGCTAAGGCACAACATTCAACACTAGTCTAAAATAAAAGGAAAATAGTCAAACTTCTTGCTAGTTTTGTATTTGTAAATGTGTTTAAATTATCTCTTTTAATACTTGAATATTTTTCTCTTAATGATATACAGTTTAATGTTTCCTTTAGGATTAGTTTTAAACATTTCCCTTTTCTGAGGACATCTTGGAATTTAATTTCAATACTATGATTAGAGAACATGAATACTGAGTTTTTCCCATAAAACCAACAAAAAGTCAAATACTTACTTTTTTTCATCGCAGCTTTCTATTTCCTTTGACACAAGGATATAATAATTTAATTTCAATACTATGATTAGAGAACATGAATACTAGGCTTTACACATAAAAGCAACAAAAAGTCAAATGTTTTCATTTTCCTTTAAAACTTTCTATTTCCTTTTATAGAGAAAAAAGTTATACAAAATTATATGTACATAGAGTATATATGGTTTGATAGAGAAAACCACTAACCCATTAATATTATGATTAAAATAACTGATTTAAATCAATATAATCATGTAAACTTAATGTTGAAAATATTTTAATAAATTGATGGTGTAAATATATGATGTATTGGAAAGATTTGGGCCATGTAAGATATCATTCCTCTAATTACTTCTTACATATAAAATATATACCCCTCATATTATTTATTAGAATCCTTAATTTATTTTCAGTTTAACATTATGATATCAAAATTGAATGGGATAAACCTAGGTGGAGATTATAATGAAAGTTAAGCAAAAACAAAGTTTGAGGTAATTAAAGATATTTGAGAGCCATTAACGTGAGGATTGGGTAATGAGGAGCTTATTGGTGGCTTAAAGATAAGATTTGCATGGATTTTAAGATGGAGCCTGATTAGTGTGTATGATTGTATTGTGCGAGAGCTTGATATGATAGCTTTGTATGGGGATTATTGTGATCTCTATGACATATATTATATACGAATAGTTAGGTTTTCAGCTTCGGGCTTTCCCATTAAACAACTATGTTAATGTATGTATTTCTATTATTTCATATGTACATTGCAATCTGATTTAATTTCTAGCAGATGATCAATGGTAGGATGGAGTCTGTATTTTTCATATGAAGGATTAAAATAGGTAGGTCGGAGAATCTTGGACATATAACACACATAAATTCTCTCATTTCTACATGAATCCACCTATTGTAGACCTTGACCAAAGTTACTAGCCCAAAATAGAGATCCAAGGCTCTCTTCTTATTGGAACTTCTCCTTTCTTTGTTGTCTTTGCCTCCTTTATAAGCAAACCCTGAAAAACATATCCATTATAATCCTGAGACTTGTCTAAATCTTCTTTGTGCTAATGAGGCAGTAGTTAACCCTTTACCAAGGTTGTTCCATTGTCCTAGGTTATTGTACCTGGTAGGATGACTTGTTGATGGATAACTTCAACATACATTGATACGACTTATGGAAGACTTATTAATGAGTCTTGGATCATATATTTATCAATAAATTTGTCCAATTTACAAGTCTAACATAACTTCATGAACTATGACTCTAAATTATGTGCATGACAAGAGATAGTCCTAGAGAACCTCAGAATAACTCTTTGACTATAATAAAAATCTGCTCCATGAAACCCAAGTATTACAAATACATTTAATTATCTGTCTCTTATTTATAAATTTCTAATTACGAGTCATTATGAATATTGAACCTAGTTAAACTTTTCAATGCTCCCTCTTCACTAGGAGGTAAATTTTCATAATATTTTATGGTCACTCTCAATCTAGAAGAATCTCATGAAGAAATGAATTGATAATCCCATGTTTGTATATCATCATATCATGGAAATATTTTCATAGTCAAGCCTTGAATAACGACTCCATATCTCACAGATATTTAAGCTCCAATACTAATGGTCCAGCTATTCTGAATGCCTTCATTGTTGTATCTCTTAATCATACCCAACACAGGTTCTCAGGGTATATCCAAGGTCTATTCTTATCTTTGAGGTCCAGTCCTCGAATATTGGGCCATACTGACTACTTTTATATTGGACCTTTCCTTCATCACTCAGGTATGGATGCAGATAATGATTACCCAATCCTCCATTAAATGTCTTCCTAGGTGAATACGAATGATGTTTCTATTACGTTCTCTTCTCATGGAAGCTACCTAAAATTATGGCCCAGTTAGTCCTAGTCTGGTACATGACACGCAGGTTAGAGAACCACATCTGTCACTTCCTTTTTTTAATTTAAGAAGACATATTACAATGTATTAATTCCTATATGAGAATGTACTACAACTCTCTCGTCTTATAGGAATTGCATAAGTTGTTCCAAGTAAGAGAAAAGTATTGCAGGATCCCTCAATTGGGACCTATGACAACAAATTATGACATAAGCCCCATCATGAAAGATGTATTCGATGTATAAATTAAACGTTTTGAGGATTCTTCTATCTTTGGGATACTCTTCACAGAGCATATCTGATAGGGTATTTTGAGAGGTCTAAAATAAGAGCTACAAAGAAATTATAAAACAATAATTAGAAAATAATAAAATAATATTGAATTACATCATCCAATTATAGAGGGAAAAAGGAAAAACGATTTTTTTCTTGTATTTTCAACTTCTATCTCCCTATGGGTTCACCAAATTTCAAGTGGAAACACTCCTTGGATGAAGAATTTAGTTCCCCATCATGGAGTACCCATCATGCATATGGTACATGGACTCTACTACCTGAAAAATGAGAGAAAGACATGAAAGACGTGATTGTAATCCCACATTTTTCATGTATTTCTCATTTTTTGTCTAGCGAGGATCCATCAAAATCATGCAACATGGTAATCACTTGGATAAATTATCTTGCATCCAACCGTGTCCCACTCCAAGGTGGGTAAAACCTTAGGGAGATAAGGCTGAAAAAAATAGTTTTATTTTATTATTTTTAATATTCTTACTTTTTACTCCAAAAATAGTGAATCATACCCCATGGTTGAAATCTGTCATCTTGAATCCTATTGGTTCTTATAAAGTTGATTTTGGTTGTACATTTCTTGGGAGGTTTGTTTTATACCTCAAAATTCCCTAATGATCATCCACTACTGTCCACATCGTGTATTCAGAGATTTCTTAAAATGTGATCCATAATCTTTCATCTCAGATACCTTCATGTCATGTTGCTTTCCTTCGAACCATATTTTCCAAGGATATTTCATCCCCATATGGTTATCAAATTGTGGAAGACATATACTTCCCTTCAAGAAATTTTCAAAGATAAGCTTCATTCTACATTATTCAATTATAAACATGAACTTGAATGGGGGAACACTTAGTGATGATCTTTCACCGTGGCATCTTCTTTGTGAGAGACCACATCCTTCATACAAGACGGATACATCTCTAAATATATGTATTTTCAAAGGTCTCCATCTTTTTCAAACTTCTACTGCAGCTCACATATACTCCTAAGATTTTTCAGTCAAGTCTTCCTGCTTTCCTTGAATGTGACTCTTTTATCATCGTTGCACTTCTTTTCTTTTCTCCACCTGGGCCAGAACAATCTCGTACTTCCAACATATAGTTCTCATATTGTGTATGTGTATCCACCTCTTTATCCATATGAGGACATATTATGTTGATTTCGGGAACTGTGTGGATCATGCCTTTTGAAACCCATGCATGAGAGGAGATTCTTTCTTTTGTTCATACTTTTAAAGATATAAGTATACTACCTACAAACATATGACATGAATTTATAATATATAGTGTAAATATATATATATATATATATATATATATATATATATATATATATATATATATATATATATATATCCGTGTGTGTGTGTGTGTTCTTCATCTCTTATTCTCGAGTCATCTTCAGAGAAGTTTCATTAGAATTAAAGAGTTTCATTTCTCTTTAACATGCTTCATCAATAAAATTAATGAGTTTTGTGGTTGAGCCAACATGAAGTGGTCTCTTTGTGAACTCTAGATACAAATACTATATGGACATAGCAAATACTAATATTTGAGGACTATGAACCATATAGAGATAAAAATTTATAATAAAATTATTATTATTATTTTAAAATTAAAAGAGATTTATTTTTTTCTAGTATTTAACATATACAAAAAATAGTTCAAGCTACATATCCTCAATATCAAGATCAAACTTGCTTGCTATATAAAACATTAAAAATTTTGTTTATTAACTTTTATATTAAATTTAATTTTAAAAAAAATCATCACTATATAAAATATTAAAAGTTTCAACTTATATGGTTTAAAAACATAGCCAAAGATAGCGTAATACCCTAAATGGGGTATAAGATTGTTCAGAGCCCACCCATCATTTACAGCTAACGTAGACCTACCGTATTTAGAAACCAACGAAGCTAGTTTTCAACACGCAGAAATCAGCAAAGTTTGGCATATAATAGGGTGGGTTTTCCATAAAAGGAAACCGATATCCCCTTAACTTGGAGGACTAATAATGTAGATGGAATTAAATATTAACCAGTTCACAGTGTCAGTGTAAAATCTATGCTCAACAAATGTATTTGTATATTTTAGCAGAGCTCAATAGTTCAAAAACAATTGGTGTCTCAAACGTGGTTGGTTCCTAGACCTGTGAGAAATTCCTTAATTAATAGGGTGATGACCTCATATTCTCAATATGCATGCTCCACTTTGGTAACGTCCTCTAGTATTTTGAGTTTCCTTTTAGTGACAAATGGAAATGAGTGTTTCATGATGCTAGTGACATTAACATCAATATACTTCATCGATCCAAATTTATGCAAGAACACAATGGCATATAAGAAACACAGAAACACAGTAGATACAAATAAAACAACACTCATTTCATTAATATCAAAGAACTAAAAAATTGTTTACAAAAGTAATGAACAAACTAGCTAGGCATTGGTAGCTTATCTCTAAGAAGAGATGAAGTGCCTATGCTCTCCAACTTCGTGTTACAGCAAGGAGGCAGCTCATGTATTATGTTGAGAAACAGTTGAAAACCCTAAACGTCCAAAACCTATTCCTAGGAGATGAAACACTATATTATGGGCTCTGCTGGGTAAATTGGTACACCAATTTCCTTGTGGTCGTAACTTTGGCATACCATTGATGTTTGATGCACATGATATATCGTTAAAAATATATATCTTAGAACTACTACTTTCAGTAGCTAATATTGAGTCTATAAGGATCTTTATTCACCATAGGTTTCATGCCCAAAAAAAAGTCTTTTAGGCCTAACAACGTTTTCGGTGTTCAAGACCCAAAAAACTCACAACTAATAACAAAGCTACAATTATGAAATTAAAAAATCAAAAAGAAAACAATGTAGTTCCAAGTGGAAAGGTAGTTGCACACTAATATCCACTAATCATTCTCTTTAGGAAGCAATGGTCCCTTTATTGCGTTGAGTTCCTCCATGAGATGAGAAACTTCTTTCTAAATTTGTCCCTGTGAGCCACGACTGTGGAGGAGACGGCTTGCTTTACAACTCAACACAAATGATCCTCTTTGTCACGGTGTTATTGATTTGTGTGTCCATAATCCGATTAGTTGTGGCTTTTTTCTGTGCGCCCAGGTTTAACCTGCTGCATGAGTTTCTTCTCATGTCGCATGTGTCCATGAGAGTTGGAAGGTGAGGCCAAGGATGTCCACATTGAACACCTATGTCGGCTGTTGAATGGGAAGACGAGCTCAAAAGGCATTATCTCACAATTCCTTGGTGATGGTGTGTGGCCCATATCAGAGTGGGTGAAGTCAGGTGGGGTCCAACGAGGCACTCCTACAAATGTAGGCACACATTGTCACCCACTTGAAGTCAATGGCACCCAATGATGATCATGTCGTTGCTTGTGCTGACATTTGCAGTCTCTATCCAATATGTCATGAACCTATCGGAAGATGCTGAATGTGCTCGGGAAGTTTTTCGCTCGGGCAATGCGAGACCAGACATGAGCCAACCGCCTAAGTAGCCGCAAATGGCATGGCTACATCAATGGAAATAGTGGCTGAAATCCCAAGCCCAATTGAAAGGGTTTGTGGTCAAGTTGAGCTATGAGGGCCCCACAGCAAATATTTTGTACATGGGGTAGGGGCTTCTCATCCCATGTGCGTCGATGCTTAATTGTATACGCGCAAAATGTGTATGATCATCTTGTTAACGTATCTCATCCGGCCATTAGTTTGGGGATGGAAAGAGTGGGATTTGGTGAGTTTGGCCCAGTATCGCTGTGTTATTTACCTAAAGTGATTAGAACCACATTATTCCAATATGAGATGATAGACCGTGGGATCCACATTCGCTAAAGAAGAGTTTAGCAAAGGACTTCCGTTGTGATATTATTCTTGTAGGTTTCCATAATGGCTATCTTAGAGAATTTTTCAACGTACCAGAAAAATAGTCATTTCCATGCTTAGTAGAAGGAAGGCCTAAAATGTAATCCATGGAGACAGACCTTACATTACCAGGTAGGCGGAGTATAGAGGCCTTGCTTTCGATGGTTGGTTTGGAAATGACGCAAGTAATGCAGGATCTGATGTACTTCTTAATATCCCTGTCAAGGTTTGCCATAGTATTTAGTATTGCCACTATTTTTTCTAATTCTCGAAATTCCCGCTAGCCGACCGTAGTGTGCTTCCAAAATTATCTTGGCACGCCGCTGAAGGAACACAAAGGTGTCCCAAGTAGTAGCAGTATCCTAGAGGTAGAAAATTTGGAATTCAGTTACCCTCCAAGAGGTTCTTGTATGTGGCTACAACTATGAATCACTCTTGTATAGAAGCGGCCAATCGTGTCTCATGCCCAGCAAGAGTGAAGAAAGGCATGCTAGTTATCGCTATGATCATGGTCGGTTGAGGTAGTATGCAACATTATTGGTGCCCTTTGTACCAGATATTATTCAAATGAAATTGTTGCGTATATGTGCACCACTTTCGATGTGATAATTTCGCAACTTCCTTATGTCTATATGAACCGTAGGGTTGGTGGCCCTTGGGATGACAGTTTCTCTCGTGTGTTATAGTGTGCTGCCTGGCCACAAGCAAGCTTCCACAATGGAATACATCTGTTTGTCATAAGTGGGATACCCCCGGATTGTGTCGATAGTGTCTCACCGGGATATGACACTAGATGCCCCCGTTGAGTAAGAACCGCCCAGCAGTAATTTGGGTGTGATCATTTCGATCTCAAATGGTTGTTGTGTCTAGTAATGTGAGCACCGTGCGACCAGAGTTAAGTGTTTTAAATTCTATGAATGCCTTCTATTGAGACGTCCGACCAAAAGAGATTTTCTTTCGCTCCTTCCTCGGTGACTCGATCAGGCAGGCCAAGTGATATGAGAGAATCTCAAAATACCTAACTCATCGTAGAAATTAAAAGACCCAAAAAATCGAAAGGTCTCGTTAGGAGGTTAAAAGTAGTAATCTCTTTGAAATGACTTGATCTGTCAGATCCACATGCACCCACTCATCAATAATGTATCCTTATACTGGAACTGGATCATGCCAAAAGTGCACTTTCCAAATTGGCAAACGGGGGCCGCCACAGGCCGAGGACCTCTTATGGTGAGGGGCCCCAAGTCCTGCCAAAAGATCGTGATGCCACCAAGCACACCACAAAGTGAGTTCGTGAATGGGCGCAAGATGTAGTCCACTTCCACCCCTCATGGCGTCGTGGGAGGATTTGTCAACCCGAAAGGCATGACCAACCAATTAAAAAAGGCCCTCCTGCAGCTAATAAGTCCCCTTCACACATCGGATGATTCGATTGGTACCGGTGATACCCGCACTTCAAGTTGATCTTGCTAAAATATTTCTACCCTTGAGTTGGTCCATAAGATAATCAATCCATGTGGGATCGGGTACTATTCCAAATGCTGATCTTGTTTAGTGCCTCGATAGTCAACACAAGAGTTCCAAGACCCATCCTTCTTCCGGTAGCAACACGACCGAGCTCCCACAGTGATGAACTTGGCCGGATGTGACCTTTTTGGGGTCAGCCCGAATCTTCCTCTCGATTTCATCGTTTCCGTAACAAAGAGCCAATAGATCGGTCCATTGGGAAGCGGTGCACCCTCGTTCATATCGAAGGGGTTATCGACCCAATAATGCATAGGCACCCCCGCGACCGAGGTGAAGATGTCCTCGTACCTCCAGCTCCTTTTCCATTTGTTGTTGTCGCGCAGAGCCCCATTTTCGGGAGGTCGCGCTACAATATTTTCCATGATTATGTGGCAACAACATTATATCAACATAGCCCCGAGCTTCTTTTCATGATTACACCTTGGCCAGGCCGCGCCGGGACTCGGGAATCGGCTGCTTCGCCATGGAGGCCGACATTTCGTGAATCACCCTCTCGCTCATGGAGGGCCGATTTCTCTCGAATCACTCTCCTCGCGGGAAGTCGATTCCGAGAACTGCTCCCCTCTCGGCGGCCGGGAGTGTCGACCGGGAATCGCCCCTCCCCGCCGCGGGAGGTCGACCCGAATCGCCCTCCGCCGCCGGGAGTGTCGATTCCCGGCGCAAGAGAGCCGAGTCCCGCGGGACCCTTCCCTTCGACCGCCGGGGAGGCCGATTCTGCAATCGCCTTCTCCCGCCGGCGGAGGTCGATTTCGTGAATCACCCTCCTCGGCCGCGCGCAGGGCACCTCGGAATTGCCGCCGGGAGGCTCCGGAAACCAGCCCTCTCCATTCTCGGACCCGCTCCCACAAATGCAGAGGGTAACCCTAGAACGGCCTTCCGCCGGGCGGGAGGGCACCTCGGAATCGGCCTCTCGCCCCGTGGCGGTGGGAGGTCGGTCACGAGGTCGCATAAACACCCCGCTCGCTCACACCGACATCCGGGCCGGCCACCCCGCCCTCCCCGCCCGCCCGGCCGCCGACCTCCGCCTAGGTGGTGGCGCATGTTGGGCCGATGGGCGCGCGCGGGGGCCGCATGCGCCCCCGCCGCCTGGCCGTCCACGGGCCACCCGCGGGAGGCCGATCGTTGCCACGACCATGATAAAAATTCTAATTCTTTTTTTAATTTTTAATATATATATATATATATATATATATATATATATATATATATTAATTCAAATATAATTCAAATTATTTATTTTAAATTTAATTTGTTTTAATTTTTTTTGGTAATTTTGTTTTTAAATTTAATATTTTAGATTAATTATTTTTTAAAATTTAAAATTTATTTATTAAATTTATTAAATTTTAATTTAATTTAATAATCTTTTAGTTTATTTAATTTTTCATTTTTAAAATTTATAAATTGTTTCATTTACCGTAAGTTCGTATATTTATTTTTAATACTATTTCATGTGTGGTTTTTTTCATTTTTTTGTTTTTTTAATGATAATTCTTTTATTTTAATTTTCTTATTCAATTTTCAATTTTTGTTTTTTCATTTTTTATTTTTTGGTTAATTTTAAAATTTGTATTTTTTTTGTTATTATAATTGTAAATTTTTAAAATTAATATTTTATTTTTTTTATCTAAATTTTAATTTTGGAATTTTAAATTATTTTTGAATTTTCTAATAATGATATGTGGTTTTTTTAATATCTTCTTTTGAAAAAAATGTTTTCAATGTTTTTTTGTTCTTTTTGCTGATTTTTGTAAATTATGTGTTTTCTTTTCAAATTTTGTCATTTCTTTTGATACTTTTCGAATATTTTTGTGTTTTATTTATTTATTTTTGTTTAAATTTTTTATTTTTACGAGTTAATTTTTGTACATTTTTATTGTATTGTTTTTATATATATATCTAAGTTTTGTATGTTTTATTACCAACATGAAAATCACCACCAGGTTGATGCTGCATCAATAAGTTCAAAATTAACATGAAAATCATTGCTCTAAAAGTTGATGTTTTATCAATAGTATTTCAAAATTAGCATGAAAATCACTAACATTTTAAAATAAATATTCATACTTCATAAATAAAAATATTATAGTGTCAAAAATGTGCTGGGTGTGGTGTGATCGTATCACCAAAAATCGAGTGTTTTTTCTTGCTACTATTAGGTAACTACATAACACTATTCTACCCAAAGAAAAGTGTTGAGAGTTATGTTAGCTTCTGTACTGTTCTTTGCATAACCTATCGAGGGTCTTCCTTGGGTCTAATAAGCTAGATAAATGCATATATAGCACCCTCTACCATGTGAACGATTTTTTAATAGGTAAACCCACATCGAGTCTACAGGCGAAACACAACGTCAAGCCTCGGGAGCACGTTATGAATTCACCTAGTTTGGAAGATTTTTTGTAATTTCTTCTTCTTTGCCCAAAAAATCATCTTTGCAACTTAGCTGTATTCTGTGATGATAGCTTAAGATAAAAAGTGACCAAAAATGTGTGCCTTCACACGTTGGTTATCATAACATTCCCATATTCACTTTAAGAGCCTTTTTCTTCAATTCAACTTGTAGCAACATTCCCACGAACCAAACTCGATATGTCGAGGTGTTAGAAAACTCGATACACTTGAGTTAAGACCTTGTAAACGGTAAATTGAGATGGTGAGATATCCAATGGTGAGGTGGCACAAGCGTATGTATGTTGTTATGCTTCGATGATGTGTTTAAAGGATCATCTTCTATGATGAGTACAATGAACAACCAAAGTTCTTGGCTGATACACTTTAACAATTCGGGATGACTTTGTGTGCTTTGCAGATATTGATGCTTGAAAAATTTTTAAATTTTTTTTCTCAACGCAAAAAACATTGTTTTTAGGAAAATTCATAGTGAATTCGACTGCTTTACACTAATTTCATTAAACACTTTGGCATTCTTGTCAAATTTCACCGTAAATATTAATATTTTTTTATTTTTTTTATATCACTCTATCGCACGCAAATGATGACCATTAAGACACCTCACACATATGTGCATTTTTTTAAAATGCAGGAACTAAAAGAGCCTATTCAACTTGAATTGACTCGACCAAATTTTATCATGGACATTAGGCACATACTTAGTCCTATCCAAGATTGACCACATAACCTATGGGGACCAAACTCCCCACCTAACCATTGACCAAACTCGGACTCTAGAGAAGCTTTCCGCTTTAAGCCAAGAAAAAGTACTTACCAAAAAATGTATATATTAAAGAAAAACATATTTAAAACAAATTAAAAGCTTTTTACTTTATTTTAATTTTTTAGAATATGTTTCTATTTATCTCTTAAAACATATTTAAACAAATAATAATTTAATTTATTTGCAATTTTTTTAAAAACTATTTGCAAAGTTTACTAAAGTTTGTTGTGTTAAATATTAACTTTAATTTTAGCTTAAATTGAAAATTAACTTTAATTTAATTTTTCGATCGGTAGATGATTAATTTTTATGTGATTTAAAATCAAAATTTTATTAAAAATAAAGTCTCATAAATTAATTATAAAAAAATTAAAAAATATATAGGTTTTTCTATAATTAATATATATATATATTCATTATCATTCCTACTTTTAAAAATAAACATTTATTAACCTATACACATTTATCTCTGTTTTTGTATTTTGTTTAATACATTGTCTAATAACAATTTAATGCTCAATTATCATCATAAATTAATTGTTCAAAATATATGGATTTTTCCATAATTAATATTTTTTTCCATTAGCCAACATACTTATTTTTAACAATAAATATTTATTAACCTATAATCATTCCATGTTGTGTTATTTATACAACATTGTTTTTTTTAATAAGAATGTTTTTGCACAATTTCTCCGATTAATATATTTCTTTGTGTTGCATGAGTTTCTCCAACATACGCTAGTACTCCCGGGTACAAGGAACTGGAAATTCTGCTAGTGAAGGAGTATCCGACACTATTAGAATTTTTTCCCAAATTTTACAAGAAACATCAAGTTGGGAGCAATAATAATATAATATATTAAAATTAAAAAATAAAAATAATTCATTTATTTCCATCCAAAACTTGCCAATCAAATTCCATATGGAAAGAAATATGCAAAAGATTGAACTTTTGAAACACTTATCGAATATTAAATCCATCAACAATTTTTCCAATCAAATTCCTTCCCAAGAAAGAAACATGTAGAATCGCCAAACTAGAAAAAAATGTTGTTATTGCTCGATTATTAGGTGATTTCATGCAACACTATATGTTAAGTCACATCATAGGTTAAGTCACCGGTTCAATTGTTCGCCCATGATGTAACCTTGCCACTATTAAAATTTTATATATATATATATATATATATATATATATATATATATATATATATATATATATATATTGACATAAATTACATCTAATTACAATATATAGGAAAAAAATAAAAATTAATAATAATTAAAAAATAAAAATAAAACAATAGAGTTTAAATCAATGTTATTTTTAAAAAGAATTTGTATAGTAAAATTATTAATTTCTAAGTTAATATATATTTTATACTTAAATAAATATAAAATTAAGTGAAAAAATGCTTTTTTCTAACATTTATATTTCATACTCTTAATGAGTGAAAAATGTTTTTTTAATAACATTTATTTTCATAATTTTAATGATTTTTTTTAGTATCCCTTCTTTGTCTATTAAACCACATGCGATAATGATAGTTTTGCTAGTCCCTAGACTTCCTAAATGATCAATCTCAAGTTTAAGGAGAATGCATTAACTTTCTGAACGAAGGTTACGATCAGGATTGGTCAAATGCCCTGCATTCATTAGAAGGGTTTACAAATAAAGGAGTTTAGTTTGTAATTCAACAACATATCGTTTCCTCGCGGTCCCAAAAGCTCAAGGAACACCCAAGTCGCGCAGTCAAATACATCATACATCTAAGTTTTCACTTATTCATTGTAGCCCCCCAAAACATAAAAAATATATTGCGTTGAAGCTCTGAAAAGCTCCAAAGTACATGTTGAAGTTTCTAAGGGTTTTAAAGCGTTTCTACCAACTCGAATGATATATTTTATTAATAATAATATATTTTTATAATTTAATTATTTAATTATTGTTACCATTTTTTCTTAAAACTATGTTATCATGTACCAATAAATTATTAACAACGTGACTCCCCATCCACTAAGATTGTGGTGCTTAAATCATACACTATAGAAGCAAGTTATATAATCACATTCTATAAAATTTTCATTTTTTACCTAAAAAGCAAGTAATAAACAACAACACAAACCTCTTGATTTTCAAAAATTAATCTTAGGAAGAATAGGTTTAAATTAAGAAGCTACAATTTAAAAATATTTCTCAATAATACTAAATCTAATTAAAGTTTTTTTTATATCCAATTAACATAAACATTTCCGATAAAATATTAAAATTAAGAAAATAATGGGAAAAGAGTCCTAATTATTTTTATTATTTTTTTACGATAGAAGAGTGATTAGCTTTTAAGCAATTGACATACATGAACTCGAAGACACCATAGTGGTTGTTATTGTCTTTGATTATTTGAAAAATCATCATGAAATCCAACACCTTCTCTTCAAGGCGATGAAAAATAACGTTACCTAACAAGCATCATAAATTATGGATTGCATCATCTCGAAATGGTAACTTCTCCAAATTTTATATAAACTAAGTTTTGTGAAAGAATCGCCCTCAAATCCTTAGGCGTGCAAATGTGTCGGGCGTATCAAGTGCGGTGATTTGGTGTGGTCTTCTTCCTCGAACAACTCGCTTCATATTGCCATCAAGTGGTTTCCCGATCTTCCCGTTCCAATAGCTTGTTTGGATACTCTGATCTTCCGTTGATTGTGTGACCCCTGTCTCCTCGCTCCACTTCGATTGTGCTTGAAATTTTTAGGAGACCGCATCTTACGATGCTTCTTCCAAAATATTTTCAAGTTGTTTTGAATTCGTTGTCCGCTTCCTCCCTCACTAATCCTTACTTCATTAGCCATTTATTATTCATTAATCATGTGTGTAGTAAGGAAAAGGATAAACCATAATATATAAGATACACATAAGGACACCGAGATTTTAGGTGGACTCCAATGTGGGAGAAAACCATTGTTATTGTCGTCTTTGTCTTCTTTCTTATTATACAGATAATATTCTTACATCCGGGTAATGGTGTAGACTCTATGACGAACACTACAAACTTCTACATGCAGGGGTTATAATATCCAGAAATTCTCTAACTTCTCACTAAAAATAAGCTACTACTCGTCAAGTTTATTGGCCCCTACCAAGGAAGCTCTTATTCCCTCACTAAAGGCCGCAACCCTCAACAATTTTGTGAACAATGTTTCAGTAATTTTTACACTTGATCCACTAGTCTCAAGCACAAACCAAAAACTTGTTGGCCACCAAACACATTCAACATAAACTAAATACCAAGTTACCAAATATTGATCAAGTTGAACCACGCATACTAATATATTGAATCATTGAGTATTCAATTACACCTTTTCAATCGATCACTTATCAAACTAGTATTCTCATGCTCAATATATCGATAATCAACTAAATCATAGATTTGACCAATTTAAGAGCACAAATATGAACGTAATAAAAAACATAACAATAATTAGAAATCTTTCGATGAATGTTAGGTCCCTTATAATATTAGTATCCCCTTATTGTTATTGTTAGTGTAGCCCCCCTTATTGTTATGGTTGTGTCCATGTAATCCCCATATTGTTATTATTGTGCCTACAGAAGCCTTACACTATTGTTATCATTGTGCCCTTACATTGTTATTGGTATGTCGTCTAGGATTATATTGTGACCCCTTGGACTCCTATATATAGAAAGGGAGGTTTTTTCATTTCGTATCATCCAAATAATTGTTTATTTATGTAATATAAAGGAGGTTTCCCTCTTTGAAGAGGTTGATTTATAAGTTGTTGATCTATCGTTTCTTCTATTTTTTGAATTGGTTTCACAATGTTTGGTATACGAGCTTTGGATTATAGGGTTTTGCTCATTGAAAACAAGTCATCTAAGCATTTTCGCTTTAACTTTGTTTATATGAGGCTTCATAAGCTGAAAATGTTTACTACATGGATCGAAATCTTAATGAACTTCATGTAAAAATTTCAAACCCTCGTCCGCAATATTCTCAGAGATATTATCTCGTGTAAGTTAGAACTTTATTCAGATCCATAATTTCATCTTAATCAAGTGACCGAAGGAAAATCATCATATCTTTTGTTTTAGGCATCGTATTAGAATTATGGAAAAAGTGACCCAAAGTGCACGAACTTGTTGAGATTCAATCAAGAAAATTTCAACACCCACACCTAGTTAGATTAAGCACCTAAACTAGAGTCGGGGGCCCACATGCATATTTTTTTAGGAGCATGTTTATGTTTAGTTATCCCTTAATTAGAAATGGACAATAAACTCATTATATTCTCAATGATGACTTGTAATAGTTAACCCGAGTGTGATAAACTTGTGTTAGCTCATGTATTTCGAGTTAGAGTTTGTAGTGAGGTATGCGTAGTAATTTTAGTTGCAATAGGAGTTCGATGTGTAGTGGTGCATTAGTTAATGCATGTTGTAAATCGGCTTTAACCCATTTAAGTGAGTTAAGGTCAGTTTTCATGCTAGTTGTAATCGAAGATACACTAGTAAGAGATCAAGTGAATTAAATATTAATTAATCAACATGCGTTGATCTCACATGCAACTAATGTTTTACTATTATTAGCCGCATGCATGTCGTATCACAAAGGGAGACCCAGCTGAGATCTAGGTTGGAGGAAGTTGATTATCAGTTGTAGGATTATTGGTTGCACCCATGCAACCAAACACCCATTGGAGTGCCCATGATACTTGCAAAATCAAGGAATGCAAATAATTCCTATCATTTTAGGGATTGCATTCATCAGGTGATTGTGCAGGGCAAGCGAAGGTTGTCCGGGAGTGCGTAAATTGGCTAAGTCTTGGTTAGTTTTTGTATGACAATGTGAGAAAATTAGCTAAGTACTGGAGGGCTCTCGTGAGAAGATTTTTTGTATGTAGTTGTTTTTCATGATCCATGTTGTGAATATAAAATGGAAGATAGTGGGGGTTTTGAGGCGTAATATTTCCCCGGAAATTATCTATATTTTGTGTGATTTGATTCTTCTTTACTTCATGTGATTGGCGATTGTGTTTTTAATTCCCTAAAATATTTGTAGAGCGATTCAATATTTAACTTTAGTGACATTGTTAGATCAGGGTGAATCCAAGATATACATGCTTGTTGTATAATTTTCTACATGGTATTTGAAAGAGTAGGAAATTGTAAAGTGAAGTAGGAGCCGAGTTTGTGACTAGAT
Source organism: Pinus albicaulis (assembly GCA_034641835.2). Classification (NCBI taxonomy): domain Eukaryota; kingdom Viridiplantae; phylum Streptophyta; class Pinopsida; order Pinales; family Pinaceae; genus Pinus; species Pinus albicaulis. The sequence continues at coordinate 512,353,496 of CM076580.1, forward strand.
AGAATTCGAATTTGCAAAAAGAATTTCTTGGTGCTACAACTAATTCATGATCGAAATGGATTTGAATGGCTTCGAGGTTGGATTATGCGCTCGAGGGCAGCTCAAACTATATTGCTTGGAAGGATAGGATGGAGGCATGGCACTACGAAGACAATGGCTCGAAGCAATTCATCGACAATGATGTTCCTAAGCCCGAGCGTGACAGATCTCTACAAATCTTGATGCATGGGAAAAAGAAAGTGGCAAAGGCAAGGAGGATCCCGTTTTGAGGGAGTACGAGGCCACATTGTCTCAAGCATTCATGGGAAAGACACAACATATGCAAGGTGGAATGATCTGACGTATCTATTCCAAAGCAACAACGACCATAGGAAATTGGCGCTCAAAGATAAACTTAGGAAGATCAAGATGGAGAAGGATGACTCCATGCTAAAATATGTAACGAAGTTTTGGCCAATGTCGGGATGAACTGGGAGGCGTTGGTATAACTCGTCGCTCGATGATGATTTGGTGAGCTTGGCATCTCCTGGGACTTCCCAAGAGTTGGCACGTTTATCAAGACTTTGTCAATGGAAGGGATAAAATTGCCAGATTAGGGAATGACTGTGGTTGGATTTGGTCTCAGGAAGAGTTTAGACGGAACACAAGAGATGGTTCTTCATCTAAGAATGAAGATGAAGAGTGATTTTTTCTTTGGCTGCCATGGAAAGGAAGGGGAAAGGGGAAGAAAATTCCATTCTAAATCCGAGTCCAAGAATGGAAATAAGAAGGACATGTCCAAGGTGAAGTGTTTTCACCGTCACGAACATGGGAATTTTTGCTACTAATTATCCACAAAAGAAGAAGAACAAGAAGGCTTAGAGGATTTGTAGTCAGTGAGGCTCCTTGCGTCTTAACTTTGAGTTTGACTTCTCATTTATCGCATGCATGGTGTCAAGTGCATTGGGATCCGTGTGGTATTTGGATAGTGGCACTTCCTTTCACATGACGGCGTACAAGGAACTTTTTCGATGATTTGGAGGAGAAGGATCTCTAGATGTATATTGAAATGGGTGAAAATGGGTAGGGTACAGATGTTACCGGGATAGGTACCATTACCTTCGAGAGGCATCAAAGTAAACCCTTTGACTTAAAATATGTAATGCATGTACCAGGTTTAAAGAAAAAAATTAGTCTCAGCTTGCAATCTTGGAGGATAGAGGCTATGATGTTGTTTTTAGTGAAGGAAAATATTTTTCCGCAACATAAGACAAAAGGAAAAGCCAAGAGGATATGGGATTCGAGTTAAGAATCTCTATAACCCGGAGGTAAATGGTTGCGTAGAAATGGTGGGAAAGGAAGATCAAGTGGTGAGCCAAAGATGAGGGCGAGTTATGGCACATGAGATTGGGCCATATTTACCATGTAGCCTAGGGTACACTTGCGCAGATAAACACATGCAAGGGATATACTATGGGAAAATATGTAAAGGCCACTTTTCATGAGAAGGAAAAAAACAAAGCCTCGAGGATCCTTTAAAGAGTTCACACAAACGTGTGTGGACCATTCTCTCATTGCTTCAACAAAAAACACAAGTACTATGTAATATATTTTGATGAATCTTTCTTCGTAAGGCTGGATCTTCTTCATGCGTAAGAAATATCGACATTCTCTAAATTCGTGAGTTTAAGGCACTAGTGGGGAAAGAGTCGCGAAGCAAGTGAAGGCTCTAGGGGCGATAATGGTGGAGAATACATCTCTAATGAATTCAAGAACTTCGTAGCAAAGAAGGAATTCGAAGAGAACTCATAGCGCCTCATCAACCCACACAAGAATGGGGTCGCGTGAGAAAGAACACGTAAATGATCAATCCTCTTATTTAAGGAGAATGAATAACTTTCCAATCACACGTATCATGATTGGTCAAACGCCTCATCTTCATTTGGATAGAAGGGCTTTCTATAAATGGGTTGTTTCTCTTAGTTCTAGATCCCAACAAGATACCTTTCTTTCGAGGTCCCATCGCTCAAGGAACACCCAAGATGGCATGTATGTCAAATACATCATACATCTAAGTTTGCACTTATTCATCGTAAAGAAAAGCTCCCAAAACATAAAAAAATATATTGTAGTTGAAAGCTCTCTAAAAAGCTCCAAAGTACATGTTGAAGCTCGAAATGATATATTTTAAAGTGTTTCCTACCAACTCCCCAATGATATATTTTATTAATAATAATATATTTTTATAATTTAATTATTTAATTTTTTGCTTATTATTTTTTCATAAAACTATGTTATCATGTACCAATAAATTATTAACAACTTGACTCCCCATCCACTAAGATTGTGGTGCTTAAATCATGCACTTAATATAACTAAGTTATATAATCACATTCCCCCATGATTTCTACTTTTATCTAAAAAGCAAGTAATAAACAACATTACACAAACATAGATTTTCAAAATTAATCTAAGGAAGAATAAGTTTAAATTAATAAGCTATAATTTAAAAATATTTTCAATAATACTAATCTAATTGCAAAAAATTTAATATCCAATTAACATTAAAATTTGATAAAATATTAAATTAAAAAAAATAATGGGAAAAGAGTCTTTAATTATTGTTATTATTTTTTGCGACGAAGAGTGATTACCTTTTAAGAAATTGACATACATGAACCTGACCACACCAGAGCTAGTTGTTATTGTCTTTGATTATTTGAAAAATCAATGAAATCCAGCCACCTTCTCTTCAAGTAGCGATGAAGAATAACGTTACCCTAATAAGCATCTTAAATTACGGATTGCATCATCTCGAAAACGTAACTTTCCAGATTCTAACGGTAACTTCTCCAGATTTTATATAAACTAATTTTTGGCAGCAACTGTCTTCAAATCCTGGAGTCGTGCAGCGTATCAAGGCAGGGATTTGTGTGGCCCTCTTCCTCGAACAGCTTGCTTCATATTGTCATCAAGTGGCTTCCTGATCGTCTGTTCCAATAGCTTGTTTGACCTTCCTGTCTTCCAGTGATTGTGTGACTGTCTCCTCGTCCACCTGGATATGTGCTTGAAATTTTTTAGAGACCGGCATCTTACGATGCTTATTCCAAATCTTTTCAAGAGTGTTGAATTCGTTGTCCGTCTGCCTCCCTCACTAATTTGGTTTTTATACAAATATTAACCACATCAGAATTAGTGTTCTATTAAACTCATCAATTCTTTACAACTACTCTCACCACTTTCAATGCCCTTTTTGTCATTATTCTCTGTACTCGCAAAGCAGGATTTATTGTCTCTCCACAGCCCCTGTCTGCATTTTCTCCCGGCATTCGTATGATCTCCGGAGCTTCTTTTGTATTTTGAAAATTGATTGAATTTTTTCTTCCTCATTATAAAAAAAGTCAGATCATTTGGAATACAAATTGAGTGAGAAACCAACAGACCTTGCTATTTCCATCCCTTGGGTCTAGACTCTAGATCATAGGTCTATTTCCCCCCTCCCTGAAATCTAGATTATAAACAAGTTATATACTGGATGAGATTTGAACCCTTGAGTCATGGTCATATTGTTCTGATATAACAAAAACTTACACTTAAACCACACATCAGTATATACTGATCATTATATTTTTACTATACAATATGTCAACTCAGCTGATTTTGACGTATACTCCAAATATTGAAGAAGTTCATGTCGAAACACCATGATGAAATTTCTGAAGTAATTTGAACAAAATAGAGAAATAAAGTTCCTCAGCCTCAGCACAAAGAAATGAGAGAAATCTGGACAAAGAAGATGGAGAAAAGATGCGGTTTTATTAACCATAAAAATGGCAATAAAAATTACAAACAACCCAGAACTCTGATTCTGGAATAACTAAAAACTCCATACTGTTTTTACAAACTACGTTTTAACTTTCTGGTCGTGTTGACATCGCGGACAATTGAAACACCACCGCAAATCTGTTGCTAAAACACACATACGTCTGATTGCTCGAAACGGCTTGTAGAATGCATTGTAACTCCAAAACACGGCGACCTTGTTTTTCCTCATTTTCTACTCTTGCCTTCTTCTCTATCTATTTATATTTCTTAAACTCCTTCTAACCTCAAAACAAGCTAACATTCATCATATTTATAAGTAAAAAACATTTTTGACTTATAATATTTAAAACAAAAAAATATCTTGATCTTTATCATATTGAATGCACAGAAGCGATTAGAGGAGTTAACGTCTTTTGCCTTTTGAAAAATGAAGTCGGTATGCACGGGGACATAACCTGCAAATTTAATGCACAATCAATGTGCAAATATCAAGCACGACTTGAGGCATCGGTATTTATTAAATATCCTGAATCGATTTCTCTCAGTACATTTTATGTTGCGATTTGGAATTAAATTCCAACACTCCCCTTAATTTCAGCTAGGTTTTTGCATACCAGGCATTTCAGAAATGATCGAAACTTTTCTTTGCCAATGGTTTTGTCAAGATGTCAACCAGCTGATCCTGCGATTGCGGTCTTTGCAAAACAATCTCACCATTGTTAACCAATTCACGTATGAAGTGAAACTTGGTGTCTATATGCTTTGTCCTCTTATGAAAAACGAGTTTTAGACAATGCTATTGCCGAGCTGTTGTCACATTAAATGGTAGTGCCATTTTCTTGTCCATGACACAAATCTCGAGAACTCTTCCTCGGCCATGCCCCCGCCCCAGCATGCGCACTCTTGTTCTTGCCACGTACTGCGCCTCTGTGTTGATAAAGCCACAGTCGTTGCTTCTTGGAAGCCCATGAGATGGCTCCCCGTCCCCATATGAAACACATATCCCGATGTACTTTTCCCTATCATCAACACTTCCACATTAATCCTTTGTCGATTGTAACCTATCAACATGAAACTTCCCCGGAAGAGGAGTATAAATGCCAAACCCCTTCATTCCATTCACATACCTTAGAATCCTCTTGGTACCTGTCAATGAGTCTCTTTCGATCTTTATAAATTTGGAGATTAAACTCACGGCGTGCATATGATAATAAAACCTGGTTAGGTCAAGTACATGGGAAATTTCGCCAACTGTGATTTTGTACGACTTTGGATCAAAATCCTTGCTTTGCTATCTTCTTTGGTCAATTTCAACCCCATTACGGTTAGATCCACGAAATTTTGCCTTGTATTGTACATGTCAAATCTCTTCAACACGCTTCTACATATTTAACTTGGGAAATGAAAACACCATTTTCACTTTGGTCTACTTCAATTCAAGAAAATATCTTAAGAAGCCAAGTGATCATTCAAATTCACTTTTCATGGCCCTTTAAAATCAACAATGAGAGAAGCATCATTGCTAGTAAAAGATAAATCATCTACATATAAAACAACAATAAGTATCTTCTTTTAGTCATTCTCCTTTATGTAGAGTGTGGGTTCACCATCCCACACTTCTCGACTCCATTCTCCCGATCGGATAAGCATCTATTAAACGTACCATGCTCTTGGGCTGCCCATTATAAAAACCTTCTTTAGTTCAGACTTTATGCTCTTGGCCTTCAACTTCATAGCACGGAGGTTGTTCAACATAAACCTCTTCTTTTAACACACCATTCGGGAATGCGAGATTTAACATCCATCTGATAAATCTTTCCATTTTGTGTTGTTCCGCAATGAAAACATTGTTCTATTTGTTTTCCATCCTTGCTCTTTTGGGCACAAGTTTCATCATAGTCTACACTTGCTTGTTCTTGCTTGTAGCTTTTCACAACAAGTCTTGCTTTATGCTGAAATCTTGCTTTCAACATTGCTTTTTCTCTTATAGACCCACTTAACTCCAATGACATCTTTGCCTTCGGGGAGGTCCACTAAATCCCATGTTTTACTCTTCTCAATTGCACCAATTTCTTCATTCATTGCTTCAATCCATTTATCCTCCTTTTACGGCATCTTCAAAATGAATTGGGTCATCAACATGACAATATAAAGCGAATAATGAATTCGGACGATTATTGTTACTTACCTCTCCTTGTTCATAAATCTTGTTCAGTTCTAAATCTTGGTCTTCTTGGTGTGCTTGGAGTTCCATCCGAACTTGAGGGTATTTACGATCCTTGTGGTGTGCTTGGAGAAGCACTTCCTTGACTTCTCAGAAATTTGTTCGAATTGACTTGTGGTGTGGTTTGTTTTACTAACGTAGTGGAGGAGGAGGAACACCAAAGAAGGGGTTATTCTTGCTGTCCTTCCTCTTCTTCTTCGTGAGACACAATTGTCTTCACATTCCTTTGTCTTCTCCTAAGCTTCCATCCCAAGCTTCATCCTCAATGAAGCGCACATCTGCCTTACTATCCCGATTTCTTGGTGGATGGATTATAGAGTTTGTATGCTTTTGACTCATCCACAGTAGCCAATAAAGACACACTTCTCCCATACTTGTCAATCTTCTTCCTAGCTGATCAGGTACATGTGCATATGCTACTGACGAATACTCTCATGTGAGTGACGGTTGCTTTTGACTCCTCCATGCTTCTTGGTATTTTGTTCATGACGGCTTTGGTTAGGCATCTAATTCAAGATGTAAAGCTGGCATAGTGGCGACACGCCAATACTCATGCGGCAAGTGTTTGCCTTCAACATACTCCGACCATGTCTAGAATGGTCCTATTCTTCCATTACGCAACTTAGTTTCTTAAAGTGTATACCTCGTGGCTTCTTTTAATATGCCATTCTCTCTGCAAAAACGCGAAGATCTTTGGAGATGTACTCTCCACCTCTATACGTACGAGCACTTTGATATATAATGCCCACCTTGTTTCTCAACAAGAGTTTTGAAGTGGCGGAATTTCTCAAACACTGCTCATACATTTGTACATACACCCACGTCTTTACGGTGTAATCATCGATGAAAGTTAAAACATATTTATTTCAAACCAAATGATGGTATTTGCATCGGTCCACACACATCGAGTGAACAATTTCCAGGAGTGTTTTGCCCTTATGCTCTTTCTATTTGGAAAGCTTTCTGTGTTGCTTGCCCAGATGCGGCCTTCACAAAGGGCATCAGGACTTTCTCGATCAACGACAATCCTTTTACCATTCCCTTTACGTACAGCAGAGATTCAAACCTCAAGTGAGATGTCCAAATCTCAAGTGCCACAACCAATTCTCATCTTTCACTTGTTCTTGAAAGACTTCTTGTGTTACATTTGCAATAGTTCTACCTTCCTTCAAATCTACCTTGAGTTTGAGAGGAAACATTCTATTCTTTGGTCTTTCTGCACTGTGCAATGATCTTTCTTACTTGGGTATCTACGATTGTACACATATCATCTTTGAAAGACACATTGTAACCTTTGTCGATGAAATTTTGTCCAATGCTCAAAAGATTACATTTCGGACGGTACATAGTATACCTGCAGCACAATCATACGATTTCTCCATTTCTTGCTCGGATCTTGACTCTACCCTTAACCTTGGCCAGATATCTTGCTATCGAGTTCTGTTGTTACCTCGGATTCTACATTTTCATCAGTTATGAAACATTTCAATATTTCCAGTCCATGTGATTACTACGAGCACGAGTCTAAGAACCAAAAATCTTCTTGTTTGTCTTGTGCAACGTTACATCATTATGACACAATCTTTGGATTCTTATCTTCTTCATTTGCAAAATTAGCATTCTTCCTGCTATTCATGTCATTTTTCTTTTCCACCATTCATTGGCATAGTGCCCATATTTTTACAATAATGACATTGGACTTAGGTTGTATACCTTTGTCCATGAGCTTGCTGTTGCTTGAACCTTCATCTTGATTACGATTGCGGCTCCTTAAAGCATTGCTTCTGAGATTATTTCTGCCCTTTGTTTGCTTCTTCCGTGACCTCGTTATTTGCTCTGCCTCGACCTTTCCTTAGTGAGAAAGACATACGGTCTTAAAATGCTTGCTCAAAGAGAATCTGTTCCTCACTCGGTCTGTGTTCATGAGACACTAGGCTTTTGATTCATCTCTGTGAGCGTAGAGATCCCCTTTGTTTCTTCTATTGCTACCACAACGACTTCAAACCTTGAGAGTAAACTACTCAAGATCTTCTCTACAATCCTTCTTTCTTGAGAATTTCACCATGAGATCTAATGAGTTATCAACCCAATAACTGGTGAAGAATGAATCTCTTTTGTATCGAATTCCTTCATCTTGCGTGTTTCAAGTCTCTCCTCAACATACACCTTTGCGATCTTCACCTTATCCATGCCACGATGGCGGTTTTGAGAATATCCCATGCCTCCTTGGATTTTGTCGGCTAGCATGATCCGTGGAGAAAAACACTCTCATGTGCGATTGAAAGAAGAAAAAAAGAGGGCTTTGGCATCCTTCTTCCTATCACTCTTCAAGCGGGTCTCTTTGCACTCACATCGGCGACCATGGCTAGCTGCATCTGCCGAGTTGACATAGCCGGTTTCAGCAATCCCATATTCCTTGAAAGCGAACAATGCTTTCATTTCATTGTTATGGACCAATAAACGTGATTTTTCCATTAGCGTGGCCGGTTGGGAATTTGTCAAACCGAGTTCCGACTACATCGCCATCTTAAGCGTAAAAATCAAGAAAGATACGGCTTGTATAATAAAACAAGCAAGAACTTTCTACGTGGAGAAATCTTCTCGATTAAGTTTCTTACGGCTCACAGAGTGGAAAAAAAAAAAAAGAAACTACATTTTGACTCCTTGAGTGCCTAGACTAGCTACGATACCATGATGAAATTTACGGTAATTTCGAGACAACGGAGGAAGCGAAGTTCCTCAACTCAACACAAAGAAATGAGAGAAATGCGGACAAAGAAGATGGAGAAAAGCTGTTTTTTATTAACCATAAAAATGACCAATAAAAATTACAAACTTCTTGAACTACAGTTACGGGGCAACTAAAACTCCATACTCTGTTTTTACAAACTGCGATTTTTTAACATGATTCGTGTTTTCGGCATGCAGCGGACGATTCTTAGAAACACCACACGGTCTGTTCTTCAGAAACACACGGACGATTCATGTGAAGCATTTTTGTAGAATGCATTGCTGCTCCAAAACACGGCGACAATTTGTTTTCCTCTGCTTTCTGCTCTGCCTTCTTCTGTCTATTTCTATTTCTTAAACTCTCTTCCTAACCTCAAAACGGCTAGCATTCATCATATTTATAAGTAAAAAACATTTTGACTTATAATATTTAAAAACACAATATCTTCGATCTTTATCGTATTGAATGCAGGGAAGCGGTGGAGTTAACGTCTTTGCCTTTTATAGAAAAATGAAGTCGGTACATGCCTTTGAGGATATAGCACGCAAATTTAATGCACGATAATGTACAAAATATCAACACGACTTTTGTTGTCTTATTATTTATTAAATATCCCGCAATGGTCTGATTTCTCTCGGTTGTTTATGTTGCGAGTTGGAATTAAATTCCAACATACCGGTCACCAACCAAACACGAAATATCGAAAACAAGTGAAACGATTGCCTGGGAAGAACGTTTCAATGGGCAGATGCAACTCACGGACACAAATCTATTAAATGAATTATTTTCTTTGCAATTATGGGTATAGTATATATTATTTAAGTATATTAGTTATTGACAAAATAATAGACAAAGAGGAAAACTAGGAAAAAATGGGCACTATCGGGAATTTTGTAGAGTTATTTAAAATTAATTGTTTTTAAAAATATTAGGATTTATATGAATTAAATGAAAAGTGTTTACATATATTTTTTCTAAAATTAATTTTGTATTGAGATATAACTTTTTTATTTATTTTATGTCAATTGAGTGTATTTTAAGTGATTGGGAGTGTTTAATGATAGCTTTCTCATTTATATTTAATTATGATTATGATATGATGCTCTTTTGAGATATTTCTTTTATATTTTTTCTTCTTATTTCGAGTTTACTTTAATCTTTTTTTCTCCAATATTTTTTTATCTTTAGGGTCATCTTTCATAAGGTTTTTTCCTTTTTTCATCTACTTGTACCTCAAGTGCAACTAATTAAACTTTTTTTATTGACATATGTAAAATTGAAAACAATATCTTCATGTTGCTTTTCATCTTATCTTCTATTCGGACACAAAAAGATTCAACAATTTTGATAGTTCTCTTTATATTTTTCTTTTCTTTTTACTACTATAGTGATAATGGATTTTACATACTTATTTTCATCTTCATTATACTTAAGCTTCACAAGATACTCTTCAAAAATTCTAAGTTCGTATTCATCATAAAATTCAACTTTCATCAGTAAAGGTCTTCTCACCCGTTGTCACTACTTCTAAGGTGGTTTGAATTTCTATGTTCTACATGCATATCTACACAATCATGGTACAAAATCACATTTTTTATTTTGCAATTCCTCTAAACAAGTTTCATTGTATTCCTTAGAACAATTGTAAGGTCCATGTCTTGTATGCATAGTTCTTCATCCTCTTTTCGCAATGTCTCCCATTACTTTTGCAATATTGAAATCTTTGACTTTCTCTTGTTATAATAGTTTATTCATAAAAAACAATGCTTTTGTGGTTTTTGTGTCAGTTAATCTTTATTTCTCATCCCTTTCATTATATGCCATTTCTAGAATATTTTCCAAGCTTTTCACATTGGTTAAATGTTGGTTATTTAACCAATTTTCATATTGTCTTCTTTTTCTTTTTTCTTCATGAAAATATTTAATTAATATTTTTTTTCAAATATTTGTTTTTCAAAAAAAACAAAAAATTATTTTAAAAAAATTGAAAACATAATAATTTAAAATTAAAATTAAAAATAATTTAAAAATAAAATAATAAAAATAAAATTAGAAAAATTAAAATTAACCATCGAAATTTAAATATTAAATAATAAAATTAGTGAATAAAATCAATAATTATTAAAAAAATAGATAAAAAAAATAGTAGCATAAAATATGAAAAAAAAATAAAACAAAACAAACCGTTAGAAAAAAATTAAAAACAAAAATTAAACCGTGACCTACCTAAACATAAAATAATACAAATAATATTACACATATTTGCAAAAGGTTTTTTTTAAAATAAAAAATGATATATATTAAAAAAATTTATGAAAATATAAATTTTAAAATAACAATAATAAAATATAAATTAAAGTATAAATTAATTTAAAAATAATTAAAAAAACAAAAATATTTAATAAAAAAGAAAAGAAAATAGAAAATAATATATAAATAAAAATTAGGTAGCCCTCAGCTCAAATACTTTATTTTTCTCTATTTCTTGTCATTACTATTACGCTAGTTATGGTGGCTTTTCCATACTCAATTTTCATCTCCATTACATTTGGACTTTTGCAAACCATGCTTCAAGAAAAACTAATTTAACTTTCATAATTGAATTCACATCTATTGCTACTTTCAATTTCATTCTTATTTTCAATTTATTCATTCACATGTGTATATACAGAGTGGGTTTCACAATATTCACTTTGCTACCTTCACCATTATCATGTTCTACATATTTCTTCAAAAAACTTGTTTGTATTGTCTAGGACACCTCATTCTCATAGTCTTATTTATCTTCTTTTTTCTTTAGTAGTTTCATTAACTCGGAATTCTTTGTGGCCCGGCTTGATCAATGTTGTTTCTTCCTCTTTTAGTGTATGTCATTTCTAGAATATACCAAGCTTATTTGGACTTGGTTTCTTCTACAATACTAGAAATAATGTTGTCATCCAAGCCTTACTGAATGAGAAATAATGATGCCACATTGTCCTTTTTGTCTTTTTTGTTAACTATAGTTGATCCCTTTAAGTTTGTGACATGGTCTTATAGACTACTTGACATGAGGGTTCTTCAAACCCATTCAACACAATATCCCATAACTCTTATGTGTGTAAGTTGGCTAATTCTTTTGCTTGTAGAAAAAATGAAGTCTCTCACTATGCAAATATGCTACTCCAATTATAAATAGTATCTCTTTCTTATTTACCTTTTTCTTTTCTTTTCTTATCTATATATATTCTCTTACTTTTTTTCCATTTTTTAATTTCTTTTTTATAAACCTTAAAAACCATTTTTTTTACGCTAACTTAAATCCCCTTTTCCAAAAAAAATTTAAAAAAAATTCATCCCTAATTTCACCTTCTTTCCAATTTCCCTCTTCTATATATATATACCCAAAAATTCTTCCAGATTTCCTTCTTTCCATTTTTCATCTCTTCTACATTTCTCTTATAATAATACACTCTTAAATAAAAATAAAAAAATTCTACTCCCAACATTTCTTTAAATACCCAAATTCTTCAAGGAAGTTCTTTTTTAAACCGAAAAAAGTTAATACCTTTTGAAAAAGATTTCAAACATTAGGAAAGTTTGATATTGAAAATCATTTGATACTTTAACACATTATGTTGTGGAAAATATGGTGGCTTTGGGTGGAGGCTTCTAGCTTGTTGCTGAGCCTCACAATGGGGTATTCACAAACTAACAACGAGGAATGATGGATATTGTCGGCAACAAGTGGATGACTTTGCAACCTTTCCACATAAATGCAATGACACAACAAGAGTTACTGCTCCTAATGGCAACACATTTAAAAAAAACCTTGATGTCGGGTATCTATCGATTTATTGCTTTCTGAAAAATCTAACCAGCCTTTTGTCTCTGATATTATTAGTTACTTTCTCACTGATTGCTTGGTTTCTCCGAATTTGACATCACTTTAAAGGATAGAGGATGAAATCAGACTACTGCAACATTTAAACGCTCAGTAAAACAACAATAGCACATTATAGATTTGTGGCTCACAAATTCAAATTGATTGAATTGTTTGACAATGCAACAAAAAATAGATAAAATATTCAGTAGAGAATCCTCTACAAGTTTGCTTTAGAACGCGAATAATGGCTATGTTAATTTTAGCTCTTGCACACGTGTTAATCTCTTCCTGAAATTTAGATTCTATGTAAACTATTAGAAACTGTGTGGAGACTAAGAGTAATTAACATATTTCAGCATGTTTAAATAGTGGTTAAAATGATAACTCTTGATAGATGCAAGGCTATTGAATTTTTTGCAATTATGGGTATACTATATTGTTATAAGGTTGGAATTTTATTGGGTTTTTCTTCTCTTCTAAGTTGTGTTTACTCATTTTTTTATACCGGTAAAATATAGGAGTTAAAGTTAGGAGATAGTTAATATTTTTATGTTTTTCCTGAAAAACAAATAAGTAAAATTTTCTGTTTTTTTTAATAATAATTCACCCTAATTTTATTGAGTAAAATTATTATTATTACTGCTATTTTTGTGGGATGAATAATATTAATTGAAAAAACTAGAATTATGTAGGAGATTACAAAATTCAAGTTAGTATCTCCACAACCGAGACCAAACCATATCTAAAAATAGACTTTCCTTAAAGAATAGAGGGACAACCACAAAATTGAAAAAAGAAAAAGTAACTAAATGAAAACTAAGACACTAGCCTAAATTTCCCTTGTACAAAAGTAATTAAAAATAGAAGATAAAAAACTATAACCATTTATGTTATGTATCTAGATCGAAAAATAACTCCACCACGTATGTGCATATTACTAATTTTTCATAATTTCAATTAGTTGTTTAACTCAACCATTGCATCCTTACTTCATTAGCCATTTATTATTCATTAATCATGTGTAATAAGGAAAAGATAAACCATAATATATAAGATACACATAAGGACACCGAGATTTTTAGGTGGACCCCTAAATGTGGGAGAAAACCATTGTTATTGTCATCTTTGTCTTCTTTCTTATTATACAAATAATCTTCTTACATCTAGTAATGGTGTAGGTTTCCACGAGCAAACGACAAACTTCTACATGAAGGGGTTATAATATCCACAAATTTTCCAACTTCTATTGGAAATAAGCTACTACTCCCTATCAAGTTTACTAGCCCCTACCAAGGAAGCTCTTATTCCCTCACTAAAGGCCAGCAACCCTCAACAAATTTTGTGAACAATGTTTCAAAATTTTTACACTTGATCCACTTGTCTCAAGCACAAACCAAAAGACTTGTAGGCCACCAAACACATTCAATGTAAAACTAAATACCAAGTTACCAAATATTGATCAAGTTGAACCACCGCATACTAATATATTGAATCATCGAGTACCAATTACACTTTCCGCAATCGATCACTTATCAAACTAGTATGCTTATATCAATATATCGATAATCAACCAATCATAGATTGTACCAATTTAAGAGCCAAAATATAACCCAATAAAATACATAACAATAATTAGAAATCCTTGAAGAATGTTAGGTCCCTATAATACTAGTGTATCCCCTTATTGTTATTTAGTGTAGCCCCCTTATTGTTATCGTTGTGCCCATGTAGTCCTCCATATTGCTATTATTGTGTCTCATAGAAGCCCACATAGTGTTATCATTGTGCCCTCACATTGTTATTGTTATGTCGGCTAGGATTATATTGTGACTCCCTTGGACTCCTATATATATAAAAAGTGAGAGGTTTTTTTCATTTGTATCATCCAAGAATTGTTTATTTATGTAATGTAAAAGAGGTTTCCCTCTCGAAGAGGTTGATTTATAAGTTGTTGATCTATTGTTTTCTTCTATTTTGTGAGTTGGTTTCACAATGTTTGCTATACGAGCTTTGGATTATATGGGTTTCACCATCGAAAACATGTCATCTGGGCATTTTACTCTATAAATTTGTTTATATGAGGCTTCATAAGTTGAAATGTTTACTACATGGATCGAAATCTTAATGAACTTCGTGTAAAAATTTTAGACCTTGGTTTGCAATATTCTCTGAGATATTATCTCGTGTAAGTTAGGGAACTTTGTTCAAAGATCCATAATTTCATCTTAATCAGTGATCGAAGGGAAAATCATCATATCATTTTTGTTTTAGGCATCATATTAGAATTATGTAAAAAGTGATTGAAAGTGCACGAACTTGTTGAGATTCAACAAGAAAATTTTAGCACCCACACCTAGTTGCATTAAGCACCTAAACTAGAGTGGGGCCCACAAGCATATTTTTTTAGGTGCATGTCTATTTTTAGTTATCCCTTAATTAGAAATGGAAAATAAACTCAAAAGATATTCACAATGATGACTTATAATAGTTAACCGAGTGTGATAAACTCAGTTTAGCTCATGTATTTCGAGTTAGAAGTTGATGAGGTATGCAAAGTAATTTTAGTTGCACTGCAGTTCAAAGTGTAGTGGTGCATTAATTAATGTATGTTGTAAATCACGTTTAACTCGCTAAGTGAGTTAAGGTCAGCATGTAGTTGTAATCTGAAGATACACTAGTGAGAGATCAAGTGAATTAAATATTAATTAATTAGCATGTAATGATCTCACATGCAATCGATGTTTTACTATTATTAGCCGTATGCATGTCGTATGCAATGGAGACCCAATTGAGATCTAGGGTTGAAGGGAAGACTATCATTTGTAGGATTATTAGGTTGCACCCATGCAACCAAACACCCATTGGAGTGCCCATGATACTTGCAAAATCAAGGAATGCAACAATTGCTATCTTTTAGGGATTGCATTCATCGTGGATTGTGCAAGAAAGGCAAAGGGGTTGTCCGGAGGGAGTAAATTGGCTAAGTCTTGGTCATTTTTTGTATGACAAGGTGAGAAAATTAGCTAGGTACTGATGGCTCTCGGGAGGAAGAGTTTTGTATGTAATTTGTTTCATGATCCATGTTGTGAATATAAAATGGAAGATAGTGGGTTTTTGAGTTGCAAGTACTTTCCCCGGGAAATTATCCGTATTGTGTGTGATTTGATTCTTCTTTACTTCATGTGATTGGCGATTGTGTTTTTAATTCCCCAAAATATTTGTAGAAGTGATTCAATATTTAACTTTAGTACATTGTTAGATCAGGTGAATGCAAGATATACATGCTTGTTTTATAATTTCTACATGGTATCGTAACAGAGTGAAATTGCAGAAAGTGAAGCAGTGAGCCGAGTTTGTGACCGGATAGAATTTGAATTTGCGTAAAGAATTTCTTGGTGCTATCAGCCTAATTCATGATCGAAATGGCTTTGAATGGCTTGAGGTTGGATTATGCACTCGAGGGCAAAACTCAAAAACTATATTTCTGGGAAGGACAGGATGGAGGCATATACTTGAAAACAATGTCCTCGAAGGAATTCATCGACAATGATGTTCTATAAGCCCGCGTGAAAAATCTCTACAAATCTTGATGCATGGAAAAAGAAAGTGGCAAAGGCAAGGAGGATCCCGTTTTGAGGGAGTACGAGGCCACATTGTCTCAAGCCTTCATGGGAAAGACACAACATATGTAATGTGGAATGATTTGACATATCTATTCCAATGCAACAACGACCATAGGAAATCTGGGTGCTCAAAGATAAACTTAGGAAGATCAAGATGGAGAAGGGCAACTCCATGCCAAAATGCCTAACAAATTTTTCCCAATGTTGGGATGAACGGGAGCGTTGGTACTTCATCATAGCGATGATGATTGTTAGGACCTCATAGTACCATTTTGACTACATATTTTGTCACCACTTTACTCTTTCTAGTCCATATTTAAAGCTTACATTATCATTTCCATCCATTTTTCCAAGGTATATGAGTTCTTCCTCTTTACTATGTGTTTAATTTGTTTTGCATATAATTCTCATTACTTTAATATTTAATCATTAATTGAAGGTATATAGTTGCTTGAGATAGTTCAAGATCACAAATAATCTATGTTGAAGATCGTGTTGCTGAAATAGTCAACATGCACGCAAACCCGCGTTCTTTGAAGCTTGACTCGTGATTTGCGATTTGAAGGTGTATTTCAAGAATGACGGCAACGAAACCGAAGACAAGCAAAGGGAGGCGGTACACGGTCCATTATGAAGCCGGTATTCTTGTATCCATTGTAACATCATTCTGCTATGGAAAATGAAGAATACGTTTTAGAACAAAAGATGATTTGGATAAAAATAGGATTTCTGATGCTTGTAATAAAGATGTCTCCTCTTTAAAAAGGAGACATCGGCTTGTCATGGTGAACTACGGAGGTACATTTTTCTTGCACGAAAGAGCGAGACTCTATTGTAATATGTTCCTTTTTGATAGTGACCAAAGTTTTCTTTGAGCACTCCCAGTTTTCCATTTCTTTCTCTGGGAATCTTGTGAGGAAGGGGAAAGGGCACTTCATCACAAGATTCACCAATTTCTCCTGTAGTATGTTAACTCTTCATGTTATTCACACCTTAATTAAACACTGTTTGTTGAAGGATATTTCTGTGATTCTCAGTATTTCTTATTAAAACTCTATTTTAGCTATTTATCTTGCATTAGCTTTATACCATTCATTCTTGAGAAGTTGTAGTCCTTTATTTTGACCATACGTTTTTGGAATGAATGTGTGACAATTTGATATTAGGAAACATGTGTTGAAGATTCTGCTTGGAGTAATAGCGTCATGTTCTCCGTTATAGTTGATTGATCTTCCTTTCTGGAATGATTTCATTTCATTATCTTTCTATGATTCTTTTAATGAAATTCTACAATAGAAGGATTGTCTTTGTTGGAACACAAGTAGGCTTCGGCTTTCTTAAAGTAAAGGTTTGGACGATTGTGCTTAATATAATTAGTGTGATTAATACTACAACATTTCCTTGCTTTTGGAATTTAGCATATATAGTGTGTGGTTTCCTTTGGAATAAACCGACCTTCTCACAGGTTGACAATTTATGTGGCACTTGAATTGTTAAAACGATTAAAGCGACCAACATTTTGAGCGTCGTTTTAGAGAGAATTATAGATTTCAAAAGCATTGATGTTTTCTTCTAGATGTGGAGATTGTATGAGAGGACGCGGAACCCATAAGAAAATAACCTACAGTGGCAAGGGCAAGGAAGGGGAGGAAGGAAGACTTTTATTGACGAAATTGTACCAAAGGTTGAATCTTCTCGGAGATTAAGCTCTCGAATACCAAAGCCTCAACATATAATCAAATTGCTAAACGGAAAAGTTGTGAGCCACGAAAACATTGTGAGAGACTGACAAGTATTGAAAAACCGATTGGAAAACTGATGTTGAAGAACCACGAGAAAACACAAGATCGTGAGAAAATGCGGAATCAACGGGAGACATAGAACAACCGAGTGGAAAATATTGAAATTGATAGAAATTTTTAGGGTCGAGCAAGTGCGGTAGGAGATCAAACAATGGAGGGAAACAACGAAGGATTATTTGGTGGAGGACGAGGTAGATCTGAAGGAGAAGGAAAGATGAAAATTCCTTCTCTTGGGATTTC
This sequence comes from Pinus albicaulis, assembly GCA_034641835.2. Classification (NCBI taxonomy): domain Eukaryota; kingdom Viridiplantae; phylum Streptophyta; class Pinopsida; order Pinales; family Pinaceae; genus Pinus; species Pinus albicaulis. The sequence continues at coordinate 512,371,785 of CM076580.1, forward strand.
CTATTAGTAGTCTCCGAGGAGAAAGCTCTGAAGAATATTCCACTATATACCCTATAAACTTATGGTTTATCTCAGAATCCACGACGGAGTTGCTTTTGAATTTGATATATTATCAGTTATGATTATGTTACTAATGCTCAAAAGTTGAGAAGCTGTTTCAAACAACATTAAAAGGAAATGCATTAAGGTGGTTCATGAGCCTGGAAGCACAAATTAATCACAACATAAAGACAGATAAACAATTACCTTAAATATCAAGATTATTGTGGACAGAAAAGAGGAAAATTATTCAAGTGTTCAAGGAGGACGAAAGTGGAGGACTTTGTGGAGAAGCTATAAATTACAATCTAGAGAATCTGATCATCTGAGGTGAGTAAAGATATTCTTAAAACAATACTGCGAAAGGAGTGAGGGATGATTGTTTAGACATGCTAAATATGCTTGTTAAAGGAGATATATCTAAAGAATCATATGATGAGATTGTTGACCTCTATAAAATATGCTCAAAGAGGCTGTGAAACGAGATCAAATAGCAGAGATATACATATTCAGGGTTATACATCGGCCGGTGGTGGGCAACAAAATTTAAATACGTAATTTACTTGAAGGAGAATTTAAAACTAAATGTTAGAAGTTCTTTTTCTTCTGGAAATTGTTACCTTGCGGGTTAAAGCATTTGCGGCAGACGACTTTGGTTGTCTTTTGCCCCAAATGCGGAGACACACATCCCATAAGGTATTATGATGGACGAGATACCAATCGCACCCTTTGTGAGAAAAGATCACGAAACACAACAATGCCCTTCTCTTGCAGAATAAAGCTGACATTCGACCAAAAAAAAAAGAAAAGAAAATTTAAAGTGTTTATCTCCTAACACAAAGGAGACAATGGAAACCAAGAGGACAAGGTATGAATTCTAGTATGCCATTCACTTCTTCTAATCATTGGAACAATTATCCTTCTTTTATTCCAGACAAAAAATTACCCTCCTTGACCAATTGCAATACCCACCTTTAATCGAATGAATTACCCACCCATGCAACGAGACAAATCCTACCTTTGTAGATCTGCATCAGGACCCCTTGGCCTCCACAGCAACCATCTTATTTAATCAATGGAATTCAAATTGGAGAGGCCAACAACTCCCATTTCCAAATCAATTTCCTCAATTCAACAACCACTTCCTCTACTGCTCAAGGAGCTCCATCAAATAATCAAATGAGACCCATTACCTATACAACCAAATCCTAATACAATAATAAGTTGTACAATCCATTGATATTGAACTTGACCTACATTTCCTAATTTCCCATGCAATGTAATGATATTCATTGAATGCAGGAAAATAGTAGAACTCATCATTGATGACATAACTTCTTCTCAATTAAATGCAAGAAAGAAAGTAAGAAACATAATTCACACAAATAAGTACAACCACCCTCTAACAAGGGTATTGAAATAACGAACCTCATTCCCGAGCATTTAGTTTTAACTAAAACGCACGAGACCACACCCTTTTAATCTTTTAGGGGGAGTTGAAAAATACGTATGTTAAAATTCCACTTTTACGGTACTAAGAGATGTATCAATTTATGCAGACATGAGAACATTTGTGTTAAGAAGCACGGTAGGAAAGTTAAAGATCCCCTTACGGTTCATGTTATGGGTGATCTATCTGCATTAATGTCCCGAGAAAAACTCCTCTGTGAAATATGGTGACCACGACCATCCTATTGTGACGGTTTAAATTGGTAAAACAATAATTCCTCAAGTTATGGTAGACTTGGGAGTGCGCTATAAATATTATGACTCTCGAAACTTCACAATTGTTACAACTAAAGGACTTACAATTAGAGATACACCAACCATCCTAGAGCTAGTAGAGCCATTCTAAAAATTAAGCTTGAAGGAGTTGTTGAGGACTTAGTTATCTCGGTTGAGTCACTGGGTACCAGTGACTTTGTGGTGTTGCAAACTAAAACAAAGTTGGGGGAACATCCTTTAATTCTAGGAAGGTACTGGCTAGCCACGATCGATGCCTTTATGTTGTAGATACGGTTCAATGACAATTTTTCCAATGGATATGAAACTAATGACTTACTCTTTACCCTCATGCTACACCCATGATTAACGATGAGAGTGCAATGGATGGATTATGATGATAATGCTATTGACCTATTTTGACTATCGGATAAGCTTTAAGTTTTAAAAGACAACACGGAAGGGATGAAGTAATTAATAATTTTATTTTCAAACCTTCCTTTGTAGTTCTTGAAACACACGATCAATTGATTGCAATTTTAAAGCAGATACTGAGAAGATTAAATCTGAAGATTTGCCTCAAACATCAACCACCATCTCTTCTAAAAACATAACGGTAGAAATCGAACTGGAAAAACAAAGACATAAATCCGAGTCTAACAATTCTTTGAAACACGAGCGGAGTTAATGAGATTACTACTTGAAAATAAGGAAGCATTCGCATGGGATTACAGATATGAAGGGAATCTCTCTTTGAATTATGTACTCACGGATTTATATTAAGAGGAAGGTTGTGCGACCGATTACGCCAACCCAGACGAATGAACCCTAATTTAAAGAAATTGTTAAAGAGGAACTTCGAAGTACTTAATGCGGGAGGTTATATACCCTATACACGATGATGAATGGTTTTATTTGGTCATAGTCCCTAAGAAAAATAGAAAATGGAAGTGTTCGTAGATTATAGAGCCTTAAATAAAGCCACTCAAAAGGATCACTTTCCTTTACCATTCATTGATCGGGTATTGGATAGTTTGTCGGGGAAGAAATTCTTTTCCTTTTGGGATGGATTAAGATGGGTATAACCAAATCGAATTGCACCCCAAGACCAAGACAAGACCACTGCTAATAGTCCTTGAGGAACTTTTCCCTATAGAGATTTCTTTGCATTCGGACTATGTAATGCACAAGCAACTTTTCAAAGGGTTGTTATGGGAATATTTTACGATATCTTTGAATGACTACATGGAAATATTTATGGATGATTTTACCCCTTATGGTGTGTCTTTTCAAGATGCATTACAAAATCTTGAGAAGGTGCGAAACGTTGTATACAAGCTCATCTCTCCTTAAGTACTAAAAAATGTCATATGATGATGAGTGAAGGAGTAGTGCTTGGAAATTTTATCATCTCAAGGAATTCGGGTAGATCCATCCAAAATACAAGTCATTGGAGATCTTCCTATTCCTAAAACACAGCTTGATGTGAAGTTTTCTAGGACATCTTGGATATTACGGAGATTCATTAAAGATTTTCAAGATAGCCTCTCCATTATTTGTGTTTCTTATGAAAAATGCTGAATTTAAGTGGACTAATCTTTATTAGGAAGCCTTTGTAGAACTCAAACATCGAGTTATCCATAGCTCCTATTTTGAGAGGACACGATTGGGCACTCCCCCTTTCATATATCTTCGATGCTTGAATCTTGCCAATTAGATACATCTTGGGACAGAAAAAACCATCTTCCTTATGCTATCTATTTTATCGGTAAGAATATGACCCTACTTGAGCTTAATTATATAGTGCAGTAATTCCTAGCGGTAATTTATACCATTAATAATAAATTTCGACATTATATTCTTGGTTATTCTACTTTTGTCCATCTTGATCACTCGGATATTAAGTATTTAATGAATAAATCTGTCACAAATGCTCGGGGATTGGATAGTTATTGTTACTACGGAGTTTTATATTACAATTATGCGTCTGACAGTGTAAAGAAAATGTTGTGGCTGATTTCCTTTTACGGTTAAAAAATGATAATATTTCGGTAGATGATTCCTTTCACGATGAGTATTTATTTGTAGTATCTAGTCACTCACCTTGGTATGCGGACATTTCAATTATGCGGTTGCGGGAAAATTACCATCACACTGTCCACATAGAGAAAGAAAAATTATTCAACAAAGTGCCGAATTATAGCTGGATAAGTGGGTGTCTTTTCTACACGGGACTTGATCATGGCTCAGAAGATGCATTGAAGAGGATGAGGTGTATGACATATACTAAAAGCTTGTCATGATGGCCCTTGTGGAGGGCATTTTTCTAATAAAGCGACACACAAAATTTTGAGGATGGGTTACTATTGGCCCTCATTGTTTAAGGATGCAAAGAAATATGTGTGGGCTTGTGATATTTGTCAAAGAATGGGTCAACCCAGTCATAGAGATCAAATGGCATTAAACCCCCGGGTAATACTTGAACCATTTTGAAAGACGGGCCTTAGATTTTATAGGACCCATTAATCCTCCATCAATCAAAGAACTTATATATTAGTTTGTGCAGTTATATGACCAAATGGGTGGAGGCCAAAGCACTTCTTAGAAGCAAAGAAAGGCATCCCTACTAGCTTTCTTATTTGAAGAAATATTTGTTATATTTGGAATTCCTAGAGAGCTAGTTACGGATGGAGGACCTCCCCTTCAATTCTGATGGTTTTAAATCTACCCTTCAAAAATATTATATTCATCATAGAATGACTACACCATACCACCTCAAGCCCGATGTCACGAGGAGGAAAGCACAAATAAAGTAATAGAAGCCATTCTAACCAAAACAATGAAGGATAACGGAAGGATTGGTCTCAAAGCTCACTGAAGCACTATGGGCTTATAGAACTACCTGGAGAAATACTATAGGATTTTCTCCCTATGGGTGGTTTATGGTAAAAGTGTTGTTTTTCTGGCGATTTTGAAATTAAAACTTTAAGAACTTCTTTAGCTATTAACCTTGATTTGACCGTGTGCGAGATAGCAGGTTACATCGGCTTCTTGAATTGGATGAAAAGAATTATATGCCATTTCATCGGACAACCATGATTCAACAACAAAGAAAAAAGTGGCATGATAAAAACATTAAGCACAGCCGGTTCCAAGGGCAATTGGGCCTTATTGTATGATTCTCGGTTTGAGAACTTTCAAGGTAAGCTACGTACAAGATGGTTGGGACCTTGAAGTAGATGTTGTTTTTCCCAATGGAATAGTAAGACTTTTAACAATTGATGATTTTAAAAAAACCTCTACAAGTAAATGGTCATAGGCTTCATTTGTACAGTAGCCCTCTTTCTAAAGAAGATTTTAAGGCTACTTGCATGGCTGATGCACATTATCTCTTTCTAGGGAAGTCTTACTTGCTCATCACATTTAATTTTTTTACGCACTATATTTTTAGTATTAGATTAGATTTAAAACTAATAATCCCTGTCAAGGGTTGGCATGTTACAATTGTATTTTGCCGGATTAAGGAAGAACTCATCAAGGAGGACAATTTCATCAAGAATATCTAAGCTTCAATGTTTGAAGAAGCTTTGCTTTCATATTTAATTCATTTCCTCATCTCCCAATAACATTTCATCTTATTCACTCATTCTTTCTTTCCCTTTTCATATCATTTTCCTATTTTTCCCATTCTACCCTCTTGAAACACCATTCTCGACCCGATTATTTTCCCCCATTCCTTCTTTGCTAAAATATCATTCCTCGGCAAATACTTTACAATTTTTCCCGAGTGCTAAATCATTACTTTTAGCAACATTTCATATTTTTCCATTCTTTGAAACACCACTCTCTCCCAATGACATGCCATCTACCTTTCCATTTGCTAAAACACCATTTCTTTCCTCTAAAAACATGATTATACAATTTTGTCAGTCCCTCACTTTTATTGCCTACATACTCCTTGTGTGAATATTTGTCCATTACTACCCCTCTCTTATGATTAGGCAGACTCTAATACTCAAAAATCACTCTTACATTTCAATTAAGTTCTTCCATCAATATTAAGCTACCATAAACAAGCACTATATACTTCGAATCACAAAGCAAAGGTAAATATAAGGTATGTGAATTTTATGTAATACAATTAAATGATAGTTTAAAGAGAAGATTTCACCATTATGATTATAATCTCTGCGCACACTTAAAAACATCATTTCACCACACATGGGGGATTTCGAAAATTCAAACCATCTCATTTCACGGCATGCAAACTATTGTCACTCTTTACATCCATTACTTGACCCTTTCTTGATGCTCCATGTTCTCGGTCACAACGATTTCTGCGATTCAAGCACAGTAATTCTACTCTTTGCCTGTATTTTACCCCTAAGCTAGTAACTATGGGAGGCCGGCCATCGGACACAGGCCCGGCTCAATGGCTCTCCTTGAATTGTTTTTTGGATGTATACGGATCTTCCAACGGGCGAGGATGGGTGACATATTTTGAAATACTTCAAGAATTAGACCCTCGGTATGTCTGGAATTTGCACGAGCAACTTCAAGAGGGACCATTCTACGAGTTCGGAGTGGTACGAATTCCGACTTTAAAGACGACATAGCGCAAGTCACAGCGGGTTCGCCGAGTCACGGTGCTCGGTGGTTTGTGAAGCACATCATCATAAACGCGCAACGGGACTTCCTTGCTTCGAGGAGAACATGTTGAGATTAAAGGCCGTGGCGTAGGCCCGCACTCATTACCTCCTCGGTGGCCAAAGGTAGCTGAATTTTCCAAGCATTATTTAACTTAGAGGTCGCTATCGGAGTAGTTTATCAACAAGATTTTGTTTTAATAGACCACTTGACATGGTAGACTAGTAAACATTCCTTATTATGTTTTGCTTGGATGTATTAAAAATATGTCATATTACGTAGATGGGTAAATTTCCACTACTTCCCCTTACTCATCATCGCCTTTGTCAACTATTAATTCATAGGGGCTTTGCCCGACAAAACCCCCCTCTAAACAAGTTACCATTACCTCTAGAACAAACTGACGAAATTCCCCAAGAAAATTTTGAAAACCCCGAAATCCACGAAAGTTCCTATGGCAATGATAGGAGATATCCCGAATCCTCCATCGATCCCATCCTCGAACCGATCCAATCCAGTTGACTTATCTTCGAATCCATCTCATTTGAGAGTCATCCCGGGCTACGTTCATCCTAGTGATGACTCTCGAAGTGGCTCTACCATCTCCCCTATTGATAAAGAAAGAGGCAAGTTAAAACGCGTACGTATCGAAAATACAAACAAGGGCTACATCTAAAGAAGCCACCTCCTCTCAGAAATGACCCCTCTCTTAGGGAAGAATCTTCTCATAGAAAGAAAAATAAAGTCAACGATTTTCGTTTCCTACCTAGGAGAAAAATAGAAACAACCATTGAATACGAAACCATTCCCATTATCCCTGACCACCAGCCATCTTGCTAAAACTCCAATCATCGGCACCTTTCCAAATCCTGGAATCATTACCCGTCTCGTCACATTAGCCTTGCTCCACAAGAACCGGATGCCCGGGGTAATATGACATCATTTTCTACACAACTAGTAGGCGCTCCTGAAACTAGCTACTCACTCGACGGTAAAACCTGAGAACCGGCTGGCGACATACAAAGCTAAACATCTGACATGATATTATAAGGAAACCCCGGTTGTATTGGCTCTGAGAACCATCTGCAGTGAAGAATAGCAATCAACTTGACAGAGCAGGCGATACACAAAGGTCAGTCCTGCAGCCTCTCTTTTAGAGGGGGAAAATGAATTTTTTAAAGTGGAGTGGAAGCACAAGGAAAGAATTGATAATGGCAAGGAAGCCTTTGATAGGGAACTAAATCTTTATACCTTGAAAACATACGACATCTATGCAAGAGAAAAAAAATCCGAGGAGAATGATCCCTATAAAGAATACATGTGTCATCGGTGTGGAAACATTTATCCAACGGGCGAGGATACAAGATAGTGAAAATGTTGATGTCTTGTGCATCCACATCATGTTTGTAGTTAAGGACAAATGCCCTCTTTGCTACACAAAGAACAGTGGGGCCTTGAAGAATTTGGAGAAAGAAACAGAGCAATTATCTGCTTAACATTAAACGGATACGCTACTTATACTATGCCTGACCCATTAATTATAATGCAGAACCCAAAATCCACCATGGAAAAGTTGGAAATAATGAATAAGTGGAAGAAGCGATTATCCTATGGATTAAGATAAAATTTTACAACATCATAAGTGCTTTGGAAAAATCCTATGTATTCCAATTGGAATGCTTGGGAACAAACACTTCGACAACTTAAAGATTCCAAGACGAGAGAATAAGGAATTAAAAGATAAACTCATCTGATGTTTCAATTAGTACGAAAACTATTAGCCACCGGGAAACCATCCTTGAACTATTCTGTTTCTTTCGGAAGCATGACTGCTTCCGGTTGAAGCAATTAAGGATGGAAGACCTTATGGCGCTCACGGTTGAAAAAATTTGTCAAAAAAATTGTTGAAACCCACAAGTGATACGGCATTTATTATGTGAGTTGTATCTTCATAATGAGGCTATGCACGAAAACAAAAGGATCAAATCTTAATCCTATTGTTGGTGATGTCTGATTAGGGTGTTTGTTTCTTTTCTTTTGATCAAATCACTTGGAAAAGCTTGCTTTCCTTGCAACTAGGAACAATGAGGATAATCGCCTCCTCTAGATAAGGCTAGAACCTCAAAGCAGCCCATTTTGTAGCGAGTATCATAAGTTTTTGCGAAGCCAAGAATGATTAGATACATACGACAATTGCAAACCTCTACTCAAGAGTGTCATCGGTTAATGAACTAAAAGAGACTCTTGCTTTGAGAAAAACACCATGTTACGGAAACGAGTCCTGCAAGGAAAAACAAGAGTATAATTGTTATAGCATCATTTCTCACCTTGACATGATTCATGGTGCTACATGGCTTTATGGGCACCCATTCCCTACGGACTTGGACAAATTCACTTAAAAGCAGTGGAAAAATCCTTCATGCGCGACTATGCCGTGTTTTAGCGTGTATACGCTAGTACGGCTAGACTTTTCCGCGTATGCCATTTTAATGATTAAAAAATATATAAAAATCCCTAATTTCTCGTATTTGGGTTGATAGTTACTCGGTAGTTCAGCTACCCCGGCCCAGTGGCAAAACATTTTCCAAGCTATTTGAAACTACTTGGAGGGACTATAAAAGGACCTCATATGTATGGCCTAAGGGGGAGAGAGGTATTATTATTATACTGCGGTAGTTCCCTATCCAAAGTCGATTCCGTGCCTCTGCACTTTCCAGGTTCATTTCGGAAACCCTTGTTTCCTTAGAAGATACACATCCCTTTATATGTTATCTCGTATGCACTCATTTGGAAGGAGTCTTAGCGAGGCAAGAGTTTGGGACGGATCAGGACGACGGTCTGCGAGGCCTTGGAAGGATCGAGGTGAGAGAGATCTCTCCACTTACTTTTGTACGTACTATTTTATAATACGAAGTATCATCTTTATTCCCAGAAATATAGTGTAGTGTATGCTTTAATGTATGAAGAATATTTGTTATACAAGCATTTATGATGATTTATTTTAATGTTTTATATGAATCTCGCTAACATATGATAGAAATATCTTGTACAACTTGTCCTTTGTGCTGGTTTTCTTCTTGTATTTCGAGGTGAAAAAGGAGCGGTTGCGGGAGTTTGAACTCCACGTGGATCTACTTCAAGCAGTAGGACCAACGGGTAAACCTCTCAATTACGCTCTATTTCGTTTTCATATTGTCTGTAATCGTGTAGATCTCACAATTAAATGATAGCCCCTGTTCTGTGGAGTTGAATCCCAACCAACCTCTAGGGTGTTAAATCCACAAACAGACGGCGACTATTGGGGATCATTTTTGTGAGTTCTCTGTTGAGTTGTTTGTTGTTTGGTAGGTTATGAGTTTCTTCTGTCTTCTGATCAGTTGCTTTCTTGCGGTCGGTTTGAAAGCTTTTATACCTTTCGACTTCTTTTTTATTTTCATTATCTTTCTTTGTATACGCAGTTTTTCTTGCACAGTCGCGTATACCCGCGAGTTTGTGTGGGGTCCGCGTACAGTTTCCCTAGAGGCAGCCTCTACCCCTTTGTTATATTGCAAGGTCGCGTATACTAGGCAGATTTGAAATTTCAAGATTACGGTGTTTTTGGTCTTTTTAAATTTTGTGACTGTGTTTCTGATCTTGTACTTTTGAGTGTGGTAGTGGTTTTAAATGTGGTTCTCTTTCGTTGTGATCTTTGTGAAGTCATTGTTGGTGCTAGCACTCGGATTGAGTTCCAAGATCGCTTTCGACGTTCTTGGTGATGCCTTTATCATATGACTTTTGCTGTTGACTTCATCATCTTTGTCTTGTCTTTCCATTGCGTTCTTTGCTTTGTTTTCGATTGGTTTTCTTGAGCAGTTTCATAAGCTAGGGTTTGTTTGCATTTTTTCGAAGATCTTTCTTGTTTCTTTGGAGTTTTTGTATTTTCGCAATTTGCACTATTTCTCACTTGTTTGTTTAGTTAGTTTTTTAGTCTTAGTTGCCCTTATTGATCTTCTTATCATTAGTTTTATAAGGTTTTGGGGGCATGGTTAGGTTTATGCTTCCAAATTCGGTCTCGTTTTAGCTTGGATTAGGATAGTTGTTCTTGGTTTTCTTGAAGCTCTTGTTTTATAAAACTAAAAAAGCCAAAAACATTTGTTTTGCTTTTTTGTTTTGCATATCAAAAACTCCAAAAAACATTGTTTCTTGTTTTTTGTTTTTGTTGTTGCTTTTCATTTTCGTTTGGCTTCATTTTTTAGGACTTTAGTGAATTTTCTTGCTTCTAGTTTCCGCTTGATTGTGAAGGGAGGTTGTCTTTTTTGATTTCTTCTTTTTTCTTGTTGAGTATTTTGGTGTGTTATATTAAGAGTTCTTGTTTGCAAGAATTAGCTTTACGGATATCAAAAGATTAGTTGAAACTAAAAGAAGCCTTTTTGGGAAATTTCACCTTGTTTCAAGGGACTTTACGCATCTTAGAATTTACATGTTAGTGGTCATTTGCATTAGGTGCATTGAATCATTTAGTTAGCTTCTTAATTTTTTTGTGCGTGTGAGTTTATACAATTCGAAAAGAAAAATACATTTTTTAGCCTCGTAGAACTTACATAGAAATTGCTCTTCATCGAAAGTAGGCACTTGCATGTGCATGTAGTCGAGTTTATTAATTTCTTTTGCGTCGAACATCATTGGTTTCAACTCCATATCCTTGTGACAATACAACGGCCCTTAAAATAAGCGATTAAATCTAAAATCAACTAGCAAGTTTTATTTGAGGTAACAATCACCAACTAGCTAGGTTGTAGGGCCTTGGAATAGGAGAGAGGAGAGTTAACTCTCGAGGCCGCTCGACGGACATAGAAAGTTTACTAATTGAAGGCGAAATCCAACTCAGGTAAGTGAATTTGGGGAGAGAAGCTCTCATCCGGAAATTCGAGCGCGAGGGGAAGTGAAAGGTTAGAGAGGGATACCCCCCTGCGGTCGTTGGAATCTAACCTGCAGGAACCGTTCCGCCCGGCTTACGTACGGATTGGTGTCCATGATTCTTTGTTCCTGGGTTCCACACGGAGTGTTGCGGGGGGGAATACCGTGGTACACAAGGCGAACATCGCATCACTTCCGGCCCCGGTACTTCGGGGGTGCCCCTTGCGAAGCTTGGGTGCTTGAGCCGGCAAAGTTGTTGTTAGGAGTCGGCGTAAGCATTTCGATACCTTCGCTAGTTGTTACGGGCCCTAATCATCCCGGGCCCTTTCGGAAGGTCCTATGCTTAAACTTTCTGTATTTTGGTGTCGGTCCTCATCACCGGAGCGGAAGGTAACGGAGGCATTTTGCTTCTTCGTTTCTCGGGGTTTTGATTTTTGGTAGGTACTCTTTGCTCTAGCTTGCCTAGCTTTTCACTTTCTTGAGTCAATATAATAAATTTGTAAGTGATCAGCGCCTCGACGTTCGAGAAGTCAGAGTTATCTCCCGAGTGCGGGAAACCTTCTTAGAGCGTGGGAAGCGATCTAGCGGTGGATTTTCACCTGTAGAGGTCGATCTTTGTGGAGAGAGATCCTCCACTGAATTCGAAGGTTTCATTGTTGATTCCGGTGTCGGTTCCGAGAGGAGCGTTTCGCTCACCTCGGGGTATTATTCCTCGGGAGGAAGATTTTCGGATAGAAGATATGCGAGCACACGGCCCTACCCAGTCCATCTCCTCTTCCTGTAATCATCCGTTTGTTATAGAGTACATCGGACAGGAGTACGAGAGACCGCCGGATCTTCCTTATCTTTCTTATCTTTCGATGGCCACGGCCCCGGGAACGGCTTCTGCAGGCGGAGTCTTGCGGGCATTCGGACACAGCACGTCGGGGGCGAGGGGGCACTCTTGCTCTATCTTCGAGTGCTTCTTGCTATGTTTGGCTGCGGGTTCCACCTTTCTTCTTCTGTCTGGTCCCTTTGTTTCGGGGGATGTCCATTCGCTGGAAATCCCTCTTTTCCTTCCATGGGGTGTTGGATCTACGCCATGTCCAACATGGCTAGTGGATCGACTTCTTTCGGGGTTTCCCCTTTGGAGATGGGAATATTCCTAGTCCCAATCCTTCTTTAAGATGCCAGTTTCTTTAATCCCGGTGAATTTCAATCAACGGGCTCGGGGGCCAAGTTCGGCTTGCTTTTATGGGGTGGAATCCTATGTTTGCAACGTCGGGGCGAGGAATCGAGTTCATCGCGAGTCATCCGAGGGAATGCTTCTTTCCTTGCATCGAGTGCTTATCGGTCTTTTCTCCTCTATCTAATGCATGGAACCCCTACCGGGGGCAACTCTTCGATCAATACTTCGATTGGGGGAACTAGTACGGGTCTTGGTAACTCGGCGTGGGGAGGAGGTTCTTCTCATGGATTTTCTACGGGTCCTTTTTACGGCGACACAGTGCCTCATCAAATCCGAGCTATTCTTTTCAGAATGTGGGAAATCCATCACATCGGGGTCAGAATTTAGACTCGCCGCGATTACCATTTACGGCAACGTTAAACTTGCAGGGCCAAGCCGAAGTTAACTAATGACCCGATTCGGTATAGTCGGGTTGGCCTCGGTTCCAACCAAACTTCCTTGAGACATTCCTAAGTTTGAAGGTAGAATAGTAGTCCGGGCGGACCATGTCTGCCACATTCCACTTATGGTGTTCATCCAACTCTCTGATCGACGATTCGATTAGATTGGTCATTCAACGCACCTTAGCTGACATGAAGTGGTATATAGAGCTGCGGGAAGCGGTTTCGCCACATTTGGGCTTGTTTTGTCCACTTTTCTTAACCATTTTCGGTTGCCGAGTACGAGATATGAAATTTTGAGACCGAACTCACGGCTAATTTTAAAGCGGATGAGGCAACTCACATTTTCGATCATATTCGGGAATGGAGGAGAAGGAAGAGGCTTATCAAAGCCCATATTCCGGGTGAGTTCCTTCTCGAGTGGTTTTGAAGTCACTTCGATCAGAGATATTTCAAAGATGTATCCATGTCGGGGGTATATTCGAGGAGCGAGGAGCCATCTTTAGGGCCCAGCGAGTTAGAGTTGATCTATTCTCGGTCGGCATGCTTTACAAGTATTTGCCTGTCTCCTGCTCATTGGATCTATCGAAACCTAAACACGATCGCATGGTGACGGACTTGTCGGATCGGTCGATGGTAAGTGTGGCTTTGCTTTCTCAATTACGGCAGTTGTCTTTACAATCTTCTTACGGGGAGAATCGAAATTTGTGCCTGCTGATTCTTCACCTTCCCGGTCTTTGTCCATTAATGCGTAATCTTCGAACCCAAGAGAGGAAATGAGTCAGATGGGAAGAAGAAGGGACGTAATAACAAGAAGAAGAGAAGAATGGGAAGGGCAATGCCAAATAAGACCAACGGCGTGTTGGTGAAGGGGAAAAAGGAGAAAAAGAAAGTTAAGTTTCCCGTGCAAGCTGTCATGGGGCATCTCCACGCATCTTTGCTAGAAAATTCGGGATGCTCGGCGCACGGTATCTGTCGGGGTTCTTCTAGTTCCAGTCATTGCTAACATTGCCTACAAGAGCGACAATTAATTCTTTGGCGCGAATCAAATCACAGGGCTTCCTGCGGGAGGTCCTCGGGAAAATTCCATCGAATATCTTTATGATGAGTGCTCACGTGGATGTCGCTACGAGATCCGCGTGATTATGGCGGAGAGGAATCTTCGAAAGCTAAGGAAGTTCTGATGCCCTGCGGCGCTTCATATCACGAAGCCAAGCTGTCGAGTCTATGCCTCGGATCTGGCGGCATCCTCCCTAGCGGTCAGCGATTAATCAGAACAGGGGCTGCCCAGACTACTCGATTGTAGAAGATCGCGCAGTCCTTGTGCTATGTCGGCTTTTAGAGGTACTCCCGATCTTGTCCGACTCGGCCCAACGCGGTCACTTTGCCTCCTTGCCATTGGAGCTATAGATCCAGAAAAATTCTCTTACGATTACCTTTGATGAAGAATTTTAGAAGAGACTTCCTCATCATATGGCCTTCCATATTAAATCATCGTATCGGAAGACTAATATCTTTCGCACGGTCGTTGATAGGGGTGCTTCTACTTGCGTGATGTCTCTCGCATCTTTGGAAGACAACGGATCTCCCAAAAAGGCTGTTCCATCTAGCACACTATTCTTACGCATTCGATGGCCATTCTCATAGGCCCCATGGTATTGTCCCAGAGGCTTTGCCCATGCATTGTTGGGGGCAAAGCCGTTAACATAGAGGTTGAGGTAGTAGATGCGACCTTGGACTACAACCTTGTTGGGGAGAAGCTGGATATATGATATGGATGCCATTGCATCTTCACTATTTCGGATAGTATGTTTCCCCCACGAAGGGAGGATAGTTACGGTGGATGGTAACGGAATTTGTCCTCCTGTGGGCCTGGATGCGCCTCCGCTCATGCAGTCCCTAAGTTGGACAATCACAGGAAACTATTGAGAATACGGGAGTTGGAATGTATTCACCACGATGGAGAACTTTTGATCTTCCTCCTCCTAAGGTGTCTATCAATGTTCATCCTCCAGGCTCCCCTTGAAGAGAGTTCTTTCGAACTCGATGACACCGGACCCTTGGACCTTACCTTCTCTAGCTGCCACTTTGGAGGAAGGGCAAGTGGGTGGAATGGCATTCACGATTCTGTAATTTGGTGCATATCGATCTGTTGTTTGACATATGTGATGCGATCCGGCTCCTCTTTCGCCGGAAAAGTTGGATGGTGATGTGGCTCGAGCTTGGACGCTTACTTCTTCTTACGCCGGGATTGTCTAGATACCACTCTTCCATGCGAAGAGGCCATCCTGAAACAATGGCAATTATAGAGGCCGTGGGATGACTTGCATCATCGGTCTTACTTCCTACGACTTGAGCGAAATCGAAGCTAGTTTTCCAAGTTCTCGGTCTCTTTGGACACATTCACCCAGTCTTGAGCCCTTAGCACCAGCCTGGGGTTTATCTTTGAAGGAACATAGGCACAGCGATCTCTCGGAGCTATCCCGGTGAACATCCCGGGGAATCCCAACGTTATCGAGAACGTTTCATTGGATACGAGTGTTCCCATGAGGAGGTTGAAATCTACAGAGCTCTTCCAAAGAGTATAGGGATGTTTTACTTGATGTATGAGGAAATGCATAGATCCATCTATTGTCTGACATGAGATCAAGATGTATGAAAACGCTAAGTAGGTTAGGCAAAAGCTTCGTCGATTACATCCACTCGGTCTTTGGGATTCTTTTATTGCCTTCGGAGGGGATAGGGGTAGATCCTTTTAAGGTTGAGGCAATCCTTTGGTTGCCTCCCGGATGGCGGAACCCGGAAATGGGCTCTCTTTGAAGAAAGTATTATGCCTAGGCTTCGGCACAGCATTTTTCTTTTATATATAGCTTGTTTTTGTATTTTTCACATATATTGAAAAAAATCCAAAAAATCATATAAGTTAAAAAATTGCATTTTTTGGGGGTCGAAGCTTCAGGGAATCTTCTCGGAGAAGGATGTCATCGAGAATCGTACCATACCCTAAATGCTTTCACTTCCGGATAGAGGTGAGTTGTATTGAAAATTTTTGCAAAAATTTCCTTGTGCTTATTTTGACGTCTGTCTTATCTTTGTATAATTCGATTGCTTGGAAGTGCCAGTTTGGTATATTTCGGGTACATTTTGACATTTTCGAGATTTTTCCCGGTTTTTGGCCCATGTGTTCAGCCTCTTCCACGGCGGGTATATGATCTTCAACGGCATATAGGTTAGGAATCACTTTTCAGATTGCATCTTGCATTCTAGCCTCCATTCTCGATCACTTTCCATAGGGTCGATCCATCAGCCATGAGTATTACACCCATTTCCACTCGTCGATTATTTAAACATGACTTGGTGTAGAGCCTTCTTTTACATGGGCTTCTAGTTAGTTCCTCGCTATCATTTGTTGCCCATGTCACATGACAGGCTTGTGAGTCTTCAGCGTCCTTGCCATGATCAGTGTGCTCAAGCTTCATTCTTCTTTCTTCCTCACCATCATTTTTTCGCGGCTAGCCCCAGAGGCTCCCCTCGGTGTTGTTGAGTTGTATTATCGGGACTTCATATTGGCCACTTGTTTATCCCCGGGCCTTAGCCGGCTTCATTTTGGACCAATGTTTAAGCCAACTTTATTCCTGCCTATCCTGCTGCCAACCATTGCATGCACTTGGTTATCACTACCGAGGTCTTTTTTTATCCATGGATGGGAACATTCCTCTCGAGCATCGCTTAGCAGTCAGCGACCCTTCATTGAGCATAGGATCACATAATCTCAGGAACTAGTGCATCTGTTTCTTGATACTTGTTTTGTTCTATTGTACCACAGTATTCTTTTATTCTTTTTTCGTGCTTGTTTACATGAAAAGAAAAAATAAAATATAACAAAAAGAGCGGGAACGGGATATAACTTCGTAATTTGATGCATGCGGTGATGTTGTCGGGCTTTTCACCCTTGAACAAAGCATATACACTTATATATTTCCCTCCATTTGGGATGGTTTTAGTTTTTGACCCAGGTTCAGCCTTGCCTTTGTTTCAATCGGGTCGTCCTCCCCCGGTTGGTTATCTCTTCCAATCATATGGAGAGTTTGTTTTGCCTCCCGCATAATGCATTGGAGAAGTTGTGCTGTCAGCCTTTTTAACGCTGCTATCATCACGAGTTATGCTTGTTCAAGGGAAGTCTAACCAAGAGTCAGCATACTCCGTTGTTGTCTCCCGACTCAACATATTCATCGGCCTTCCCGTTTTGTCGCGTATCTTGTTCTATCACATCGATAAGCTCGGTCTTCGCTCGTGTCGGCTTGCTGTCCTGGCTGACTTTCGTTCGTGTTTGTCTCTATCGACTACGACACATTGCTCGATAGAAAACTCAGAGCCGGCACCGGCTTTAGCTCTCACTGGCTGATAGGCACTCATGCTCGCATTTGATCATCATTACGGGTCTTTCGACCGAGTGCAGTTTCCCTCCGTGTTCGTACGTCAAAGACACATTATCACACTCGGGATTCGTGCGTACCGATTTCGATTTGACCCTATTGGTGGATATCTCCACCTTCCGTGTCACCTTTCATTATTGGTTGGTTCGCAGGGTTTCTTCTTGCACTTAGCTCAGTGAGCCCCAGGCATGTCGGAAACGTACTTTGGTTTGGTTCCGCCACCACTTCGTCGATTCCTTCCAAATCTTGGCCTCGCGGGTTACACTCGCGCCGGACCGATGTGGGATGTGCCTTAATGCCTTCTTCCAACAAATTTTTTCCCATCGACCTCGACTCATTTCTTCCGGGAACAAGGTTCAGAGTATTTTCTTGTAAGCACTTAGGGATCGCGTACTACTGTGCGTGCGTACCTCTTCGCTATCGACAAGGGGTTCCTCATCATTGCCTCCCCGACTCCAGTAGATTCTTTCGAAGTGTTCGACTTCAACTCATTCATTCACACCAAAAGATTGTATCAAAATTTTGCATTTGCCTTGCCACAGGGTTGTCTCTGCTGCTGGTTAATTCGCTATATTATCGACGGTGAATCCAACGATTTCTCACATGGTGGACTTCACTAATTTATTCCCATTGTGTAGAATCGTGCCATAGTGATCGTTGAAGACCTCAAGCTGCATCAAAGATTTCTCGGTTCACTTTTGGATGTATCCATTCAGCTTTCTTCCAAAGGATGCCGTTCACCCTTATATGTCATAAGACAAGACAACAAAATCTTATATGTTGTCTTTTGTGCTTGATTGTACCATGTGTTCCACCTTTATGATTTGGTATTTGGAGATCTGGCTTACTTCTATATGATCAAACATACAACAAACATCATCGATCAACTTCTTTCATATGTGATACTTAGACATTGATTCTAGGTTGTACTTCCGGCTATGCTCGCATGATTCATTGTGTACTTTCGCCCAGCTATACTCGTATACACATTTTGTATCTATTCGTACTTTCGATATGATGTATTTTTGATCGACATGTGGTATGCCTTACCAAAAGATGAGTTAATTCTCTATTTTCGCCTCCGTTGGTTTTTGGTAGGCTGAAACCGTGAAGTCCTCCTTGTCCTTGCAAATTTCTTTTCTATGTGCATACATTTCGGCCATCATGTACCCTTCTCGACCTCATTAGGGGTCCATATCATAATTTTCACCCTCATGTGATTCATGATTGCTACATGGCTTTATGGGCACCCATTCCTACAAACTTGGACAAATTCATAAAAACGATGGAAAATCACTTCATCTGTGACTATGCCGTGTTTTCCGCGTGTACGTACGCTAGTAGAAGCTAGACTTTTCCGCGTATGCCATTTTAATGATTAAAATATATAAAAATCCATAATTTATTGTGTGGGTTGATAGTTATAGGTAGTTCAACTATGACCAGTATTATTGTTTCCAAGCTGCTGAAACTACTTGGAGGGACTATAAAAGGACCTCATATGTATATAACCTAAGGGGGAGAGAATTATTATTATTATGCTCTCTGTTGGTTCCCTATCCAAGTCGATTCCCAGTGCCTCTCCTGCACTTTCCCGATTCATTTCGGGGAAACCCTTGTTTCCTTGAGATACACATCCCTTTATATGTTATCTCGTATGCACTCATTTGGAGAGTCTTAGCGAGGCAAGGGCTGGACGGATCGGACGACGGTCTGCGAGGCCTTGGAAGGATCGGGTGATCTCTCCACTTGCTTTTGTACGTACTATTTTTATAATACGAGTATCATCACATTCCCCGAAGTAAACGTGTTAGTGTATGCTTTAATATTATGAAGATATTTAGTATACAAGCATTTATGATGATTTATTTAATGTTTTATATGAATATCGCTAACATATAGAGTAGAAATATCTTGTACAACTTGTCCTTTGTCTTGGTTTCTTCTTGTATTTCGGGTGAAAAAGGAAGGACGGTTGCGGGGTTTGAACTCCATGGATCTACTTCAAACGTAGGACCAACGGGTAAACCTCTCGTTCTGCTCTATTTCGTTTTCATGGTGTGCATGGTGGTGAGTCTTTGTTAAATAGTACGCCCCTGCTTTCTGTGGAGGTTGAATCCCAACCCAGCCTCACAGGGTGTTAAATCCACAGTAATAATCCCTTTAGCCCTATTAACCTTGAAATTACCTTTACATCCCGAATACTAAACTACATCGGATGTGTTCAGCGATGTGCGATAATTGGATAGGCTATCATTTTTCACTTTCCCATTTTATGGATGTCCCGGCCATAACGATATCAGGCTCATTACGGAGTTGGCTAACGGGGATGAGCGACAACCTTGGCGAAGTACCAGTAACCGAGTTCGGACCTTTGACGGATACCACCTTCCATAGTTATTGCTTGAGTAACTTGCATGCAAAGTCGACATTCGAGACTGCGATTCGGACAAAAGTTGCCGGGACATGCTGACCCTTTCGGTTGGGGGGATGTTAGGACCTCATAATGTACCATTTTGACTACATATTTTGTCACCACTTTACTCTTTCCGGTCCATATTTAAAGCTTACATTATCATTTTCATCCATTTTTTCCTAAGTATATAAATTTCTTCTCTTTAATATGTGTTTTAATTTGTTTTGCATATAATTGTACATTAATTTTATATTTAATCATTAATCGAAGGTATATAGTTCTTTGAGGCAGTTTAAATATATGAGATAATCTATATTGAAGATCGCGTTATTTCGAAATAGTCAACAAGCACGCAAACCCTGAATTCTTTGACTTGACTCGTGATTTGCGATTTTGAAGTTGTATTTCAAGAATGATCGCCATATCTGAAGACAAGCAAAGGGAAAGTTGTTACATGGTCCATTATGAAGCCGATATTCTTGTATCCATTGTAACAACGATGCCGCATGGAAGAACGAGAAAGACCATTTTGTTTTAGAATAGAAGATCGGATTTGGATAAAAATAGGATTTCTCGATGTAAGCGCGTAATAGATGTCTCCTCTTTAAGAGACATCAGCATTAGAAGGATAGTTAGAGACTACGGGAGGTACATTTTTCTTGCACGGAAAAGGGCGAGACTGTTGTAATATGTTGCTTTTTGACGGATGAATAAAAGTTTTCTTTGAGCACTCCGAGTTTATTTCTTTCTCTAAGAATCTTGTGAGAAGGAAAGGGCCCACCTTCATCACAAGATTCACCCGATTGCTCGTAGTCACATTACTCTTCATGTTATTCACACCTTAATTAAACCATTTGTTTGTTGAAGATTATTTACGGGATTCTGTGTTTCTTATTAAAACTCTTGTTTCCACTATTCTTGCATTAGCTTTATACAATTCATTCTTGAGAAGATGTGAGTTACTTTATTTTCAGCCATCTTGTTTGTGGAATGAATGTGTGACCGGTTGATATCGGCAAGCAGGAGTCTTGAATATTCTGCTTGGGGAATAGGGTCTGTTCTCCATTATAGTTGATTGATCTTCCTTTACGTAGAATGATTTCCTTTCATTATCTTTTCTAGGATTCTTTTAATAAAGATCTACAATAGAAGGATTGTCTTTCTTCCTTAACACAAGTAGGCTTGACTTTGTTAAAGTAAAGGTCTGGATAGTGTGATTAATATAATTAGTGTGATTAATACTACAACATTTCCTTGCTTTGGAATTGAGCATATATAGTGTGTGGTTGCCTTTGGAATAAACGAGACCTTCACAGGTTGACAATTTATGTGGCACTTGAATTGTTAAAAAAATTAAAGTGACCAACAATGATTTGGTGATCTTGGATCTCCTAAGACTTCCCAAGATTTAGCCTGATTATGAAGAAGATGCAATGATGGAAGGAAAAAATTTCAGTTGTGAATGATTGTGGATTTAGATTTGGTGTAGGAAGAGTCGGACGAACACAAAGATGGTTCTTGATCTAAGAATGAAAGTGAAGAGGATTTTTGTTTTGGGCGCCCTTGGAAAGGAAGGGGAAAGGGGAAAGAGGCCAGTTCTAAATGCGAGTCCAAGAATGGAAAGAAGGACATGTCAAGGTGAAGTGTTTTCAACATCACGAACATGGGCATTTTGCTACTAATTGTCCACAAGAAAAGAAGAAACGAAGGTTGGGATACGCTGGTGAGTGAGGCCCTTGCATGCTAATTTGAGCAGATTCCTCTTTTATCGCATGCATGGTGTCAAGTGCATTTGGATAGTGTGATTAATATAATTAGTGTGATTAATACTACAACATTTCCTTGCTTTTGGAGATTGAGCATATATAGTGTGTGGTTGCCTTTGGAATATGAGACCTTCTGGAGTTGACAATTTATTATGTGGCACTTGAATTGTTAAAAAAATTAAAGTGACCAACAATGATTTGGTGATGTTGGATCTCCTAAGTGACTTCCCAATGAAATTGGCACGATTATGAAGACTTTGTCAATGGAAGGGAAAAATTGCCGCATTGGGAACGTACCGTGGTTGGATTTGCAGAAGGAGTCAGATGGAACACCAGAGGATGGTTCTTCATCTAAGAATGAAGATGAAGAGAGATTTTTTCGTTTTGTCTGCCATGGAAAGGAAGGGGAAGGGGAAGAAATTCCGTTCCGATCCGAGTCCAAGAATGGAAAGAAGAAGGACATGTCCAAGGTGAAGTGTTTCTGCACTGGCCACGAACATGGGAATTTCTGCGTACTAATTTTCCACAAAAGAAGAAGAACAAGAAGGTTGAGGATCTGCTACCGGTGAGGCCCTTGCGTCCTAATTTGAGCTTGAATTCCATGCAGCTGGGTGTCAAGTGCATTTCGGGATTTGTGTGGTATTTGGATACCGACGCTTCCTTTCACATGAGACGGGAGACAAGGAACTTTTCGTTGACTTGGAGGAGAAGGATCTCATATGCATATTGAAATGGGTGACAACGAGCGGTACATTTCTACTCGGATAGGTACCATTACCTTCGAGAGGCATTAATTAGAGAAAACCCTTCAATTAAAATATGTAATGCATGTGCAGTTTTGAAGAAAAAATTAGTCCAGTTGCAATCTTGGAGGATAAGAGGCTATGATGTTGTTTTTAGTGAAGGCAAAATTTTCTGAGACATAAGACAAAAGGACAAAGCCAAGAGAATAGGGATTCGAGTCAATAATCTCTACAAGCTAGAGGTAGATGGCTTTTTTACATAGAAATGGTGTTAAAGAGGAAGATCAGTGGTGAGCCGGGATGAGGGCGAGTTATGGCACATGAGATTGGGCCATATTCACCATGTAGCCTTGAAATTCATGCGGTATATTTCTTAGTCTTCCTAGGGGTACACTTGCGCAATCGGACACATACGAGGATATACTATGGGAAAATATGTAAAGGCCACCCTTTCATGAGAAGGAAAACCAAGCTTCGAGGATCCTTGAGGAAGTTCTGTTATGTGTGGACCATCCTCTATTTCTTCGACAAAAAAACACAAGTACTATGTAATATATTTTGATGACTTTTCTCATGAGTCTTTGGATCTTCTTCATGCGAAGAAATATACGGTGCCCATTCCTTAAGTTCTATGAGTTTAAGGCACTAGTGGGGAAAAGTCGGGGAAGCAGTGAAGGCTCTTAGGGCCGATAATGGTAGATAATACATCTCTAACGAACTCAAGAATGCAGCAGCAAAGAAGGAATTCAAAGAGAACTCATGCGCCTCATAACCCACGGCGAGAATGGGGTCACGGAGAGAAAGAAACGAACGATCGTGGGTGCGGGACGAGTGATGTTGCATGATCAAGTCCCTCACAGATGCATCTTTGGGTGGAAGCATGCAACACAACGGTACATGTGTAAAACCGTTGTCCTCATAGGATACTTGGTACATTATACACCTGAAGAGGTTTTCACTAGTAAGGAACCTAATGTTTACCACTTTAAGATTTTTGAAGTTCATTTTTTTAATGTGCATGTGACCAAGGACGTTGAGAAGAAGTTGGAAAACCAACAACTCAGATCAAAATTTTTGTGGTGTACAATGAAACACCCCATAATTATCATGTATATTTTTCCAAATAGCGTAATGACCGTTGTGCAATGATATAAAATTTGATGAGGAAAAACCATGCGGTTGTCCCTTGAGAGGGAGCACTTGCATGTAGAGGAGGAAATTCAATTCCGAAGGATGAGTCTCAATATGTGGATTCTACCCACATATAGAGGTTCATGGAGTGGAGGAAAAACACTATGCAAAAGAGCTTTCATCCATCAAAAATGGAAGAAGTAAAAATACAAAGCTATGAATATATTAAGATTTGATGCGTTTAAAAATGTAGAGCCCCTACTTCCCAAAGGCAGACAGAGACAATTTCCCGACAAATTCCCATCGGAGGCTATTCTTATGAGAAAATGTATTGTGACCGAACCATATTCCTTTTACGAAGGGGAAGGCAAGTAAAAACCAAATTCTGGGTTGATGCAATGGAGGAGAATTTCATTGCTAAACAATGCATGGGAAATTCTCCAAGACCAATGAAGGAATCGCGTTGGATTGATATGATCTTACAAGGTAAAGCAAGCACAATGGCAAGCAGAGAAATACAAGGCCAGAGCCTAGGCTCCAAGATTCTCAATGATTGAGGGGATATAGATATGAGACTTTTGAACCTATTGCAAGGTACTCTTCCATAAGATCCATCCTTGCACTCTCGCCCAGAGTGGTTGGCACATTCATCGTATGGATGTAGCAACCATGTCAATGGGATCATTGAGGAAGAGGTGTACATAGAGCATCCTCGAAGGTTTCGAGATATTCAACAACAGTCACATGTGTGCCGACTCAATATATACCATATGGATGAAGCAAGTACCGCATGCTTGGTACATTAGATGATAACTATTTACCTGGGCTGGCTTCAATAGAAGTAACAGATGCAAACCTGTATTTATCAGTGCTTATATTATCGATTATTTTTCTTTATGTTTATGATCTAATTTCTGATCGTGATGAGCAATTGATACACTCATGCAAGGAGGACCTTTACAGGGAGTTCGAAATGAAGGACATGGAAATCCTTCATTATTTCCCCCGGATTGGAAATATGGCATAGGGATGGTGAAATTTTTTGTGTCTTAAGGCAACTATGCAAAGGATATATTGGGTAAGTTTAACATGGATACCGTCAAACTCACTGGATACTCCTCTTCTAGGAAATTGGAGGAAAGAGGATGCTACTTCTAGAGAGGTAAAGGATGCTACTATCTACAGGGCAATTAGTGGGTCTCACTAATGTATTTGTTGAACACGAGACCGTACATTTTGCTACAGCTAACCAATTGAGTCAAGCTATGGTTAAGCTCTCATCAAGATCTTTTGGAAGGATGGGAAGCATGTCCCGAGATACCCGAGGGGTACATCAGAGTATGGTTCTATGGTACATATGGATAGAGGGAGTGAAGCTACAAGGCTTCATGGATGCAAGATTAGGGCAGAAGTCCATCGTATGTAAAGAGCACATTAGGAGGGATATTTAGTATTGGGTCCACAACATTTCCTTGGGTATAGCAAGAAACACGATCCATTGCACTCAGCTCAGTCGGAAGCACAGTACATGGCAACAAGTCAAGTCTGTATGTGAGGCTATTCGGATGATAAAGATCTTGGTTGGTTTGTTTGGTTCTCGTATGGATCCGACAGTTGATTCATTGTGATAATCAAAGTTGCATTAAACTCTCTATTAATCGTGTGTTTCATGATAGTTCCAAGAATATAGATACACGGTACCATCGTCTCGCAGATTGTGTGAGAGAAGACAATGTTACTCAGACATTCCCATCGAGGATCGTGGATGCAAATATTCTAACAAAGGTGCTCACTCCGGGAGAAAATTGAATACCATAGAGATAGGATGGGGGTGAAGGATAATCCCTTTCTTGTTGAGAGGGAGTGTTGAGATTCAACAAGAAAATTTCAGCACCCATGCCTAGTTGCATTAAGCACCTAAACTAGGTGGGGCCCACCGTGGTATTTTTAGGTGCATGTCTATTTTTAGTTATCCCTTAATTAGAAATGGACAATAAACTCATTCTATTCTCAATGATGACTTGTAATAGTAAGCGAGTGTGATAAAAATCAATTAGCTCATGCATTTCAAGTTAGAGGTTGTTGGTAGAGGCATTCGCAGTAATTCTAGTTGTAACAAAGTTCGAGTGAAGTGGTGCATTAGCTAATGCATGTTGTAAATCAATTTAACTCGCTTAAGTGAGTTATAGTTCAGTTGTGCTAGTTGTAGCCGAAGATACACTAGTGAGACATCAAGTGAATTAAATATTGATTAATTCACATGCAGTGATCTCACATGCAACCGATGTTTTACTATTATTAGCCGCATGCATGTCGCATCCAAAGGAGACCCGCTGAGATCTAGGTGAAAGCGAAGTTGACTATCGATGTTGGAGATTATTGGGTTGCACCCATGCAACCAAACATCCCATTGAAGTGCTCCCGATGATACTTGCGACAAATCAAGGAAGGCAAGAATTCGTATATATTAGGGATTTCATTCATCATGGATTGCGCAAGAAAGGTAGGCTCTGGAGGTAGTAAATTGGCTAAGTATTGATCAGCTTTTTGTATGACAAGAGTGAGACAATTAACAAGTACACTCAGAGGGCTCTTTCGTGAGAATATTTATGTATGTAATAGTTTTCATGATCCATCGAATATATAAATAGTATGATAGTGGGCTTTTGAGATACAAGATCGGGGTAAATTATTCCGTGTTGTGTGTGATTTGATTCTTCCTTATTTCATGTGATTGTGATTATGTTTTTTAATTCCGCAAAAGATTTGTAGAAGTGATTTAATATTTAACTTTAGTACATTGTTAGACTCGGTGAATCCAACATACACATACTTGTTGTATACACTTTCTACAAGACTTTAGTTTCATCTCAGTATCGATTTCGCAGCTGAAGGTCGAAATAGTGACATGTGGCACACCATACAAATTTGCTCTTATCGAACCAACCCATAATTTGGTCATTTTGGGAGATCGAGCATAATTTGTCTTAAAGAATCCAAATTAGGTCCGGCATGTGGCATTGGAAAGAAGACTCCTGAGGGATACTATAGGATAAAATTTCACATCTTGAAGATCCGAAATTACAAAGATAAATAAGGTTCAATATCGACCTCCTAAAAATGTAAGAAAAATGTGTGTATTTGTTTTTTTATAAATTGCATAACTTTTGTTTGAAAAAATAAGTTTGAAGTGATTCCAAGGGCATATTGAAGCTATAGATATAAGTATTGGATTATAAAATGACTCCCAAAAAAGAATTCCACACCCATTAATTCCTAAGAAAACTCTACTATGACACATGAAGAGGAAGAAGTGCAACATGACATATCAAAACATTATGTGATCAAGTGCAACAAATTTCACTTCTCACAAAGAGAAACCAAAGAAGAAATAAAAGGTGACATGGATGGTTTAAAATGTGAAATGAATGGTATAAAATGTAACATGGATGGTTTAAAATACAACATGGAGGATTTGAAGAAATACATGGAAGGTTTGAAGGAAGGTTTGACAAAGGTTTTTATAAGAAAAGCTTGCTAATGGTGAAAAGGTAGTAGAGAGAAACTCATGACAAGACCAAAATAAAATGCTAGTAATGATTTTCACAAACTCTAACATTATATTGAAGACCCACATATTCCGAAGATTGATATGAGGAATTTTGATGACAAGGATCCCATAACATGGATATTATAGATATAACAATATTTTTATCTCCATAATTTGAAAAAACACACAAAAGGTACATATTGCAACTTTATATTTAGAACCCAATACATTTTGTATGGTATCGATGACTCTTCTCTCGTAAAACAAAATTTTCACTTGGGTCAATTTTTATGGAGGAAATGATAGAACATTACGAAGATACAAAGAGAAACACCTTCTTTAGCTAATTGATAAATCTCAAAAAAAGGATTCAATGGTGGAGCACGAGGACTTCCAAAAAACCGAATATAACGAGAATTTATATTCCAGAGGAACACAAGATTGATGTACTTCATAGGGAATTTAAAGAATAACATAAAACACTGAGGTTCTCCTTTGGGAACCTCGATTCATCGAGAAGGCATTCATGTTGGAAATGAAAAAATTGAAAGAAAAACTTTATGGCGACAAGGAAGCCTACCACTCAACTATAAATGATGGAAGTGTAGCTACTCCTACACTTCCAAAACCTACAAGGTTTACACCAAAATAATTAGAAGAAAAAAAGAGAAAAAATGGATTTTTCACAATTACGCTAGCAAATACACTAAAGGTCATATTAAGTGTGGTGAGCAAGAAATACACCAAGAACCAACCCTAGAGGAGGAATAAATGAATCTGATCATATCCCGTAATGCATTGGTAGAATTACCACTCCTCGAAACTCTCAATATATAAGGGCACATATCAAGAAGAAAAATGAAATAGTGATGATTGATTCGAGTAGTATGCATAATTTTGTTCATTGTATGGGTAGTCAAGTTATTGAATTGATTCCTATACCCAACACCGCAGTGTCAAGTGATAGTTTGTCAAATGGAGGAGCTATAAATTTCTCCGGAAAGTGCCATAATATCAAACTAACCATGGGGGAACATGTATTGAATAGTCCAATTCTCTCCATCCCAATGGGTGGAAAGCATGTTGTACTAGGAGTACAATGGTTACAATCTTTGGGGGATGAGTAGCTTTTAATTTTCAAGAACTATTTCTTGAATTTTTTTTTCTAAGAAAATGAATTTGAATTACTGAAGTATCATAGAAAAGCTAGGAAAGATAATCGACTCAAATGTCATGTCAAATCTTCTAAAGAAATAAAAACAAGGCATCACTTGCACCAATTATACTCACTAAAAGTTCTAGCATCAAAATCATCTATTTCTCAAGATCTCCAAAAAGTATTGGAAAATCATTCCAAGGTATTTGATACTCCAAAAGGACTCCCACCTATTCATGATCATGATCATGCTATTCATTTTATTCCAGGAATTTTTCCTCGAAACATCCGGCGTTACAGATATCCTTATGTCCAAAAGAGTAAAATTGAACATATTGTTGCAGTAAATGCTAGAGGTTGGTATAATTAAACCTAGTCAAAGTTTTTTTCTACATGCTCCATTAGTATTGGTGCACAAGAAGGATGGATCATAGTGTATGTGTCTCGGGATTATAGGGAGCTCAAAAAGCTCACTATTATAGATAGATTTCCCATCCCCATCATTGATGAATTATTGGATGAATTACATGGAGAAATTTACTTCATCAAGATGGACTTTGTTCTAGATATCATCAAATTAGAATGAATATTGAAGACATTCTGAAAAACAACATTCAGTAATTCATGAGGGTCATTATGAATTTTTGGTCATGCCTTTTGGTCTTACTAATGAATCTTCCACATTTCAAGGTTTGATGAATTCTATTTTCAAACCATTCCTTATAAAAATTTGTGTTAGTATTTTTTTTGATGATATAATAATCTACAACAAGTATTGGAAGGATCATGTTACAATATAATGACAAGGTGCTCAAAATATTGGAGGAGAAACAATTATATGCAAAAACCTCCAAATGTTTCTTTGAGTACATGAGGTGGAATATTTTGGGTCATATTGTATCTCATGAGGGTGTTAAGGTAGACCCTAACAAAACTAAATCCATTAAGGAATGGAAAATACCAACAACCATAAAGCATATTTCTGAGGATTTTACAAGGTTAATACGTTATTATATCAAGTTTTTTTAAGAATTATGGGAGAATATTGACACCTTTAACATCATTACCGAAGAAAGATTCATTTTCTTGGACTCCCCGAAGCAAATTAAGGACTTTGAACATCTTAAAGAGGCATGTGACAATCACTCGGTCTTAGCTACACCGTACTTTATAAAAGCCTTTATCGTGGAATGTGATGCCTCAGAAATGGAATTGGTGTGGTTTTAATGCAGAAGGAAGACCCATTTCTTTTCATAATCGTCCAATCAAAAGGAAAGTATTTACCTGAAACCTATTTAGTGAGAAGGAAATGATGGCAATACTAATGCACTAAAGAAATGGCGAACTCACCTAATGGGAATACACTTGTGGTAAAAACATATCATGGTAGTATTATATACTTGTTGGAACAAATATTGTCTTCAAAAGAGCAACAAAAATGGGGCACAAAGATGTTGGGTTATGAATTTGAAATCATCTATAAAAAAAGGGAAGAAAAGCATAGCTGTAAATGCACTCTCAAGAAAGGATGAGGATGTGGAAGAATTTATTTCGTGCCATTTCTATTATCCAACTTGAGTGGATAAACGAAGTAAGGGATGAATGGAAGAATGATGAAGAGGGTTTGGACACTCATTCAATAGTTGTAACAAGATCCTAGTACATCCGAAAACATTTAGCTGGAAAAATGAATCATTATAGTACAAATATCACTTATATATTTGTAATAATTGTCAACTCAAACAAAATATTCTTTTTCGAATTGCACACCTCTCCCTTAGGAGGGCACTCAGGACTTTTAAAAAAAACTTACCACGTGGTCAAGAAGGATTTTTTTTGGGGAGGGTCTTAAATCCGATATTCAAAATTTTGTGGTAGAATGTTTGGTTTTCCAAAAAAATAAAGTTGACACAATTAAGACCATAGGTCTCATCATAACCTTTATCCATTCCAAGCCAACGTGTGGAAGGAGGTTTCAATGGATTTTATCACGCGCCCTACTCCAAGTTCGAAGGAAAGACTCGTCATCATGGTGGTAGTTGATATAATTACCAAGTATGCACACTTTTGTGCATTATCTCATCCATTTAACGCTATTACAATTGGTACCGACATATATGGAAACAATTTTCAAAAAGCTGAAAATGGAAATAAAGATACCCATTTTTTAACAGGAAATTTTTGAACGGAATTATTTTCTTGTTTGGGTACTCAATTAGCTCATAGCTCATCATATCATCCTCAATCCGATGGGAAAAATAATATAGTGAACATATGTTTCGGGAAGGATATCATCGTTGCTTTGAATTTGATAAAAAAACATAATGGGTCAAGTGATCTGCCTCTAGTCGAATGGTGGTATAACACTTCCTTCCATACTACAACAAAAATTACCTCAATTATGGTACCTTTATGGATATCATCCACCCTCCATAACATCATCTTTAAGAGAAAATTCTAAGGTTAAAGCATTGGAATATCACATCGAGTATCAAAAACAAGTTCTCCAACTCTTAAAGGATAACCTCACGCTTGCGCAGAATCGAATGGAACAATATGGAGATCAACATCGTACTGAAAGAAGTTTTGATGTAGGCGACCGGGAATTTTTACGCGCTAAAACCATTAAAAAAATGTCCCTCAAGAAAGCTAAGAAGGATAATAAATTATGACGAAATTATTGTGGTCCTTGCAAAGTGTTGCAAAAGATTGGTACTATGGGCATACAAATTGGAGATTCCTACATCTTCCCAAGTGCACCCGTCTTTTTCATGTTTCATGCTTAAAGAAGGTTATAGGTGACAAGCTCCGAGTTCAAAAAAAATTGCAAAAACTTGATGAAGAAGTGAAAAAATCATATCTGGAACCTCAAAGCAATCACATAAACAAGAACTCGACAACTACGAAAAATAAATCAAATTTAGAGTATCTCATCAAGTGGAAGAACTTACCCACCGAAGATTCTGACATGGGAGGATGAGAATTTTATACGTAAGCATCCATAACTACTCAAGCATCGAGGGAAAAACACTTTTCTTGAAGCGAGAGGGGAGACATGCTAGGTCCCTATAATACCCAGTGTATCCCCTTATTTCTAGTGTTAGTGTAGCCCCTTATTGTTATTGTTGTGCCCATATAGTCCCCCATATTGTTATTATTGTGCCCCATAGAAGCCTACTATTTTTATTGTGTGTGCCCTTACATTGTTATTTTTATGTCGGTTAGGATTATATTATGACCCCTTGGACTCCTATGTAGTAGAAAGGAGGCTTTTTTCCTTTGTATCGTCCAAGAATTATTCATTTATTTAATGTTAAGGAGGTTTCCACCCTTGAAAGAGGTTAATTTCTAAGTCGTTGATCTATCTTTTTCTTCTATTCTATGACCTAGTTTCATAACAACAAAAAATAGCAAAATACCATGAGACTTATTCATTGTCATAGTAAGAGAAACAATGCAATCCATAAACAATTCAGAATGTATACACAAATATCATTAGGGTTTCATCCGCGTATGTACATGATTTTTGTACATGAAACCAACGTACATATCTTAGTTCATATCAACCAAGTCAACCTCTCTACTAAAATTTATTCTATAATAACTATAGCCTCTGAATATAACCAAATAAGTAAAACTCACCCGCCTATTTTTGATTCTCAATAAAATCAAAATGTATATGCGATCGTTGTTAGGCCAAGAAAAAGGTAGTATGTTTCAATTTCATCGTTACCAATGATTCGTCATTATATATTTTCCCTTCATATTAGAAATAAAGTAAAGGGAAAATAATGCAAAAGTGAGGTAGAATGGATTAGTGATAAAGGGAGTGTTTGATAACGTAAAATCTAATTTTTCACTTCCTTTATTGATAGTGAAGCAAAACAACGCCAAACGTCGAGTCAGCATGACTGAGGGGACATATAGGGAGGGCAAACGTAGAATCATATCGGCTCTTAAATACGAAGTGGCGTAATATGGAGAGGTACGACCACACTTGGAGTACTCAATCAGTACATTCATGAAGGTAGCAGGGTCTCCAGTAACGAGAAAGATCCGTTACTGACTCCTAAATTTTCCTTTAAGCTATAAAAAGGCCGAAGAATGAATAAGAAAATGGTCTCGTAATTTAATCTTTCCGTAATAAAACATATCTCTATTTAATCATCACTCATTTTTTTCACTAATGTATTGCTCAATCGGATTAATGAGGAATTTGGAATTTTTGGAATAAACAACTTCCAGTATTCCTAGCAAGTAGGACTCTAGTGGCTTTTGGGCCCGTGCCTCGGGGGTTCTTCTCATCATTTATATGCTTTACATTTATTTACGTAATTTTCGTTCTCAAGCTTTCTATCCATTTCGTTTTCATAATATATCGTTTGAATTGGTTAATTACAAGCATGTAGATGTTATATCTTCATTTCTTTAATAGACTATTTACCATTCACAGTTTTATTTTTATCTCAAATTCAATGATTTTAAAATTGCTAGGTTAGTTCCAAAGTATTTGAATGTTGTTCAATTTCTCGCATATAGTTGAAATTTTTCATCATCATTGTGAGCGTTTGGTTGATGTTTGATTCGTAAGAATGTTATTAGTCGATTAAAAGATAATTCCATTGCATCTAGAATAATTGATTGAAGTTCAATTTTATTAGAATTGTTGTTCAATTCGTTAAGGTTGTCAAGGTTGCAATTCATCGCAGCGTGCTCTTCCATTGCGCTTATTCTTTTCTAGTCTTAAGTAATATATTTATGCATAGGCTTAGAATCGAGTTAGTTCCCTTGAAGAGTCAGTAGCATCTCATAATTCAGCTTTCAAGTTGATTTGATTGAACTTTGAGAATTAGACAATCTTCCCTATAATAACTTAGCATAGTTGACCTCTCCGATGTCACTTGCACATATTGTTCTTACACTCTTGAAAATGACAAGACTTGCCCTAGAGTTGATAACTAATGAAGAGAATTGAGGTTACCTTTAAACGACTACACCTTTATGACCCAACATTTTGGCATCGTTGCCTCGGGAGAGTGTTTAAGAGTGATGTCCGTTATTTCTTTTTCTATGTAGAAGAAGTGGGTATGATGAGAGGGTAAGAACTCGTGTATTAGCAAAGGAAAACGCTTGCTTTCTACAAAGCTTCTCGCTTTCGTATTGCGTAGAGGTTAGTAGGATAGGAGTCCTTTTTTTATGACTAGGAAGAAAAAGATAGATCAAAACCCCCCTACTAAACCAGCAAAACTCCAAGGGATCGATGGTCCTTGGAAGAAAAACATATATAGATGAAATCATTAAGAAGGCTAAATTCTAGGCATCCATAGGACCCGGTAACCATTCCCCACTCAAATTCCCTACTACATTCTCTCAGCAAGCCTCACCATCTCGCATACACACCCTACATGTCACAGAGCGCATGAACAAAAAGGGTTTCCGAACAAAGCCTTTAGCACCGCCGAGCATCGTAAGTCCCGACCCTTCAAGAGAGGGAAAATTCTTGCTAATTTGCGCAGAAGGAGGGAGGGAAACTAGAAGTGTAGTACAAGTAAAAAATCCCTGCAGCCTTAATCTCCCAAGAGATTGACTGAGATAGAGACGCTCAAAGCGATCCCGCACTCGAGAAGTGTCGTAAGGCTTCTCCAAATCCACTCCCTGATTCTCACTAAAATACTATTCCATCGGACAGCAAAAATTCCCGAATATTATTGGCATATTTTTTATCAAAATGGAAAACAACCAAAACTAGAGGCACACATCAACACTCGGAGTATCCCATCGTTGATCCGACTTCGCAAATTCCCCTGTATGAAATCGCATTCCATTACAAAACATACCCACCTTCCATGGGTCGACTCCTCGAAAGATCCGGGATGCATTCTTATTTGAATTTGATGTCTTATGTAGGGGATATGACTACACCACCCGACCCTTAGAAAACCGAAACTATTTACCTCTAATTTGAAAGGGATAACATTACATTGGTTTATGAGCCTTAATGGAGGAACCATTAATAGTTGGGATCAAATGAAAAACTCCTTTCTTAACAAATATCAATACTACTACTCGTATCTTGAGAACTAAAAAAGACTAAAATATTCATATATGTCTCATAAGAGACACATGACATTGGTCAGAAGAGTACGTTGAAATATTTCAATATAATTTGCAAAGATATCCATATACTACACTATCTAAAGATATCCTAAAAGCAACAATGATCAAGGGAATGAAAGAATAATGCAGTTGAAACACTCAATATAATGGGGATAGGGGACATCTATCAAGAATAATATGGTGACATTGATTGCATTATGAATCGTGTGTTCTCTTTGAGGCTAGTACGCGAAGTAGGCTAACCGGGTGAGACTCGTCTACAAGGAATGGTATAAACATGTGCAGTTTGGCAACGTGACGGAGAAGAATTTGGTAATCTTCTATAAGATCTTAAAACCACATATCTGGGGAACCCCCGACAACTTCAAATACTTTTTCAGATGTCCCTACAAGCGAGTAGAACACATCTATAGCGAGAAAAAAAACTTGGTTTTTTTTTGTCCACGCTCGCTCGAAGAGGCGCAACCAATGGGAATGTCCATTAGAAATGGTCTAGAGGCATGTGCTATTTGTACTGCGGGGACCATGACACTAACAATTTCCCCTTCACTGTTGAAAGTGGTTTTTTAAAGAGGTAGGAGAAGCAGCACGTAACTAATCATATCTAATGAACCAACATCGACGAGTGGGAAAGCACGACTGTATGCCACAAGACCCCGTCTCTTAGTTCTTTCTTCTCCACAATTTAACCAAATGGTAACCCTCGCAACAAAATGGCAGACCTAATCACCTTTTTTCGCACAGCCACCCACAATAATTTTTCTCATGTCTCCTTGACCAACATAAATCTCTTCTGTGTAATAATTGGTCAAATTTTCTCTTGTTCTCCCCCTTACTACCAATATAATCCATATCAGCTCAAATGGCACTACCACCTCAGCGTAATACAAATTGGGCTCAAAATCGGCAATGACCCCTACGAATGACCAATCTATCGATGGGGACAGGGGCTTAGGAATCAACCTACATTACCAGCTTCATACCTATAGCCCAACACAATACTCAACCTATCATGCGTCCTAAAATGCCACTTTCAACCCAATCCTAATCCCACTGAATGTACTGGTTCAGTTAATCCGCATTGTCGAAACCCAAACCCCGAGACCTGAACTCGAAGAAATACAATGAAATAATACAAGGATTGTGACGTGTTATTTCACCTAGAGAAGATACACACCCTCGCCCAAACTTGAATCTAAATCTCCGACAACAACTAAATAGTCAACTATAACGGAAACAGCAGAGTAAGCTATGGGAGGGACACACAGCTGACCAAAAAGACATTGAAAACCCTTATTATGTCCTCCACTCCATTCCCCGAGAGATTAACATTTCCCTAAACCACCTGGTCTCTTCATATTTTGATCTTCTAGGGGAATTAAAAAAACTTTGCATTAAAATTCCCTTTCGCAGTAAGCTATACAAGACATTCCTATCTATGCCAAGATAGTTAAAGAGTTGTGTGGAAAGTAAAAAATGTACATGAAAGCAAAAAATCAGTACTCAATTTTTCATGTGGTGGGAGCACCGTGAGATCACTTCTTGGGTAAAGAAATGCTGGCAAAATATGAGGACCTACAACCCCATAGTTACTTCACAAAACTATGGCCACCCTTTTCGAAATGTATCGGTTTATTTAGGGGCATC
This sequence comes from Pinus albicaulis, assembly GCA_034641835.2. Classification (NCBI taxonomy): domain Eukaryota; kingdom Viridiplantae; phylum Streptophyta; class Pinopsida; order Pinales; family Pinaceae; genus Pinus; species Pinus albicaulis. The sequence continues at coordinate 512,407,659 of CM076580.1, forward strand.
CATCAACATATTAACCACAGAAACCTGCGAGAATTTAGGCATAACAATGTTAGAACCCACATCTACCTTGTTGGAACTTGGTCGAAGGGATATGTTAGCAAACCAATAATATTAAGGTGACATCCTAGTTTTGTAGACTTTATGGGAGTATTCAAAGCAGATTTCTTTAGTCATTAAACCAAACATTAGGTTAGATGGACACCTCTCGACATCGGGACAACTTGAAGGAACTTCTGCGTCGCGATGCTTACATAGGTTGTCGCAGCAAGCAAGCACCATTGCTAGAGGTGATGCCATAAAAATATTGTCATATACCCACCTTCAGGTAAAACAAGTTTTCCCACCGTAAATATTCAAACAACCACAGATATACATCGTAATAAAACATCTGTTAACCATCGACAATAGTTGAAGCACTTGAATTCAAAGATCAAATTGAAGATGATGTAATTAATAACTTCATGAATCAACCACAAAGCTGAAAATTGCAGACCAAATGTTAAAAGCAAAGTTCTTGTCGATGAAGCACAAGAAGACCTCTTGGTAGAAATTTATAATTATAAGCACATATTTTACATTTTGTTGTTTTAACAACATACCAATTGAAATTGAACCAAGAAAAGTTTTAAATATCAATGGTAGTCTGGATAAAGGAACAACAAAAGCTCATTAAGGTTTACAACATAAAAGACCATTTGCTTGGGAGTCACTTCCACAAATTAATGGCATGGATCCTCAAATTATGTACATCACATTTATACTTACAAGGACGTTTCTGCCTATTCGCAGCTCCGCAGAGGTTAAACTCAAACATTTGAAAGACATCGTAAAGGATGAGTTGCAAAAAGATGCTAGATGTAACCTATTTATCCTATTTCGTACAAAGAAACGGGGTCTCTCCTCTAGTAATCGTTCCCAAGAAAATGGGAAGTGAAGAATCCGTGTGATTAAAGATAATTGAATAAAGAAACACAAGAAGACCACTTCCCCTCCTTTTATTGATCGGGTCCTTGATACATTAGCATGAAAGCGGTTGTCTTCTTCCCTGATGGTTTTAGTGGTTACAATCAAATCCAACAACCCCCGACCCGACAAATGACTCACCGCCCATGCTAGCATTTCTTTCCCACAGTATTACCATTCGGTTATGCAATGCCCTTACAAAATTTAAAAGAGCCAATACTCAACATTTTTTTTGATTTAATAAATGAAGGACTTGAAATTTACATGGATGAATTTACCACATATGGAGATGATTTTGATCAAGCACTGAAAACACTAGAAAAATTATTGGAACAATGTATTGCTACTAGATTGTGTTTGAGCAACGAAAAATGTCACATGATGATGACCGAAGGAGTAATCCTAGGGTACTAGTAATCTCCGCAACCTGGAATAAGGGTGTAGATCTAGCAAGGATAGAGGTAATCTTTTTATTAGCCACACTTGTACTCGTAAAGAGGCACGAGTTTCCTTGGGTATGCAAGGTACTAATGTAGGTTTATAAATAATTTCTCACAAATTTTTGTGTCTTTAAAGGCATTAATCCGGAACATGAATTCCGTTGGTATAACAAATGTGCACCGTTTTTTTCATATTTAAAGAAATCCGTCCACCTAAATGAATATATTGACAATTACACTGAGCTACCCTTCACTTATGCATCCCATACAGAGAAGTTCTCGCCGAAGAAGAAGATAAAAAGCCCTATGTTACTTATTATAGCAAGAATCTCACTTCGGCAAATTAAACTACACAAAGGAATGAAAAGGGGTTCTTTACCGTCATTTATGCTATTAATAAATTTAGACATTATATAAATCGGCTATCAAGTATTCCTCGTACATAGATCACTCTACCATTAATATTTAGCCAATAAAACCTATTACAAAAATGGAAGAGTAACTCATTGCTGTTGTTTTTCTACAAGAGTTTGACATAACTATCAAAGACCTTCAGGAAGGAGAATGTAGTTTCAAATTTCTTGTGGAGAGTTCCAAAGTCACATGACTCACTAGTGGTGGACAGACTGCCTTAGAGATGAGTATTTTCGTTGTAGGTATTGAAAACGCCATGGTACGCGGATGTAGTGAATTATATGGTAGCATAAAAGTCGCCAAGACACTTGAAATCAAAGGAGAGTGGAAGCTAATTGTCCAAAGACAAAGGATACATTCTCCCGGATCAAAGGATGTCTTTTTCATATAGAGTTGGATATGCATATATGCGGTATGCACCCGAGAAGACAATATTTATGACATCCTACGGGCCTCGTCATGATGAGTCGGTGGTGTTTATTTTGCGTACTGCGGGGGACGGGGCACAAAGTATTGCAATGGGTTATTATCTTCCCCTACAATTTTTAAATGTGCCAAGAAATATGCCCCAGCCTCCTAAATAGTTGCCAAAGAATGGGTCGCCCGGCTGTTGACGAAATTCCATTACAACAATGTCACTTAGTAGTGGAACGCGTTTCGAACGATGGGCACCGGGACTTTTGTTGGACCATTCAACCTACCGTCAACCGAAGACCCACATAGCCACGTGGTGTTACAGTCATATGTGAGCTAGTAGCGGGTAGAAACAATGGCTTTATCAAGAGATACGAAGAATCTCGTGATCAATTTTCTTTTCGAGCTATTTGTGTGATATGCCTTACCTCGGGACATAACCCATATGAAAAGTGTCATTTCCGCTGGAACAGCCCACAACCACTTCCGCCAGAAGAACCACCACGTCATCCAGAGTCACTCCGTCCCTACCATCCGACAGAAATGGCAGCAAAGTCGAAAGCACCAAAAAAGTCATTGAGGCAATTCTCACCTCAAAAAAAGTTTTAAAACACCGCCAAGATTGGGCTACTAAACTACCGCAGGCTTTGTGGGTTTATTGCAATGTGCAACATGGTGAAAACACCACTTGATATTATCTATACCATATGGTATTTGGAAGGGGAACCAATTTTTTTTCCTATCGAATTTGAAATAAAGACTCTAAGAACATACCTCAGAAGTGGTGTCGGATTTGATCGAAAGGCCCAGGTTAGAAGAATCCAGTAAATAAATGAATTGGATGAAACATGGCTACTTGCTCTACAATGCACTACAATTATTCAACAACAACGAGTGAAGTGGCATGAAAAACTCATAAAAAAGCAAGACATTCTGAAAGGAGATTGGGCACTTCTGCTATGACCCTGCATTCTCAAGACTTTCCCGGTAAATTACTGCAAAGGTGGCTCGGCCCATACGAAATATAGGGAGTACATATCAATGGTACCATTACCTTGACTACCATAGACAAATCTAGTTCCAATCTCTCGAGTTAATCGGACATCTTAGTGTGTGCCTCTATCACAAATCCACTTACAAAGTGAGTCTTTCTACGCGACGGTGCGTGACGATCCTGCACCATCCAAAATTTTAGTCTGTACGAGTGTCCATGTAGTTTTAAGCGTCGATGAAAATTTTTTATTTACTCTTGTAAATATTTTATAGATGTCCCCCACAATTTGTAGCTTTTCTCATTGTTGTACATTCCATGTCTTTTTTCATGCTCTTTTGTGTGTTTTGTTTCTCGTTTATTCAAACAAATTGAATAGTTGTTGTTCAATTACAATTGACATGTCGTGTTTTTGTGTGTTTATTTTTGTCGTTCAAACCTTTCGAACAACTACTATTCAATCGAATTGAACAAATTTTTTTCAATCAAATTTAACAAATTTCGATGTTCAATTCTATTGAACGACCGTATTTTTATGTGTTTATTTTTTTGTTTAACTAATCGAATTGGAACATCCGTTGTTCAATTCACATAGAATGGTCAAGTTGTGTATGTGTTTATTTTTTCTCGTTCAAACCTCTATTGTTCAATCCAATTGAAAAAAGCTATTTAATCGAATTCGAACAACTCGTTGTTCAACTCAATTGAACAAACATGTTTTTTGCATGTTTATTTTTTTCCGTTCAAATCCTTTGAATATTTGTTGTTCAATCCAATTGAACAATCGTTGTTCAATCGAATTGAACATCCGTTGTTCAATTCAATGAATGACGAAGTAAGCTTTTTGTGTTTATTTTTTGCTATTCAATCCAATTGAATAGTCAAAGTTGATCAATCGAATCGGAACATCCTCGATTTTTTTTCTTTTTTTCTCTCTAAGTAGGGTAATCTCTTTTTGAATATCCACTCTTCTCTTCGCACACCCTTGCCACAAAAACCATTTTTTGGAAGTGGGAATCTGGCATCTTAAGAGGACAAAAGAAGTGATACTCCTAATAAGGTGATCCTTTGAAACTTTGATGGAAATCTCTACTCCGGAAGTCTCGGCATGGTTTATCTATAAAATAAAGGGATACGAGCATCTCTCTAGTTCAAACATACTATGACAAAACTCACTTTGTCATGGTCTTATGTTGGTATATCTTTTTACACTCTCAAGTAGTAACTCTCCTTTACAGTGAGGATATAGGAATAAAGAATATTAATTATATTGGCATTCTTTTTTACTTCTCACACCATCCCTAACTCTTAAGGAGTTAATGAACCTTCCCTCCATGTATAAAGAACAATAAAATATTATGTGTTTATATGAATTTTTTTTAAGAGAGAATAGGGTATCATCATGAGCAAGCCTACCATGATCATAAGATTTAACAGTGCATGCCCACAATGGCCAACACAATTGTAGTAATGACCTTATCAACAACTCAAGCCGTTTGAAGGAAAGGAGGTCTCATCACGCTGGCTAGCCTAATCACTTCCGTTAAGCAATACTAATGTAGTGGCACTCGACTCTGGATCCGGGGCAGCAACACTAGCATGCGCTGGTCTCTTCATAAAACAAACAAAATGCCTATTTTTTCAAAAACATACATATTATGTCTATATGAAAATTTTTAAGAGAGAATAGGGGTTCTCATCATGAGCCATCCTATTGAGATCATAAGGGTTTAATAGGTGACATGCCCAAAAGTCGCCAACACACCGAAAGTTAGTTACCTTCTCGTAGGTTTAACTTACTTGAAGGACAAGGAGGTCTTCACGAGCTGTACCGATCACTCTCATACAACCCCAATGAGTGGAACTTTTACTATCTTGCCACAACACCATCACAAATATATCTCCATAAAATAAGCAAAAATTATTTTTATAACAATAGCCAATTAATTTTATATATGCCTTATTTCCTATTAAGTCATTACCAAGATAAACACACTACTTGAATAAGTGTTATCACTATCTACCTGCACTGAATTATCTATGAATGAATGAATTATCTTTTTTCGGTGCTTTGAATCAGGGACAGAGCAACACCAATCATAATCCGTCACTATCACGCTTCCATCATGCTACACCATCAAAATAGGACATCCTAGTTATAATAATTTCTATCCCACTTTTCTCCTTCTTCATTCATTTCCACTCTCTGATGTACAATTGTGATGATTACCGATTTTTTGACCTTTTTCCTCACATGCATTCATGATTGTTGCAATATTTCCTTTTTCTTGAACTCCAAGGCACGCTAACACCCTTCTCTCGTATAGTTGTGATTATTGATTTAGCATTCATGATTGTTACAATATTCTCTTTGTACTTAAGGATGTGGGAGCACCCTTCTCCAGGGAGGGTAGGTGCAAATATCCATAATGTAATAAGAATGTACGTAATTCCCTACATAACATGTTCGGATACGCAGATATGGGACTAAAAGATCATTTCATTTACGATATGAGGTTTCATTTTTTTCTCGCATGCGTTGTTTTGTTATAACCAACTAGGCCTTGGAATAAACGCGTACAAAAGAAGAAACTATTTCGCATAACACATTAGGCCATGGGAGGGAATTCTCTCCCGAAACTGAACCCAAATATCCTTCCAAATCTTAGAATCAACTTCGCACCATTCTCCAAAAATTTGGTCAAGTTGCCATATCTACATAGACTACAAGGCAGTTTACATAGAGATACCGATGAATTCGCACAAACCCGTGGGAGGGACACACTCACAATGAGGAAGAATCATATTGGTCGCCAAGGAAACCATCGCCGAGGTCTCTAGATATGGTCCAACGGGAGGGAGAAAGATGGACCGAAAAAACATGTCCTCATGCAAGAAGAAATCTAAATAGTATACTAGGACTCAGTGCAAACCATTAGAAATAAAAGGGAAGGGTATTCATCATGTGTCTCTTGCAAAGCAGCCTCCCTTAGTGAAGAATTGCAAGATAGTTCGTTCAAAGATATATCACATGTGCGACGTACACTAGGATGTGGTAAATCTCGCCAACTCAAACTATTAGTTGTTCTCAAGTGAAAATTTTCAGCTAACTTGCCTTTTTTTTCTAAATTTTGCATTGCACAACATCGGGTTGTTCGAATTAGAAAAGCCAAAAACCCCCTTAGTAGTTGTCGCCCACCATGGCCTCGATTAAATTGATCATCATTCATGAGCTAGACAAACACCGTATAACTTGGGACAAATTTGTTAATCCTACCTTGCTCCGCCGCCGAAGAAAACCCTATCGCAGCAAAGGACATTGAACTCCCTAAAATAAACATACCTAGGAGAGCAAGAGGGAAGAGGGCCCAGTGTTTGACCTCAAAAACTGGGAGGGGAAGCAGAGATGATCCGAAAGGCCGCAACTACGACAAGACACCTCTCCGAATTTCCCCTAGATGAGGTGGGACCATCCCATGCACCACCTTCAAGCTTTCCTCAAAAATATATCCATGCAAGACTATGAAGAAGAAATGGCTCTCAAGTTCTTGAGAAAATGAGAGAATCTCATGAAATTGGGAGTCCATATGAACAATTCGAGGGGCAGAACCCGTATAACTAGTCTATCATTTGCTAAAGTGCCTCAGCCACACTAAAATATTACCTCACCATGATGAATTCTAGGCTTCGAGGGTTTTACCCCCTATGATAATGAATGGATGAGTAGGGAAGACCTGACAAAAGCAATAGCTAAATCGTGAGTCGGTCGAAGAGACACTATTATATTAGAACAAAATACAAGAATTGAAATAGTTCCCTAATGCTACTCGAAGGAAATTCTATTTCACCTGTACCAGGACATTAATGTTGAAATAAACTCTCTTGGACACGTGAAGAAAACACCATTGCTAACACACCTTAGAATTGGAAAAATCCATTTCTAAACTGAACCATTGCTTCTTCCTTCTCTTGCCAAAACTGCGGCAAAAGAAAAAATCTAAATTGAGATTAAGTTCAGAAAATGAGCAGGAAATTGCAAGAGGTTGAGAAAAATGATAAAATAGTCTGAGGAAAGTAGTTGAGAAGAAAAGCAAACAAGGGTCTAAGCCCAGAGAAGAAATTGGCTACCATGGGAACCCCAAATAGATTTTTTTTTCCCAAATAAGTAGATGACCAGCCAAAAATTTATGTATACACGAACCCTAATGGGAAAACGATGAAGCCTTTGTACGTGCACCAATTTAATAGATACCACTTTGAAAAGTACGCTATGCGTAATGAGTTAATGGATAAGGTTGAAGCCTCGACACAAATGAAGTTGATACACACCGTCGAAGCCTCTATAGTAGACTAATCTAGAACTTATAGAAGATAAGGGGACTCAAACAAAAGTGACAAGCTTAGAGCCTACACTCTCCTAGTAGAAAAGGCTTCCATTCCTAAAAGTTGCACAATGAATTAATTCAAGTCCAACATGAATTGGCCCATCTGTAGAAAGGAAGTAGTACCCTTACAAGAACATCGTGCACTACTGAAGTGGTTTAAAGACCTTTTTTGCAATCGAGACGATCAAACATTTTCCCAACTCTGGGGAAGAAAGGAAAAAAGTAAAGAAATCACATGAGACAAGTGGAACAAGCTAAAGAGCAAACCAAGATGGTTTTCTCTCTCTACTCGCATGTATTAACTTGTAGGGCACAAAACCACTAACTATGCTTTATTCTTAGTGGAACGGTATTTATTGTTGAAAGTAAAGGTTGTCGAGAGGGTGGAAGCCCACCACTTTTAAAACCATTGAGGAATTTTTCTAGTGTTGCAAATGAGCAAGATGAGAAGGTCCAACATCTTTTGTGTAAATTATATTTACACAATTTCTTTCTAGAGTGAGGATAGACAAGTAATCCCGACCCCCTTCATAGGGTATGTTCAGCTACAAGCCTTCCTATCTTTGCTAAAATGAAACTCGGTGGCTAAGGCCTACAACACCTTTCGTAAAAGAGAGCATGGCCTAGACCTATGGGTCGTAGCAAAACTACTAAACCCCTATACCCTGTATACCCAACATAAGAAATTCATGCAAACGAAAGGGAGTAGATATCCAAATTGGGGACCGATTTATAGAGATATTGTGCGTACATGGGAAGGCATACTTACAAGACATTCAGTGAAGAATCATTAGTGCAACATCATAAACAGAGATGGCTAGCATACCTCTCACAAATAGTGTGAATAGCAAAGCAGAGAAATTTGGTTACCGTAACTTCAAAGCCGCTCGCTTTCGTGTTCCTTCTCTACAACAAACCTAATTTTTGAACATGGGTCCTACATGGATAGTAATGTAGATATAGGTGCCCCCCATCCGGGTACCGAAAGACTATTAACACGATTATGAGTTACTAGAGGGGCACACCAATGCAACATTTGCAAAGATCAAACAGAGGCATGGCTTCTGAGACTTTACAAAGAAGAGGTATACCCTGGGCATATTTCTTGAACCCGCCTACACCTCAAAAAATTTGTTTCTGCACGAGGACTTACAAAAAAGGTAAGCAAGGGAGTATGTTGGGCCAAGAAAAAAGGTATGTTTCACCCCCATCGTTACCACATGAGTTTGTAATACACTTTTATATATTTTCCCTTCATCATAGTAAATAAAGTAAAGGAAAATAATGCAAAAGTGAGGCAGTAATGGATTAGTGATAAAGGGGAGTGTTTTGATAATGTAAAAACTGATTTGTCATCTACATTTATTGATAGGGAAGAAAAAATATTCAAACTGCTGACTGGATGACCGAAAGGTAAAGCGACAAGGAGAAGCGATGGAATCACATCGACTCTTACGAATCAATGGAAGATGGAGAGGTACCGCCATGCTTGGAGTACTCAATCGATAGCCACAAAGCAACGAGGTCCCACAATGAGAAAGATCCATTACTACTCTTGAATTCACCTTTAAGATATAAAAAGGCCGAAGAATGAACAAGAAAAAAAGTTCCTATCAATTTAATCTTTCGTAATAAAACATACTCGGTATTTAATCATCGAAAGTTTTGTACTAATGTATTGCTCGTGGATTAATGAATAATTTGGTGTTTTTTGGAATAGAAAAATTCTAAGTATTCCTTAGTAGTGGGCTTTTAGTGGCTTTTGGGCCCAACCCTCGGGGGTCTGCGCTTCCTTCGCTTTTACGTTTATTTACAAAATTTGCGTTCTCTCAAGCTATCCATTGTGTTTCATAATATATCGTTTGAATTAGGTTAATTGCAGGTGCATGAGATTTTATATCTTTCCTTCTTAATAGACTAGTTTACCATTCATGTTCTTTTATCTAAATTCAATGCTTTTACAATTTTCGTAGGTTAGTTACAACACAAATTTTGTTCAATACTTTTTCATATAGTTGACATTTTTTCTATCATCACTTGTGAGCATTTTGTTGATGTTTGATTCAAGAATGTTATTAGTCGATTAAAAGAGAATTCCATTGAAAAATCTAGAATAATTGATTGTTGTTCAATTTTATTAGAATTGTTGTTCAATTCATTAATGTTGTTATCCAATTCATAAAAGTGTGTTGTTGTCTCATTGTAGTTTATTCTTTTTAGTCTTAAATAAGTTAAGTTTCCGTATAGTCTTAGAACAAATGTAGTAGCTCCCTTGAAGAGTCAGTAGCATCTCATAATTCAATTTCAATTCTGATTTGATTTAACTTCTAGAGAATATATGACAATATTCCCTATGATAATTTGGGCAGTAGTTAACCTCCAATGTCACTTGCATATATTGTGCTTACACTCTTGAAATAACAATACTTTTCCTAGGTTGATAACTAATGAATAACATTGAGGTTACCTTTAAACAATCACCTTTATGACCCAACAAACTCGCTTATGAAGGAACTTCTTTGTATATACATGTTGAGAAGGCATAAGAACTATGTACATATCTAAAGTCAATATTTATGAAGCTCTCAGTAGTAAACTCATTCATCACAATGATTTTATCAAGCTCTATTAATCATCAACCAATAACATATGTTGGCATTAATATAAACAAGCTCTTGGTGTTGTTTGTCATGTGTATGGTGATGCATGTTTGGTGATGGTTTTATTTAGTTGGCATTGATGTCAACATACTTATGAATAGTCCTAGTAGTTGTGATGAGTTGAGGTTGCTGAATTCAAGATGGATCCACATGTTGTGGTTGGAGATGTTGTTGCCGCATGAGCAAATTGTTGCTATGGGTGTTGATGTTGGTGTTGTAGCTCCGGAGGTGTTGTGTCATATTCCATATGTTGGTATGTGTGAGATGTGGTTTCTTTGTGTTGGAGGTGCTTCTACCAATGATGGAGGCAAACTTGTATGGCATGGTGTTGATGCTTCGGTGACTTGGAGATGTTGCTACAAAGGTCATAGATGTTGCTACATATGTTGGTCGAGGTGTTTAGAGTTGTTGAGGTTGTTGCTTGAGGAGTTGAAGGTGTTAGTCTTGGTCCTAAGCGTTGGAAAAATAGGTCTAGCATGTCGTAGACTATTTCCCTTTCATATTCACGTCGGCTCCAAACTCGTGGGACTCCTCCAAAAGATCATTAAAGTTGAAAATATAAAAAAAGCTAGTGGAGTTAGTGGTTGATTGGGTCAATGAGTTGAATCCAAATCAAAGCATGGATATGAAAATGATTGTTGAAATTAGTAGTTATAAGTAATTATTGAGTTTGGAGAACTTGAGTTCATCTACATATTGAATATAGCTCATTGTGATATGGTTGATTTTCTAGTTGAGTTGTGGAGTGAGAGCTTTGGAGAAGAGCTTTGCAAGATGTCATGTCTTATATTATGCATAATTTCTGAAGTAGTTTACAATAGCACGAAGAAATGAGTTGAAGTATGATTCAACCATGATATTGAGCAATTATTGAGGTATGATGTGTGGTGTTTCGAGGAGATGGTTTTCTAGTTGGAGTGGATTCTTTTTTGTGGAGTTTTTAATGGCATCTAGAGCTTCAAATTTATATTATATTTGATGATATGTTATTGTAGTGCTCAAGTTGAGCAAGTTTTCGCAGTCCAATCATGGAAATATATGAGGCGTGGCTCGTATGGAGGTAGTGAGGACATGGAGGATTTGAGTATACAATGAGTTGCGGTGATCTAATAGATGGAATAGATTTCTGCATCCAATGGTCGTTTCGTATATTTTGGCAGAAACTCGGGCGAGGCTCATTGGTCATGGTGGTGACTAGAAGATCGGAGTCTATACAGTTGAATGTTTAGTTTAGTAGTAACCAGGGCGAGGATTATTGATCGTGGTGACTTTCTATGGATGGTAGTCTCTAGGTCCCAGTAAGAGAAACAATTTCTAGTCCGATAGTGCCAAATTATGTTGAAATAATTCAAGTCTTAAAGGCTCATGGGAGTGAGCTAATCCATATATAATTTATTTATATTTAATAGAATAATCGAGCGTAGCAAAAACAATCGGGTGGTTTTTTTTCCCGAGATGGGGTTTCCACCGTAAACAATTGTTCCCCGTGTTGATTTATTTTGTGGTTTCATGTTTATTTATGATGTTCTAATATCTAATTATTTGTTTCATTTTATGCATGGTAAAATATTAATTAATCGCATAAAGTTTAATAGTGCCACACCATTGATTCTACCTCCTCCCCCTCTCCCGCAGTGATCTAGTTTCCAACAATAGAAAGGACCATATTTACCTATAAGTGACAAAATTAACCAAACCACAACTATTTAGAATATACACGCAAATTTTCAAAAGTATATTCACATATGTATGCAATATTCAAGAATGAAGGTAGCGTACACATCAAAAAAACAATTATAAATTCAACTATATCTCAAAGGATCAATACAGTATAGGCATATATACTACAAATAATTTTTTCATAATCCCTACATAAGCACATTCATACTCGATTTTCAATTATATCATTTCACTTTCCCTCAATTATACCCGAAATACATTCATTATTTTACTTATACGAATTCATATCTCTTATAGATTATCCTCCTCCTTACTTCCTAGTTGAATACTTTTACTCAACGTCATATACATACATGAATAATTAGTTGAATGCAAAACCAACTCCTTGATATCCTTCTCCTTTTATAGTTATATGTATTTCAAATATGACAGGAAAATACCTTGGGTTTGTTGTTAGTAATTGTTCGATGAGATCAAATATCTCATTTGCCATCACAAAACCGTGGAGTATTACCATGGGAAAATCTCATGGTCCATGGGTAGGGTGTGTACATGACTCTTTCTCATTAAAATTAGCGTATGTACATGACAATTCTTCATAGGGCCGCATATACTTTCAAACTTCACACTTTCCCTACATCTTGTGACCGAGTTGTCAATAATCATCCTTATCCTCTCCGTGATGTTTGTACCATCATTCAAGTCATCTATAGAAATTCTATAAACATCATGATATTATAACTAGGTTGACATCAATTCCATATTTGACGTGCATGCTCACATCAAGGACAACATAATAGCCATAATTCCAAAGAACTTTGGAGGGGGAAAACCTCCCTTTACATCACATAAGTGAAAAATCCTTGGATGATTCAAATGAAAATACCTCCCTGTATATATATAGGATTCTAAAGGGACAAAATAATATTAGGTCCTACATAACAATAATAATGAAAGGGCTCAAGAATAATAATAGTGGGGATTATATGGGGTACAACAACAACAATATGGGGGGCTACACTAGTATTATAGAGACCTAACATGCCCCTCTCCTTTAAAAAAAGTGTTTTCCTCAACGCTTGAGTAGTTCTAGACGATTATATATAAAAGAATCATCCTCCCGAGGTCGAACCTTCAAGAGGTAAGTTCTTCCACTTTATGAGATACTCGTAAAATTGATTAATTCCATAGCTTCCAGATTCTTGTTTCTATGATTTCTTTCAAGCTCCAATATGATCTTTCCTTCCTCATCAAGTTCTATAAATATAGGTTGAATTGGGATCCTGTGACCTATATTTTTGTTTAAAATGAAACATGGAAAAATTGGGTGTTTTCATGAAGATGTTGGTAGCTCCACTTTGTATGAAATAGTACCAATATTTTGCAACACCTTGTAAGGACCATAGTACTTTGGTGATAATTTATTATCCTCTTAGCTTTCTTGAGGGACATTTGTTTGTATGGTTGTAGCCATAAAAATAACCAATCATCAACATCAAAATTTATTTCAATGTGATGTTGATTTGCTTGTTGTTTCATTCGATTCTCAGTGTCAAATTCAAGTTATCCTTTAAGAGTTGGAGAACTTGTTGATAATGCTTGATTTGATCTTCCATAGTTTGAACCTTATAATTTTCTCTTAATAATTATGTGATGGATGGTGGAAGATATCCATAAAGAGCCATAAATGGGTTCATTTTTTTTATAGTATGGAAAGAAGTGTTATAATATATTTTTTTCTAGATGTAACCACTTGACCTATTATGTTTGTTTATCAAATACAAAGAAACAAAGTTATACATCCAAACATATGTTCACTATCTCAATTTTCCCATCTGATTGAAGATGATAATATGAGCTACCGACTAACTCAAGTACCAAGACAAGAAAACAATTTTGTCCAAAATATTTGACTGAAAAAGCGATCTTTGTCACATACAATAATCTTTAGGTTTCCATCTATCTTTTGAACTATTTCCACAAATGAAACATTAGTTGTACTAGATTTGAAAGGATGAGATAGTGCATAAAAGTGTGCATACTTTCGTAAGTCTATCAACCACCACCATGATGACACTCTTTATTTTTTCCTTAGGCAAAACTATGATAAAATCCATTGAGACCTCCTCCCAACGCTAACCTAAAATGGTTAATGGTCGTAAATAGACTAGGAGTCATAATTGTATCAACATTATTTTGTTGGAAAACTAAAAATTCTACCAAAAAAATTCTCTGAATATAATATTTATGGCCATACCAAAAAAAATCCTTCTTGACCCTATGGTAAGTTTTTAAAAATTTCTAGTGCCCTCCTATAGGAGAGGTGTATAATTACAAAATAAAACTTTTCTTTTAGTTGTGAGTTCATTCCTAGATATAAGCAATATTTGTACCATGATAAATCATTTTTCCATATAAAAGTATCAAATGCACTAGGATCTTCATGCAAATTTTGGATGAGTGTCCATAGCTTCTTCATCATTCTTCTATTCATCCCTTGCTTCAGCTTATCCAATCAAGTTGGATAATAGCCAAATGATAGTGCAATGCACCCACATCCTCATCCCTCCTAGATAGTGCATCCGCAACAACATTTTTATTCCCTTTTTGTAGATAATTTCAAATTCATAACCCAACATATTTGTGACCCATTTTCATTATGCTTCTTTAAAGATAAACTCTATTCCTAAAAGTGTTTAAGACTATCATGGTCTATTTTTACCTTGCGTTGTCTTCCCATTAGGTAAGGGTGTCATTTCTTTAGGGCATGTAGTATTTCCAACATTTCCTTCTCATAAATAGGTTTGCATAAATACTTTCCCTTGATTGGATGAATTTCAAAGGAAATGGGTCTTCCTTGTTGCACTAGAACAACACTAATTCCATTTATTTAGGCATTGCATTCCATAGTAAAGCTTTTTTGTGAAGTATGGTGTAGATAATATTGGTGCTTAGCACATTTCTTCTTTAAGATGTCCAAATGCCTTAGTTGCAACTAGAGTCCCAAAAAATGCATCTTTATTTAGTAATGTTGTTAGAGGTGCTACTTTTTTTCCCATAATTCTTGACAAACTTGAAATAATACCTTGTCAACCTAAGAAATCCTCTAAGATGCCTTAAGGTTGTGGGGATTTTCCGATTCCTTGATGGTTGTAATTTTTGTTAGGGTCTACCTTAACACCCTCATGACATACAATATGACTCAACTATTCCACTTCCTACACCCAAAAGAAACATTTGGAAGGTTTTGTAGTGCAATTGTTTCTCTTCCAAAATTTTGAGCACCCTCTTAACATGTTGAACCCTGATATTTCCAATACTTGTTGTAGATTAGTATATCATAAAAAAAAATTGACACAAATTTTTCTAAGGTTGGGTTTGAAAGTGGAATTCCTCAAACCTTGAAATGTGGGAGTTTCATTAGTAAGGCCCTTAGGCATGAACAAAAATTCATAATAACATTCGTGAGTTCAAAAATTCTATTTTCAAAATGTCCTTTGTCTTCATTCTAATCTCATGATATGTCGAACAAAAATCGCATTTGGGTGAAGTGAATTGATATATGTAGTTCATCCAACAATTCATCAATGACATGAATAAGAAATTTATCTTTAATAGTGAGCTTCTCGATCTCATGTTTATAATCCATATGCATATGCCATGATCACATCCTTATTTCACATCAATACTACCGGAGAAGAGGAAACAACTCATTCTAGGTTTAATTATACTTTCCTCTAGCATTTCTTCAATCATATGTTCAATTTTACTCTTCACGGCATACAAATATCGTAAGGTTTGATGTTTGGATGAACAATTTTCCGGAATCAAATGAATCTAATGATCATGATTTCAAATAGGTGGGAGACCTTTGGGAGTCTCAAATACCTTTTCATGATTGTCAAGGGATTTTCGGAGATCTGGAGAAATAGATAACTTAGATGATTGAAAATCTAGTGAGAATAATTGTGCAATTACCCCTCATTGTTCCTTCATCAAAAATATTTTTCATGCCATTATATTTGATTATATTCCTAGTTTTTCCCTACAATACCCCTAAATTCAATTTAATTTCTTTCGAAGAAAAAATTCAAGAAAAGTTATTGAACATTAAAAGCTATCATCCCCAAATATTGTAACCATTAGACTCCCTAATATAACATCAACACCACCCATTGGAATGGAAAGCATTTGAATATTCAATACATATTCACACATGGTTATATTGATATTATGACACTTACCTTTAGAAATTTATAGTTCCTCTATTTGCAACCATCATTTGACACTTTGGTGATGGATATAGAAATAAATTCAAATCCTTGGCTATCTTGCAATGAATAAAATTACTGGGTACTACCCAAATCAATTAGTACTAATACCATTTTCTTTATTGATATATCCTTCTATCTTCCGATTTTTGAGGAGTTTTAATTCGTATTAATGCATTACAATATATGGTTAGATTCATTTATTCATTTTTTCAAAAATTGGGGTTAGTCTCCTCAGGTATATATTCTCTTTTTTATGTTTCTTGTTCCTTTTCTTGCTCCCTCTACCATCACTCAACTTCACTAGGGGTTCATTTTTTCCTGCTCCTAAAGCATGTTGAAGAGTGAAAGTCATGTATCAATACCCAAAAAATAGGTTATTCTATGTCGATGAATATAGATTCAAAACCTATTGTGAAATCAATGATCGATTAATGGGTTATGTGTTACTCCCCAAGAAACCCAAGTGTTTATATATGCAGTAACTAAGAAGGAAACCCCCTTGGTATATTGTTTTCAAACAATCAACAACAATGAATGAGAAACTCAATTCATCTCTCCTCATCTCACTCACCGATGCAATTATTTTTTCCAACAAAACAAACACCACCCACTCATTTCACGTGCATCTTATGATTCTTAGGGTTTATTGCATGGGAGATCATGTACTATAAATGAGCATGTTTCTAGGGAAGGAATATATTCTCTAAGGGACACAATTTTCTTTAACCAAAAAAAGTAGCTAAATGTGCGGTATATCACCCCTATCACCCTCCTCATAGCACATGTCACTTTCTCCCAATGGGTGCTACCATATTAAATTTCCCTTTATAAAGGGATTTGAGAGAATATCATTAAGCTAAATTAGTTAGGTGACATATCTTAAACACTCAATTTTCTAGGGAATGTGGAGCTTCATTGGAAGGATTTTAAACCTAACTTCACCATATCTAAGGCTTGCACATGGCCTTTATCAAAATGGTTTTAACAAAAATCAAGAAATTTAGACATGAAAAGTTAAGGTTTTGAGCTCTCTATTAGTGGAAGATAAAGTCCGTGTATGAGCTTGCTCTTAGTCAAATAAAAGGTCTACATTACACCCACTCTACATATACATATATTAATATATGTAACTAGAAAACAAAATCATGGTAAAATAATACATATGAGGCCATAAGGGTCCCTCATCCTAATTTTTTAAAAGGTCGTAATTATGGTTTGTTGTACAAAACTCAAGAAAGATAATGCTAGGCTATAAAATCATATCCCAAAAGAAGTGTTAAAGAACAAAAATTTATGACCTAATTATTAACGCCATGAAATGTCATATTGTAAGGCTTTTAAGGCCAAAATTTTTCAGAATGTAGAGACCCCAATCTTGACATGATCACCACCCAAACCATAACAAGGGAAACCCCACATACATGAAGAATACTTGTATCCATCATGTCAGACTTAATTAGCTGAATAATACTAATGTAAACTAGTTTCCCTTAGACCATACTAGTATTAATGACCTATCCATTACAACTTCATCAACCTTACATAAATGCTAGGAAACTCATTAATCCACTTAAAGGTTGCTCACAAAATTTGATTCATTGGGTTAAGAATGTTATCAAGTCAATTTCCCTTATTTTCATTAGGGAATTTTTGGGGTATAAAACGGGCCTCCTAAGGAAATTATAAAAGCAATAATGGAAATAATAAAATAAAATTAGATTACATAATCAAATTTTAGAGGGAAAAACTTTTTTTTTCGTTTCAACTCATATTTTCAACTTATATCCCTATGGGTTTACTATAAATTTGAGCGTAAACATTTCGTTGGATGAAAAATTTGATTCCTCATCCAAGGAGTAACTATGTTCCATAAATTTGATGGACCCCCGCTACATAAAAAATGAGAAATATATGAAAAACATGATTGCAATTGTGTGAGCTATATTAATCACTATTAAATGACTAAAACATTACACATAAATTATCAATCCAGGGATCGTCTTTTACTTCAATGGCCATCGCACCGATGCTCTATGCCAATACATCAAACCAAGCAAATCCAAATAAAGGAATCATTGCTGCAGTAAATGTTGGAAGGAAATCACTCATGCAGAAATAAAATGATCTAAAAGAGTGTAATCACACCTCAATTAATTTGTTCTAGCACACCACACAACAACTATCCAAACGTAGTATCTCCGATCTCATATGTTTAAAAACATATAAAACATTGGAATTGAAGCAGCATCTATTCACAACCGAAACAACAACAACAACACTTCTACCGACACATAAACAAAATAGAAACACATATACACAACTACCTTAATCAATCGCAATCCCTACTAAAGAGGAGGGCCCTCTCCCTCCCTAGCGGCCGCGTAGGTAGAGAAAGAACTTACTGAAACTAAACTTCAAATAACGCATGTAACAACAATAATAGGATAATTTTTATTAATATGAGAAAAAATTACAAGATTAAAGTAATGTTGTTCTCCACTAACCTTTAGACCCTTATGTCGAGAACTATATAGTGGTTACATCTCCGTAAAAAAGAGAGGATGGATCAACCATGATAATCTTATGATATCTCATACTGATCGAAATAGAATGACATATGGTTATAACCACTTCTTAATAAAATTTCTGACTATAAAATTATAGATTACAATAAAAAACACCTAAAGCGAGGTTATTATCCAAAAATACAATACTTAATAACTTCTACACCATGCCTATCATGATAAATCACAACCGTAGCGTAACAACTATAGGACATGTTAGCATTAGGATTTGACGAGATCCAACTACACGCACAATCAGTATAACAGCTTCTCACCAACAAGTCCGCAGCAGGCATAGTGTAACAACGTCAGTTAGTGTCAAAAGCTCATCGTAAGAGAACACCCTTAATTGTTCTTGTATGCCGCATGCTCGTGATATTTATGTGCTATTAATGGCATCTAGAAAGACAACAAAAGACCATAGATCTTCTCCAAACATTCATCCCTCGCTTAGTCATAAATATAGCATGATACATCATAATAATTGATGAAATGGCGAGTAATGAAAATAAGGTGAAACAACATATGTTAAGATAGAATGGTAGGAAAAAGATGAAAAGATAGTCCAAATGGTTATAGTCATGAGGTAAAATAGGGGAAACAAATGTAGGAAAAGTGTGCAAAAGCTAGCACCCAAATAACAATCACGTTTTTTTCATGTATTTATCCCTTTTAGTGTAGAGGAGTCCATCAAAAAGTATGCAACATGGGTACTCATTGGATGAGGAATTAAATTTTGCATCCAAACTGAGGGAGTCCCGCTCGAAATTTGAGTAAAACCTTAGGGAGATAAGTTGAAAAATACGACTTGAAAAAGTAGTTTTATTATTTTATTATATTTTAATATTTTTTACATTTTTACTCCAAAAATGGTGAATCATCCCCCATGGTTGACATCATCATCTTGAATCCTATCGGTTCTTATAAATTCTATTTCGTTGTACAATTTTCTTATGACCTTAAAATTCCCCTAATGTACCTTGTTAATCCATCACTCCTCAACTCTCCCTCTACTAAGAAAATATAATGGTAAGGTATGTATATAACCATACTTCCCATGAAGGGGAATTCTCTAGTGCTATCACCAATTATTACAACAAAGGGATGTTATTTATACATGAATATGTACAATTATATGTTCATATCTTGTGTGTGAGTGCACCCATACTAACAATGGCTATTAATCCACTCTTTTTTCATGGAATATCCACCCATAATACAAGGTTGAATGAATATATACTCAAGCATAAGGGCTGAGAAGTAAAAGTACCACTCTAATAATCTTGAGTAAGAAAGATGGAAATGGATTTCATGTTGGCTCAAAAATGGAGGGTTTGGTGATGTCATTACCAAGGATGCAATAGTCAACTTTAATCAAGCTCAAAATATGGCTAAGAATGCTTCTTCTAAGGGATACAGAAACATTAATATGTTAACACTCAGGACAATTGAGAGGCTATTCTTGAAACCCTATACTTTGTAACTTCGAGAAAAGGGGAAAAAACAATCGCATTTCAATTTGAGTGAATTTTAATCCTCATTATTGCAAAGTCCAAAACTCTCACCCTTCAAGCCAACCACAATGCAATATCAATGTTAATATATCCAAGCCCATGCTTGGATGTAGTGTTGGAACACTTTAAATCCTCTATGGGTAGATTGTGGAATGGCGAAAATTCACAATGGAGTCCAAGTGACTTTGGAATATGAAACCAAGAGTCACACCATTGTACTATAAATGTACATCTTTGTATAATGGAAAATAAGAAAGCCTCACGCTTATCCTTCATTGTGTGTTGAGTCTCTTGTGTGTGTGTGTTCATCTTTCTCATACACCATGTGTGTGCTTAACATGGTGTTTAACATGGTATCAGAGCGGGCGATTGCTGGCCCTGCTCCAAATTGAGTGAGCCATTTGTGTTTATGGCCTGTGCATATCTGCAAAAATTTTGATAATTTTTGCAGCACTCAGAGATTTACACGGCGGTTTTGGCCACATTAATCTGTTTTGAAGAAAAAAACTGACATTCGAGAAATTATGACATTCGAAATTTTGTTTTGAAGAGAAGAGTAGCAGGTGGTTTTAAGAGAAACAACATTGTTCATTAGGATTTCTCTTTGCAGTATTTGAAAATTACTGCCTTTTAATTCTGCATTTTTGAAGAGGCTGTTTAAAATCTTGTTCAAAGTGGGGTTTTGAAGAAAAGTTTGAGATTTCGAGTAAAATTTCTGAGTTTCTGCAATTCTGAGTTTTTCTGCTGCTGGAAAATATTTTCTGCTGCTGGGCTATTAGAAAATTTCTGAGTTTTATTGGCAATCTGTTGTTGCATTTCAGTACTTGAAACTTGTACTATTGCCCTCATTTCTGCAATTTTTACCAACTGTTTTAAGTGGAATAATCTCTCTACTATTTCATTTATATTAAAAATTAAAATTAAAATTAAAAATTAAACATACCTTCTTGGAATTCAGGCCTCACCACCCATACACAGCTCTCTCTCCATACATACCCAATGCACCCTATGCTACCTCCCTTCTCACATACCTACTCTCCCACACCCCTCTAACTCACGGCCTTTCGGCCTTCCCACTACACATTCCCCTCGCTGTTATCCACTCAAACCCGGCCCCTCGCCTCACTTCTCCCTATGCTAACGAATAAACCTCCCTCTCTGCAATACAAGCAGACCTCACCCTCAATCTAACGCCCTCCCTACTCCACTACCCGCGCCCCCTTTCCACCCCTATCTCCACACATCCCCAAACTACATCCTTCTCCCTCCGCTCTCTACACATCGCTCATCCCTCAAACCCTTGCAGCTCGCTCTCACACTCCCAACGCGGTCTCCCCACCCGCCATACAACTCCGTCCTTCCCTACGATACACACCCCTCTCACCCTAATGCTCCCCCTTGCCCACTTCGCTCTCCACACAACCTGACCCCTCCTCTCCCCCCATGGCAACGCCTGCACTCGCTCAACTCACTACTCACGTCCCTCCCATCCCCTCTCTTCCCTACGCCTCACTGCCACCTGTTCCCCCTTTGCTATTCCTCCCCACGGCAATAGCCCCCCCTCTCCATTACAATATGACTCTCTCTTCATAATTCGTTTTTAAAATTTTTTTATCCGCCCCCCTTCATTTAATGCCCCTCACATTTGTGTTTTAAATTTGACTTTTTAAATTGCCTCCATTTCTAATTAATTTCCATTTTTAATTAATTTATTTTTTTAATTAATTTTTAATTAATTGAAAAAAAAAAAAAAACCCCGGCAGAAAGAAGGAAAGAGAGAATATGAACAACAGAAATGAAGGAAATGGCATATGAAGAAAATGGACTGTACACATAGAGAAGAAAAGTGAAGTTTATATTGAATGATTTATGGCATATATCGAAGGGTGATTTTCTAAAGAGATTTGCATTTGAAGATAAATTGGTCCTCATTTTGAACAGCAGTGGCATTCATAGTTTGGGCACACAAAATTTCTGATTTGTGGAATTTCTCTTAAGATCTATTACATTCTGCAGCAAGGTCAAGCATCCAAGCTTGTGAATCTCCTCCTTTTTTTGAGTTGAGTTGAGTTGTTTTTGGTGTAAAATAGCTCTTTGAAGAAAAAATCAGTTGCCTTAAAGGCCTCTTGCACAAGTGTTTTTGCTGCATATTTTTGCAGAAATATTGTATTGAACTGACATTGTATTGCCTCTTCATAGTTGCAATCAGCAGATTTTGTACTTTGAGAATTCCTTGGAGACATTTGTATTATTGAAATTAAGTTGCATCACATTGTAAACGGGTGCATTTTCGGTTGAAGCCGACACCCTTTTATTTTTTGAGCCTAAGTTGTTGAAAATGGCTAAAATAAATGAGGCATTAGAGTTGTTGAATAACCTCATTCATTCCAATGTTGATGATATGATAAGAATGAGCAAGAATGCTCTTTGTAACAATCAAAGTTGTTTGCAAAATGCACAAGAAAAGATTGATTTTTTGCAGTTGGAATCTCAGCTTCAACAAGAAGAACTTCAGCAAAAGAGTCACCATTCTGAACTTGTTTCTGTTCAGAATATTGTGAAAGACTCTCATCAGAAGAAAGAAGATAAAGTTGCAGTTGATTCCCATTCAGTTCCTTGTACAAGAGCAAATGTACATGCAGATGTTGCAGTTCAACCTACACTTCTCAAGCCCATCATCAGACCTTGGGAAGAGCTTGTCCACAACAAGCACCGAACTGGTCTTGGATATGACAAGGATGTGTCCTTTCATATTCCAGACTACACCAAGCCCATCATATTTCAGAGTGCCGGATTCATGTATGACAGTTCACCTGCAGTTGTTCCAGATCCTGTTCCACTTCCACAACAGATTGAGAAATGCCAACACTGTGATCGAGTTGGCCATATGAAAGATCATTGTTTTGATCTTCATCCATGCAAGCACTGTGGTCGACACACTCATGCTTCAGACAGATGCTTCAGAAACAAGCCTCCTGCAAGAACCAAAATTCATCTTGGATGGATCGCTTCTTGGCAATGGGCATCAGCAGCCAAGAAGATGTTTACGACACATGTTAGAACTTGTTCACGGATATTGAGCAAACTTGCAGTTGAGTTTTCGCCATCATCTCACCTTGTCCCTGACAGGGGGGAAAATGGTGGTCATGTACAAGCTTCGACGTTAGATCAAGCGAGCCTGAGCCACAATATCTCATTCCATGTTCAGAGTTGTAGCCAGAGACACAACCGTTCAAGCGAGCCTGAGCCACAATTCGTCATTCCAGATTCAGAGATGTAGCCAGAGACACGGATGCCCATGAGCATGCCTTCGGTTGGTGGACAACCTTAAACCATCATTTTTGGTTGGTGGATAACCTAAAACCATCACAGGTAGTAGACCTCCCTTCTTTTAGGTCGAAGGTCTCCCTTTCATATATGAGGAACACTTCCTCTAGCAGAAGCCTTCAGCTTAGCAGCCTTCAGATTCTTGCCAACATTGGTTGAGTTCCAGGAAATGCTTCAAAGCATTCCAGAGTTGTTGGTAATCCTAAAACCATCACAGGTAGTAGACCTCCCTTCTTTTAGGTTGAAGGTCTCCCTTTTTTTATGAGGGACAATTCCTCTAGCAGAAGCCTTCAGCTTCTTGCCAGTTTTGGAAGAGTTCCGGGAACTGCAACAAGTTTTGCGTTCCAGTGTTTGTGGTCATCCTAAAACCACCTCTTTTTTTCCAACATTTCAGAGAGTTGATTCAGCCCAAGTGCTGCCATGCATACTTTGCAGATTTGTATTACAACTCTTTTCTTGGACTCAAACATACCCCTTCGGATTAAGGGGGGATGTTGGAACACCTAATCCTACATGGGTAGGTGTGGAATGCGAAAAGTCACAGTGGAGTCCAAGTGACCTTGGAATATGAAACCAAGAGTCACCATTGTATTATAAATGTACATCTTTGTATAATGGAAAATAAGAAAGCCTCACACTTATCTTTCATTGTGTGTTGAATCTACTTAGCCAGTAGTAATGTGTTTGTCTTTCTCACATACATGATGTGTGTGCTTAACATGGTGTTTAACATATAGAATGTTGATGGAAGAAGAATACTTGAATTTTTAATGAGTTTGAGGGGTTAATTATTACTCCCAAGAAACCCAACGTTCTAGATATGAAAAAAGAAAGATGGACACTCCCTCTTGGTATATTATTTTCAAGCAACTAGGGGAACACCAATGAATGAGGAAGGACCTCAAGTATCTAACATAATCCTTGCTCTCTAATACAACTATATGCAACAATTCTTATCCTCATCAAGGGCGGCCTTGAAGCCTATCACTCAAATGTAAGGGCTGAGAGTTCAAGCTAGCCACTATACTAGATTCCCTAGATGATATATTTATTAATGATTATTACAAATCTTACTTTTAACTCGTTGTGAAGAAGAATATCACTTATTATTTATTATAATTGTTGAAAAATTAATCATTGAAACTTGTTAATAAGACAAGATGAGACAACTCCACCCCTATGAAAGATTTCCTAATGCCCCTATCCTTATCCACCAAGGAGAGACCTCACAAGGGTCTCTTCACGAACCAACTTTCATGTCAAATGAAAGGTGAAGGCCATTATCCCTAGCCTCCTAGTTGATTTATCACAACTTAGGGAGTTTGTTAAGGAGCTTCCATTAAGAGTTTCATGATTACAAGATGTCAAATTTATCATCAACATTATCATACTTATTTTTTTCACTCGATGCATTCATCCATACAAATACCAATCATTATCCAATCACTATCATTCATCCATTCAACTACCAATTATTATCCATTCATCATAATTATACTAATGCATTAATACATGCAACCACCAAATAATTATCCAATAATGGTGCTAATGGATCCACTTCCTCCTATGGATTAATGCTCCCATACAAAATAATATTGTGTTGAAAAATGCTCAAATACATAATAGTGGAGATTATGTATGAAATTTTTGAAATTAGAAGTCTATAAGAAGACGTTATGTTTTTAGTGATGAAATATTCAATATTTATACACAACAACTCCTTTTATATTTCTTATGATATAATGTGAATGAGTACTATCTCAAAGGTCCTAAGGATAAGGGAGTTTTTTCGATTGTTAAAATGTGAAACTAGGGGCTAAATTCCACGTTGGGCAACTCATTGTCCAAATATGACTATTGGAAAATATTCCTCTTTTCTAGAGGACCAAAATCGACCTTGGAAGCACCGAATTCACACAAGGAGAAATATGTTTTAAAAGTCAACTCCCATAAGAGCACAATTGATCAGAAAAGTCGTCTTGGGGTCAATTAGACAAATTGACCCCCTCCATCACATATAAATAAAGGAAACCCTCATTCTAACATATTCTCTCTCTCCTTCATTGATTGGGCTCGTACAAGTCCGAGGAAGCTTGTTCTTCTTCCACACGTGTGCTTTTTGGAGTTGATTTTACCTACGTTGAAATTTTTTTTTCTTGAGGAGAATCTCAAATTTGCCTTTTAACTTTGGAATTTAAGGGATTGCTTGACTATGTTTTTGACTAGGGATAGGTCTCCAATAGGGCCACAATATCCGGCACAAAAATGAGGGAAAAATGAGTTATTTGACTAGGTTGGTCGTAGAGTTGTAGGATTGTTTTGACTATGAGGTTGACTACATGATTTGACTAGGGTTTGATAGCTTGATTTGTTGATAACTTTTATCGTTGTTTGAACACCAAGGAAGGCCAAGTTTGACTAACATTTTGGACCGAGCTTAAGAATGAAAGTTTGAATCGTTGCATATGACCGCTGACTAATTAGGGAAATTTGATTGTTGTCGACTTTCATAATTGTGGACCTCCATCAAGTAGATAAGATTTTCAATTGGTTTACTTTGAAAAAATTCAATGTTGACTTTGAATTTCATCATTTTTACTCTATTGGACATTTTATCTTTGTCTTTAACATTTTGATATTTGATATCAAGAAGGATTAATTAAGGGTTTTCTCGCATCTTAAGGTTTTTCCATGGATTTAGCCAAATATTGGTGTTCTCATGCCTTGATTTGTCTTCTCTGCATTTATTTTTTTATGTTCTATTTACAAATTACTGTCAATGTGAATTAATGGTTTATGTGATTGTTATTGGAAATATAATGCAGAACTTTCACAGTGATACTAAAAGGATATTGAAGTAATTAGTTACAACCATAGAACATACCATTGTTATCTAAAATTAACACCTATGCTATAGCTCTATGATATAATTACAAGTCAAAAAAACTCAACCTAATATCTTAGGGAACTAACGAAGTGAGGGTTCAATCATGCCCTTAGCCATATTTCCCGATTACCCAAGCATGAGAGGGTAATTTTTCACGAGCATTGTTCTCATGCCACTATAGTAGTAAAAAATTCAAGCAGTTATCTATGTATGATTTTATGATAAATGTATGGCTTATGATATACCTAATGGTACATATGGAAGTGAATTTCGTATGCATGGGGTTTTCCGACTAGGTACTACTTGAAGAGGTACCAACAAGGGTTACAAAGGGTTTCCAAACTAGGTGAATGTTTCTATATTTCATGCATGTATGATTCCCTAACCACAAATTTATGTCTTGGACATATCTTTCATCTTATTTATAGATGTGAAACACTCTCTCTAGCCTATCTAAAATTTTCTATGGTATCTTTTTTAAATTATGGAAATCATTTACCCATTAAAGAAACCTATGAAACTTACTCCAGCCTTCAAATTGTAAGCCGTAACATGGATATCCTACAAGTTTTACTTATAAAAATGAAAGAAAAAAAATATTGGTTACCCTCTTAAACTATCCCCAAGAATGATCAAGGTAAAACTCTCCATCACATGGTAATCCATGCAAATGTAGGGGCCTATAGAATGGAAACAAAAAACATGATAAGACCCTCTTGTTAGCTAGGGTTAAAAATGATAACCACCACAAGAGAAAAATAGTTGCAAGAATAAGGGAATGTATAAGTGCATGAGCTATAAAACTCTACATGTAAATAATCGTACCTATTCTCTCATCGTATAGGTAGCTAACCTAGAGAAGAAGTTTTTCTATTGAAGTATGACCTAATCAATGGAAGTAAAATACATAAAGAATGCACTAGAGATTTGAATGTATTATTTTTGAACTTATAATGACCCTCCTTAAAAAAGGGTAATGCATTAATTCTCTCATGGAAAACGATTTGAAATATTTTTTTCCATTCATTATTTCATGCATAAATATTTGAATTCATTTCAAAATATAATCAAGGTTAAATTCATCAACCAAACAAGGAACAATATTTTTGTACACTTACAACCTTTACAACCAAGCAAAAAATCAATTCTTGAATATACTTATTATTACATCTTGCAATATTGGCTTCCTCGTTCAAAGATATCTTCAAGCACACTTCCATTAAACCATCTTAACACAAAGCTAAGTATAGTAAAACTATAACCTACATTCTATGCATGCATATCTATATAGCCAAGGAGTTTTAAATGAGACCATTTCAAATCATAGTGAACATGTATATGTACTCATAAATATAGTTTGGAGATAAAACACAAACAAATGCGCATACAAATTATTTACTAGTCCAAAGACACAAATGCATATAAAATTTAAAATGCCATAAAAATATCACAAATGCATACTTCTATATCATGTGGGATTTTATGGAATTTTAAATTTTTAAGTGGTTTATATTTCTAAAATATCAAGAATTTCCAAGATGTTTGATGTTATGAAATTTTCATCTAAGATAGTTATAATAGTTGTTGCGAGGGACCATTGCCTCTTGCATGTGCTTCTAGTGCCTACTTAGTAGACTATTTTTAATTCCTTATATGCGTACATTGTTTATATTATTAATATACATAGGCAACATTTTTTAAAAAGTATAAATTGACACCAACCCTCGACACTCTAGAAACCACTTCAATAGGTGAAATCTTGTAGAAAGGAAAAACCCATCTCACTAGCTATAGCATGTGCCAACTTGTTTTTCCCCGCATCCTCGGTGGCCCATGCATTGGTGTAATATTCCCAATTGGAAAATAACATAGAATACCAAAAGCATGAACTAGGAACAAGAATTAAAATTAAATTCCAAGCAACCAAATCATAACACCATAGAAAATAAGCAGCATAATTGAGCCTTTTTATTAATTAATGAGAATCTGAGTACATAATGAGTAAGAAAAAATGGAACCCGATATTTCCATGCAAGCTATGAAAACCTCGGTGAAATATCATCGACCCAACTATTGAAATGGCTCCAAACTAATAATGCACACCGCCCTAAAATACGATGAAAACCCCCGTAGAAAATATCATCGACCCAACTATTGAAATGGCTCCAAACTAGCTTCGAAAATGGAATTGGGAAAATATACTCAAAATAATGCCTAGAATGCTTTGAAATTACAACCGCAAGCTCCTCTCCTCAAACCCAAAAATACCCGTAAAAGGCTTGGCCTATCTACAAGAAAAATTCGAACCAACGAAAATGGTGCAAATTCCCTACCTAACCAACAATTCTCCCTACTATAGGAATGAGAATTTACGCCCGAATATCGCTTAATTGTTTTGTAAAATTAGTCGTAGACTCCTCTCAATAAACCCACAAACACCTAGAAAGGGTTTGGGTTGAATCCAACATGCCCCGATGACCCCGCAAGAAATGTGTATGGTTCTAACTAGATGGAAAAAATGCCCCGTATAAATAATTTTGATGTAGAAGGAAAAATTAATTACTCAAAAAAAATCTCCTCCAACCCCCGCAAATCACTCCTCCAAGACTTTTTTATTTCTCCTTAGCCCTAACTCCCCAAATATCCCCGTCAAAAAATGCTCATGCAGATAGCCGTTTATAAACCCCTAGAATAGATAAATTTGGCCCTCGAAAAATGCAGCACTCTCGGCCCCGAAAAACACGAAGGAAAAACTCACCCTCCCTATGGATGAATCTCTACAAATTCTTTCGCCAAAACTCCACCGTTTTCTAACTTCTCTTAGCCCCTTCAAATTTCCTTCTATACCCCTAAGAAAATCATGCTCTGAACGGGAAAATGATCTGTAATGTAGCTCCTAGAGAAGCCCCTGAGATGGATTCCTTCTTTCTCCCCTATGGTGAAACATGAATTTGACCGAATGTAGAGGTGGAATTCCCGCTTGAAAATTCCTTCGTTGAACAACACAAGCTTGTCTTGGCTAAGTAGATCAAGACAGAAATAATGTTGAAATTGTAAAATGATCAAAGTTAATCCACAAAATGATTCCATCCTCTTATAACTTCTCCTCATGCCTCTAGAATCCTTAATGATTATTTTACTGTGTTGGGTAATTTTCCACTAAGTCAATTTTTCCACCATTTAATAAAATAATAATTTTCCGCTATTCTACAATAAAATAATACTAGCCACCTTTCTCCAATAATATTTTCCCATTTTTAATTACTATTACTAAAATTGGGAACAATTCCCTTAGTGACTCCCATGCTCACAAAATTTGGGGGATATTACAAAGTCATCCCCCGCAAAAAAATTTCTTGTCCTCAATAAATTCTTGAATAAGTTCACTCTCTTTGTTGGCCAAAATGTCACCGCGAAACGATACCAGGTCGTCCCAAATTTGCCACCGATTGACCTTGAATCCTTGCATCATACTCGTTATAAATGAATCCATCGATACCTAGTGGTCCCCATGATAGTCTAAAAAATATGCCACCATGTCGACGCCGCACCACTCTGATTACTAATCGACTTCCCATCATGCACATACCATATGCTCCTCTCATAGAACCTCGGTGGTGAAATACCGACAAATTCCAAATACATCCCACCCATGCATCTCATCGATGCCAAATACTACCCATCCAAAGCTAACACCGAAACTCCGTTGAAGCAACCGGGAAAGGCTACCATTATTATAATGAAGTCCTCTGCTAAATCCCTCATGTGTCAACCCTAAAGTTTGAACTAGATCACTCTTTGCCATGACTCCACTCATCATGAGACAAAGAGGGATCTATCAAACAACTAAATCCCTAGATCCCGTTGCTAGAACTCGTTGTGGCATAACTCCGATCGTTGTTTGAATCCATCCATGCCTCATCTCTATTCCCTACATGCAATCAATATGTATTCTCCATATATCAAAAAAACTAATATGATGCATGCTAAACTCGCCTTTATGCTCGCCACTAGGTAGTACCGATAACCGCTAGAAACCATATGTGCCAAGTAGCTATCCTTGAATGCAAACCAATAAACATGGGTTTATCATACTCGCAATTGACTCAATATATGTGGATCCATACTCGCTTCTTCTAACCATCACCACTAAGAATTCCATCCACCTCTCTCGATAATGTGGTAATAAAATATCTAGAGCTCGAAACGCACTGGAAAACTACCTCAATCATACATGGGGATCATTCTCGCTCATGAAGGATCCCAACATGAGTTGTGGAAAGAGTGGCACATGTCTCCCCCATGACCAGCTCCTCTGTGTGTAGGCTCTGTGATGAACGATATGCCACCCCTGGCAGAAGATCACCCTCATATACTAACCCGTGGTTGTCAACTTGCGTACCAACCTTGCTCCTCCACTCGGGGAATAACTATCACATTTTCTTGAGGCACTAAATATCATAGCATCCTCTTAGGAAAATCCTCCAATTCCCTGCTATCCACAATGTGGATCTAGATTGAACACAAAAAAAGGATCCCCCTCAACCGCACGTGGTGCCAATGAGTGGAAGATGCGTGGGTTCGATGTAAGGATCAAGAACTCATGTGGACGCTCCCGAGTATGTCCCGTGACCGATCTTCTCTCCTTACTCGGGTATGTCCACCAAAATGACATGCGTGACATTCTCATCAAGGAATATCCCTACTAATATCACTCCCTCGACCGTAGCGTGAAACCGCACACACTACTACATATAACCATGTATCCTCGTATCTCCTAACATCAAATGCACCCAAATCACACATATTTATGCACCGTTGAACCCACCCGCTACATGGTCTTGCATCATCCCTGTATCAACTAGTATCCGTCCTCGTATCGATGTTTCTTCAACTCTATGAGGGAATGCACCAAGATGTGAACCGCTCCTCCTAAACCACGATGCAACCCCTCGCACACCGCTTCACACGTCTATGTTCCTTCACATATTTTTGTGCACCACTCGCATAGCCCCTATACACCCCCTCAGATATCATGGTTTAAGACCCGATTCCACAGTGCATCATCCCACATCCCGTCGTGTCGTTATCTTTATTACCACTATGCCGGTAAGCATTAGGGGAATTCTTGAGGTCTAAAATGGGCCTCCCGAGAAAAATGTACAAAAAAAATAAAATTTATAACAACTAATAGGATTCCGTACATCGTAAAGTATACAACATGGGTACTCCTTGGATGAGGAATTAAATTTTTCAAATCCAAACGCAGTAATCCCGCTTGAAATTTGAGCAAAAAATTTGGGAGATAAGTTGAAAATATGAGTTGAAAAAGTATTTTTTTTCATTTTTTCCCTCTAAAATTTGATGATGTCATCAAAACTTATTTGATTTTTTCCACTATTATTTTATACTTTCCTTAGAGGCCCATTTTCAGACCTCAAAATTCCCCTAATTTCCTCCCACGATGTGATTTTTATCTCCTCATCTTTCCCTAGATAGACATAAGAGGCCTAACTCACTCACACACTAAAGTAAAAACACTACTAAGCTTATCCTCAATAGCTCGTGTCCAATATATAGTGAGAGAGCATCATCATCCATACAACACTATGTCTAATGGCCAATCGATGCCACATCGTGCTAGTAACTCTTTTCGAGAGTAAAGCTAATCCTCCCACAATGCCATGTACACCCAAAATTCCATGGAAAATCATGAAATATAGTTTGCTCCCTTCGCCAATCCATCATGTCACTAGTGTTGTCGTGAATTTTGTAGGGGATATGAAACAGTTGTGTGTGCCAAACCACTAATTCCATCATGTAGCTACTACCATCACCTACCAAATCCACAAATGTGATGGATAATCCCACCCTAGATCCCAACAATATCCTCGCCCTCTATCCCCTTTGCAATCCAAAACTCTTTCAAACTATGGCCGTGGATGCATCTAACCTCCTAAAAAAATCTCCACCGTATACCAACTCACATATCTCGCACCATCCAACCCTAAGATATAGATAGAATGCGTGAAAAACCATACACAAAAACCAATCACCCATTTTTGTGATTGTCGCTCCCCGTGTAGCTCATGTTCCCGTCATCACACCGACTCTAGCTCTCACATAAAATACGTATCGGATAATTTTGTATCTCCCTCTCTCGGCTATGCGAGCAGGTAGCCTATCAATGTTGCAAGTACCATATATATAAGCCTATAGAGATCTACTGTCTAGAGGTATTGTGGCTCGAGAGACAATATGTTAATTTTTATGCTCTAAATCGCTGGCTAGCCCAAAAATATGATTCGCTTTTCCTCCTCCACCATGGGCTCTATATGGATCATAGACTTCCCCTCCATGACTATCTCACGTCCCCCTATGTGCTCCTCATGTTGCTATAGGTAAGCCAATGGCTAGGGAACTAATTCATGGCTCTAGGTACCTCTATGTATCCTAACACCTCATCTAGGGACGACACCTCATCAAGATATGACTCTAAGGGTGTAGGCTCTACTCTCCCCACAAAGGTTTCAACCGGTGCTATCAAAGAGGTATCCAACAATGGTGATTCATGCGCCACATTGGGTATATCGATGTCCTCACCATCGTGCATGCCCTCACGCTCAACCTCCTCCTCATGCTCCCGACATCTGAAAGCCTCAGTCTCCACCATCATAAATTCCCCCTAGTCTCACCCTCGAACTGCGATCCTCTACATGATGATCCCATCCTTTATCTATGATTCTCCTTCTCTAGTTCTTCCAAAAAATGATTCATGGTGGTATTGTCAAACTCGGACATACATATGGGTTTTGTATTTTTGGGTTCTCGCTTGCACATGTTTGGCTTTTTGTATAATTTTGTTTGCATCCCCCTAGAATGTGTTTCTTCTGATCTGCACCAATTGTTATCTTTTGCCTCATAAACTCCCCTTCCGTGATCCCTCATGTACTCTTATCTTTTGGTGCATCATTGAGTGTGTATAATCTCACCAATAACTATGCATGCGATTATAACACCTCCATTATCTTGCTAGTTTCCCCACAACGATCCAAGATCATGATCTGATACCACTATAATATTCCTAATTGGAAAATAACAATAAATAGAAAAAACATGAACTAGGAACTAGAATAAAAATAAAAAAGTCAAGATCCAAAATCGAACACCATAGAAAATAAGCGTATATAATTGAGTCATTTTATTAATCAATGAGAATTTTCAAAGTACATAATGAGTAAGAAAAATGTAACTCTAGGATTTCTATGCAAAATATGCAAAAAAATGTTTAAATTAGAAACAAGAAACAATGAAAATGGCATCTGTAAATGGCACCCATGAAAATGGTACCATAGGGGGCTTCTAATTTAATTTTTCCCTTAGTTAAATTGGAACAAAAAATGTAATTTCATCTCATGACAACTTGTATTAGTTAACTCGAGTCAAAGAAGACTTAGTTATCTTAAGAAATTCTAGTTATAGGTTAGAGAAGAGAAATGTAGAGTTCTCCCATGATTTTAGGGGGTCTAGTTATAGTTATTTGTGAGTTGTAACCAGTTAACCCAATTAATTGAGTTATATTTAGTTTAACTAGTTCTAAGTGAGAGATGAGCTAGTGAGAGGTCCAATGAATTAAATATGATTTAATTCACAAGTAGTGATCAATCATTTCACCGATAATTTGCTATAAATAGATATTGCATATCATTTCTAAGAAGGCCGAGTTGAGTTTGAGGTTAAAGAGAAGATAAATATCAATTATATAATTAGAAAATTGTACACTTCATGGATGAGGTCACTCGGGAAGGCTTGGAAGGATTGCATAATAATTATTTGGGATTTTTCCTAATTAATAAGGGCTCAACTCAGCCCGAGAATGCGTAAGCAAGGATGGCGAGGCCTAGGCAAGAAAAAAAGGTTAAATATTGGACCAAACTCTCTTAGATCAAAATCCGGAGTCTGCAAGAGAATCGCAGTGAGCAAGTGAGCGAGAGTGCAAAGGTTTCTCAACGTGAGGAATAAAATTGTATTGTTTTCATGATCTTGACTTTATGCGATATATAGATAGTCGGCGTTTTGAGCAATTTATTTTCCCATATACATTTTTTTTGTGTGATTGATTATTCCTTTCTCTTAATTGTTATGTGATTTATTATTTATTTCTCTTACTTGTTATGTGATTGTGCGTTCGTATTTCACGTTTCCGCAACTGTAGAAGGATTCAATATTTTGTTTTAGTTCATTAAAATATTATATTGAATCTAATTGCTATATTTTTGACATGTGTATTTGAGTGCTAGGAATCACAATTGAAGATAAGAACAATTTTTGTTTTAAATGAGGTTCAAATTTGCAAATTTATTCTTCAGACCCAAAATAGTAGATCAAGACGTATTTCAATGGCTTGAGACTATGATATGATCTTGAGTGGAAATTATAATTTCATATCATGGAAGGAGCGATGATGGAGGCAATGCTAGAGGACAACATATCAAGGAATTCATAGATAGTGGTATCTCATGAGTTGACAGAGAAGCAGATGCTAAGCTTCTTGATGCATGGAAGAAGAAGGTAGCAAAGGCAAGACATTAGGGGAATTTTGAGGTCTAAAATGGGTCTCCTAAGGAAATTATAAAATAATAATGGAAATAATAAAATAATTTTAGATTACATCATCAAATTTTAGAGGGAAAAAAACTACTTTTTTCAACTCGTATTTTCCTCTTATATCCCTATGGTTTTACTCAAATTTCAAGCGGGAACGCTTTTTTGATGCATAATTTTATTCCTCATCCAAGGAGCTACCCATGTCGAATAATTTTGATTGACCCCGTTACAAGAAAAATGAGAAATACATAAAAAATGTCATTTCAATCACGTTTTTTCATGTATTTCTCATTTTTTTCGATGTAGTAAGGTCCATCGAAAGTATGCACCATGGGTACTATTTGGACAAGGAATTAAGTTTTGTATCCAACGAGGTACTCCTACTCAAAATTTGAGTTAAACCATAGGGAGATAATTTAAAAATACAAGTTGAAAAAATTATTTTATTATTTTATTATTTTTTAATATTTTTACTTTTTTAACCGGAAAATGGTAGATCATCCCCCATGGTTGACATCATCATCTTGAATCCTATCAGTTATTATAAATTTTATTTTGGTTGTACATTTTTCTTAGGAGGCCCATTTTAGACCTTAAAATTTCTGTAATGAGGATCTTGTTAGAGGTAGTTTGAGATCATATTGTCTTGAGTCTCCATGGAAAGGCGACTCCATATGCTATGTGGAAGGCATTGACATATATGTTTCAGAATAACAGTGACCAAAGGAATTTGGCGCTAAAAGACAAGCTCAGAAAGATCAAGATGGAGGAGGGCGAGAGGATACCAAAATAATTGACTGAGTTCACTCAATGTTGAGATGAGCTTGGAAGTGTTGGTGTGGGAGCAACCAAGGATGATTTGGTGAGCCCAACTCTTCTAGGCATTCCAAAGAGCTAGCGTAGTTACCAGGACTCTGTGAATGGGAGGGAGAAGCTACCAGGCGGGGAGCGTTTATGGTTTGACTTGGTAATAGAAGAGATAAGGAGGAGCACTAGAGACGGGACCTCCAATACAAATAAACAAGAAGATTTTACATTGGTAAGAAAATGTAAGAAAAAAAATGGAAATAAGTCCTAAGGTGGAGAGGGAAAGAGAGAATTTTCCAAGGTTAAGTGTTTTCACTATTACAAGCATGATAAATATGCCTCGAAATTTCCATAGAATGAAAGAAAGAAGGAGCCTTCGGTTGCATCATCAAGTGAAGCACTAGCTTCACAGTTCAAGCTTGATTTTACTCTCATTGCATGCATGGATAGCACTATAATGGGATGCATGTGGTATCTATACAATGACACATCCTCCCATATAACAAGAAATAGAGATCTCTTCATTGGCTTGGTGGAGAAGGACCTCCAACAGAACATAGAGTTTGGAGATGATGGGAGGTATTACGCATCGACATAGGTACCATTACCTTTCAGAGGGAGTGTGGCTCCAATCTAAGACTGATATATGTTTTGTATGTTCCAGGACTAAAGAAGAATCTTGTTTCCATAGTAGTATTGGAAGACTACGGTTATGATGTCATATTTAGAAAAGGAAAGGTGTTCCTTAGACACGTCGCCGCGGGAGGACTAAAACAGATCGTTGGATGAGTCAAGAACCTATATTCTCTCGAGGTCGAAGATTCATGCAAGTATTTGAGGAGAAAATAAGGGGCTAGTGACTTGGTTGTTGAGAGGGAACCTAAATTAACTCTTAACTTGCAGCCTCAGAAGCAGTCTGAGAAGGTTATGGAGCAACCACAATTTGAGTGAAGAGAGGAGACCGAGTGGATGCATCCACTCAAGAAGAGATCTCCAAAAGGCAGAAATTTTGAGCCAAATGGGAAGAGGGAGCACATGCAGCCATACCTCCAAGTGAGAGGTGGAGCAATGTGAAAAAATACTCCCAAGAGAAGGAATTTCGGGCACGGTCCATTGAGATGGCATGTCTCATGGATCAGACCTTGGTACCAGTTGCCCAAAATACACAATAATAGGAAGGATTAGTAGGATTGATGTAGCCAGATGTGAGAAATACATAAACCAAAGTGAAAAATGTTAGTTAGTGGAAAGCATATCAGAGTTGGCCCAATGAAGAGAGCACAAATGTAGAGTCAACAACAAAGTAGTGTTTTCAGGAGAAAGTGTAATAACCAATAGTAGTCAAAGACTTTGATGATAGATGCATCATACTGATTCAATTTTTTTTGGCAGATTTTCAATTTCAGTAGTTGCGGGAGAAACAACACTAAAGAAGTATTGCATGCAGAAAATTCCAAATTACCAAATCCAGATAAATTTATTTCCTTTCTTGTTGAGAGGGAGTTTTGGAAATGGAAATAAGAAACAGTCAAATTTCAATTCAGAAATGGCACCCGGAAATCTTCTGATTTAATTTTCCCTTAATTAAATTGGAAGAAAAATCACAATTTCATCTCTTGACAACTTGTATTAGATAACCGAGTCAGGAATATTTACTTAGATTAGGAAATTTAAGTTAGAGGTTATAGAGGAGCCGTGTAGAGTTATCCCATGATTTTTTGGGGTCCAGATACAATTATTTGTGAGTTGTAATTAGTTAAGTCAATTAATTGAGTTAGAATCAGTTTAACTAGTTCTAATTCAGAGATGAGCTAATGAGAGGTCCAATGAATTAAATATGATTTAATTCAAAAGTAGTGACCAATAAGTTAATTGATAATTTTCTATAAATAGTTGTTGCATTTCATTTCTAAGGAAGTCTCAGTTGATTTTGATGTTAAAGGGAGGATAACTATAACTTGTATAATTAGAAAATTGTAAAGGTCATGCATGAGGTCGTATGGAAGGATTGAAAGGACTGTGCAATCTTTATTTTGGATTTTCCTAATTAATAGAGGCTGAATTAGCCCAGGAATGTGTAAGCAAGGCTGGCTAGGCCTAGGCAAGAAAAAGGCTAAATATTGGACCAAACTTACTTAGATCAAAAGCCAATTTCGAGCAAGATGGGAGTGAGACAGTCAACAAAGTGCAAAGGTTTCTCCGTGTGAGGAATAACATTGTATTGTCTCATGATCTTAACTTATGCAATATATAGATAGTGGGGTTTTGAGTAGTTTCTTTTCCTATATACATCTTGTGTTGTTTGATTGATTATTTCTTTCTCTTACTTGTCATGTGATTGTGTGATCGTATTTGGTTTTAGAAAATTGTAGAAGGATTCAATATTTTGTTTTAGTACGCTACAAGATCAGATTGAATCATGTTGTTAGATTTTCTACACACATTGCCTAGAAAACATGTTATAGGTTGCCAAATGAAACTGGAGATTATGCTCAAAATAATGCCCATAAAGCTTTGAAATTGCAGCCACAATCTCCTCTTCTCAAACGCAAAAATACACAAAAAAAGGTTTGGCCTATCTCCAAGGAAAAGTTGAACCCACAAAATGGTGAAAATTCCCCATCCAACTAGAAATTCACTCTACTATAAGAATGACAGTTTTACACCAAAATATCACTAAAAAATTTATGTAAAATTAGTCAGAGACTCCTCTCAATAAACCCAAAAAAAAAAATGGTTTGGGTTGAATCCAATGTGAACAGGTGACCCCAAGAAATGTTTATGGTTCTTACAGATGGAAAAATGTTGTGTAGAAATAATTGTATTGTAGAAGGCCAATCAATTACTCAAAAAATATCCTCCAACCCCTGCAAATCACTCCTCCAAGACTTTCTATTTCTCCTTATCCTGAACTCCCCAAATCTCCTTGTCAAAATTTGTGCGCAGTAGTTGTCTAGAAATCCCTGGAATAGATAAAATTTTCCCTCCAAAATGAAGCACTCTCGGCCCTGCAAATCACCAAGGAAAAACTTGCCCTCCCTATGGATGAATATCTGCAAATTATTCGTCCAATAATCCATTGTTTTCTAGCTTCTCTTAGCCCCTTCAAATTTCCTTCTACTCCCTAAGAGAAGCACGCTACAATAGGAAATGGTCTGCAGTCTAGCTCCTAGAGAAGCCCTGAGATGGTCTCCTTCTTACTCCCCTAGGGTGAAACACGAAGTTCACTGTAGGTGGAATTCCCACTTGGAAATTCCTTATGTTGAAAAACATGGTTGTCCTGGCTAAGTAGCTCAAGAGAACTAATGATGAAATTGTAAAATCACTAAAGATAATCCACAAAATGAGTCCATCCTCCTTTTATAATTTCTCCTCATGCCTCTAGAATCCTTTTTTTAATATTATTTTATTGCTGGGGGTCATTTTCCACTAAGTCACTTTTGCCACCATTTACTAAAATAATAATTTTCCGCTATTCTCAGATAAAATAATACTAGCCACCTTCCTCCAATAATATTTGCCCCTTTTTAATTAATATTACTAAAATTGGGAAAAATTCCTTAGTGACTCCCATGCTCACAAAATTGTGGGTATTACAAATGGAATACCCTTGTTGGGATGGACTCCCAATAACAAATATCTATGGATGATACAAAGGATAAATAAACTCCATGATTTCATTGATCACTCCATGCATGCCACCTAGGTCCTTAAACACTGGTTAATAATCCACAACAACATCTAAGATTTTTTTGTGTGTTTTCTTTTCAAACACTGGTTTAGGTTTATGTTTACCTCCTATATCATCTATGATTTTATTTTTATTTTCACTACAAATATTGGTAGCAATCTCCATTTTACTTGCAAAATAATTTTTAACGAAATTACATTCAATAATAGATTTGAGCAATTTAGGGGTTGAGTCACTGACCTCACCATCATCCTTAGTGATTTTGATCTCAGAGAGCTCTATGATTGGGTTCGGGTTAGCGTTTGGATTAGGGATACAATTAGGTATTTTTTTAACATTATAACTTATTCTCAGAAAGTAATTAATAAATTCTATTAAAGGTAGTGGATTTGACTCCCTAGGTGTGTCGATGTCATAGCTACTCTCCTTTGATTTCAAAGTCTCATTTCCCTACCCAGTTCTCTAGTTGAGATACTATTCCTCCGTTTGCTGCAATTTTTACTCAGTGGGATCAATCCTCTTAGTGTTTATTTTGTTATTTTTTTGGGTTTCATAATTTTTGTCCCTGGGTAATTGAAGGGCTTGGTGCTAGTGCCATTTTTTCCAAAAATATCTTCTCTATGGTGTTTTTACTGGGGATAATTTGTTCATAGATAGTTATGCTATTGAATATCTATTATTTCAAAATATTTGGAATACACTTATTAAATTGTGGTGTATATATTTCATTAGAAGTTTCATTATTACTATTTATTATTAATGATTCATAAAATCAGAAGAAAATTATTTTAGTATTTGTGAAAGTTGGAATTTTATTTTTTTATGTGTTATATAAATAATAATAAACATGAGAAATTAAAAAGGATCTAGAATAGTATTCCAATAGATAAATAATTAACTTAGTCAAATGTTGGATATATGATGAAAACTAAATATTAAATAAAAAAGTGTTTAACGAAGTATAACCTTTAGCCAATCTATAAAAGCCTTTCCCCTATCATGTTGAAAATGCAACAAAAGAATCCCTAATTTAATTTTCCCTTGAATTAAATTAGGAGAAATTAGAAATTCCACATCACTAAACAATTTGAATGAGTTAACTGAGTTGTTATCACTCAATTAGCTTAGTTAATTCGATAGAGGGACATGAAATTGAGTTGTGTACCGTGATTCCTAAATTTTAGGAGCCTAGGTTGAGTTAATTTGAGTTGTAACAATTTAATTTAGTTAAATTGAGTTATGGTTAGTTAAAATAGTTCCAAATGTTGGAGTAACTAGTGGGAGGTTTAGAAGTGGGGTGTAACTTCAATGTTGAACTAGTTAACTAAACAATCAACCTAAATTAACTCATTCATGCATGAAAATTAAGTTACCCAGTAGAGATTCGAGTTCAAGGGCATTGTACTAAAAATTGAATATTTTTCCAAGTTTTACAGGTAGTGCATGCAGTCAAAGGAAAGCCTAACATAATAGTGCAATTATAAATGAGTAACTTTCCTAATTAATAGGGGCTAATTACTCATTAAAAAACATAAGAAAATAGGATCTTGGAGGCTATGAAAATTGGCTAAGCATTGGCCAAAGTCAGTCAGTTAGGAAAAGGATATAAGATACCTTTGTAAGTTGTGCTCAAGCTTGAGCAAGCATATTGTATTCTTCCAGATTATTTGATTAATGAAATACAAATTGGAGGGGGTTTTTAGCAGTTGCTTTCCCCTAGATAAATCTTTGTGTATGTGTGTTAGATCATGATGCATGTTTTTTATATTTATTCTCGATTATGAATTTTCTTCCGCATATGACTAGAGTAGATTTTGAGTCTTATGTTTTAATACATTACATCAACATTTTCAAATCTACACATTATTTTATACATGGTATCAAAGATAGATTCATGAAGATTAGTGTTCTAGGTTTTCTCCAAGACTATGAAAATGTCTTTAAATGGAATCAAGCTAAAGTATGCTTTATAAGGAACCACAAATTTTGTGGCATGGAATATCAACATGGAGGAAGTATTGGATGAGAGAGGACTACTAGAATACATCAAGATATATGTATCAAAACCCCCAACATATGATGCCTAGGATATTGCTCAGTGGAAAAAGGACGTGGCTAAGGAGAGGAGAATCATATTCGAGGGAGTTTAAGATCACATTGTATCGAATATCCATGGGGTATATAATTTTTTCGTGATGTGGAAAAAACTAATAGATTTTTTTAAGAACAATAGTGACGAGAGGAAAGTGGCACTTAAGGACAAGCTTTGAAGCATCAAGATGCAAAAGAATGACACAGTTCTGCAGTACTCATTAGGGGAACTGCGAGGTCTAATCTGGGCCACTAAAGGAAATTATAAAACAATAGTGAAAATAATAAAATAATATTATATTGCATCATCAATTTTTAGAGGAAAAAATAAAAAACTACTTTTTCAACTCGTATTTTCAACTTATCTCCCTATGGGTTTACTGAAATTTTCAGTGGGAACACTCATTGAATGCATAATTTGATTCTTCATCCAAGGAGTACCCATGTTTCATAATTTAGATGGACCCTGCTACATGAAAAATGAGAAATACATGAAAATTTTGATTGCCAAAGGGTACACATGTTGCATACTTTCGATGGACCCTGCTACACGGAAAATGAGAAATACATGAAAAAACATGATTGCAATCACATTTTTTCATGTATTTCTAATTTTCCATGTTTCAAGGTCCATCGAAAGTATGTAACATTGGTACCCTTTGGATGAGGAATTAAAATTTGAATCCAAAGAGTACTCCCACTCGAAATTTGAGTAAAACCTTAGGGAGATAAGTTGAAAATACAAGTTGAAAAAGTAGTTTTTTTTTTTTTTTTTTTTTTTAAGTTTTTAACCAAAAATTGGTGAATCACCTGCCATGGTTGACATCATCATATTGAATCCTATAGGTTCTTATAGAGTTTATTTTGGTTGTACAATTTTCTTAATAGGCCCATTTTAGACCTCAAAAGTTCTCTAATGTGAGCAAGTTTACAGAGTATCGTGATGAACTTGTAGGGGTAGGTGTTATTGTCCTTAAAGAAGATTTGGTAGCTCTAGCTCTTTTGGGCCTCCCCAAGAGCTGACATAGTAATCAAGATTTGTTAAATGGTAGAGAGAAGCTACTAAGTTGGGAGCAGTTATAATTTGATCTAGTGCATGAAGAAATAAGGGGGAGCAACAGAGATGGGACTTAATCCAACATTGAGGATGAGGAGAAATGTGCCTTGGCTAGAAATGAAAAGAAAGGTAAAGGGAAGAAATCTGAATAAAAGGGAAGATTCTAGTCTAGGGGGGAATAAGGAAGACTTGTCCAGAAACAAGTGCTTTCACTATCATAAACTGGGACACTATGCCATGAAGTGTCCACACAAGAAGATGGGAAAGATTCCCTCAGGAGGAGCGACAGGTGAAGTTTTGGCTTCACAATTTTAGTTTGACTTCACCCTGATTACATGCATGGAAAACACAGTGATGGGTAGTGTGTGGTATCTCAATAGTGGTGCCTCATTCCATATGATGGGAAATAGAGATTTTTTTAATGAATTGGGAGAGAAATACCTCCAGATGCACATTGATATAGGAGATTATGGGAGGTATAGCACGAACAGTATCAGTACAATTAATTTTCAGAGGGAGTATGGTTCCCCTCTCAGGCTCAAGGATGTGATGTTTTTTCTAGGTCTAAATAAGAACTTGGTGTCTGTTGTGGTGTTGGAAGACCATGGCTATGATGTGATATTCAGAAAAATCATTCCTAAGGAAAATATCCATGGGAAAAGTGAAGCAGATCGAGGTTTGAGTGAAGAACCTCTACAGGTTGGATGTGGTACACTATGCTGCTTTGAGCACAAAGGTGGAGAATGTGCATAGCCTAGATGTTGGTGAAATATGGCATAAAAGACTTCACCATTTGCATCATGGAGATTTGAAGATCATCTAACAGATCACCATAGTACTCCCCAAAGGAGCACTAGAGAAACAAAATACATGCAAAGGGTGTACCTTGTGGAAGTACACAAAAACTTCATTCAACGATCAAGATAAAAAGGTGCATGCAATCCTTGAAAGGATCCACTATGATGTATGTGGGCCTTTCTCGACAACCACCACGACCAAGCACATGTATTATGTTATATTTGTAGATGATTTCTCATGTAAGGGTTATATTTTATGTTTGTAGAAGAAACATGAAAAAATCTCCAATTTTTTTGAATTTAAAGCACTTGTTGAGAAAAAATTGGCAGGAAATTGAAGTCTCTCAGGAGCAATAATGATAGTGAATATTTTTCAAATGAGTTTAACATTTATGTGAAAAGGAAGGCATTCGACAAGAGTTAAAAACACCCCACAACCCACAACATAATGTGGTGGATGAGGGAAGGAACAGAAGTATTGTGTGAGTAGCAAGGACGATGTTGCATGACCAAGGCCTACCACTGTACTTGTGGGTTGAAGCACAAAACATAGTAGTCCATTTGTAGAACAAGAGTGCTCATGAGATTCTTGGGATGAGTACACCAGAAGAAGATTTTTTTATGGAAGAAACGATATGTGTCACACATAAATATCTTTGGATCATCAATTTACTATCATGTTTCCAAGGAATCAAGGAAAAATTTAGAGCTGACAAAAGAGTTGGGAATATTTGTGGGGTACATTGATACACCTCACAACTATTGGGTGTACTTTCCATATCTCAGGATGAAATTTTTTCGTAGAGATGTGAAGTTCGACGAGGAGAAGGTAATGAGGTGTTCTCT
This sequence comes from Pinus albicaulis, assembly GCA_034641835.2. Taxonomy (NCBI): domain Eukaryota; kingdom Viridiplantae; phylum Streptophyta; class Pinopsida; order Pinales; family Pinaceae; genus Pinus; species Pinus albicaulis. Next base: position 512,452,068 of record CM076580.1, read on the forward strand.
TGAGAGGGAGATTAAATTGCATTCATTTGAGGAGATTTTGGCTTCAAAGGAAGAAACTTTGGATGTTTTGGAGCAACCACAAGAAGAGGAGTAGAGAGAGGAGACACACACTCATGTAGAGACATATAGAGAATGAAGGAAGCACACCAGGGAAGCTAAAAAATTATTACATGATGCTAGAGAGAATGTGGGATTACCCACATGAAAACACGGGAAAAGGAGGTCACTGGATCAGTACACAAACTACATGGCTATGATGAGTGAGCTAGTAGATACAAAACCATCCTCATTCAAGAAAAAGTGTAGCAACCAATATGGGTTGATGCCATGGTAGAGGATTATGATTCCATTGTCAGAAACAATTAATTTGGTAAGTGGTCTCAAGACTAGAGGAAAATTCAGTCTTGGGTTCGAGATGGACGTACGAGGTGAAGCAAGCAGAAAAAAGAAGCATCAAGAAATATAAGGCCAAATTTGTGGCCAAGGGGTTCTCTCGGATGGAGAGAATTGACTACGAGGAGAATTTTTCTTCAGTAGCAAGGTACTCTTCTATCATATTAATTCTAACACTTACAATGTAGATGGGATGAAAGATCCATTAGATGGATATGAGGACAACATTCCTCAATGGAGTGATTGAGGACGAGGTGTACATTGAAAAAATGAAAGGACTTGAGACCTTCTATAGAGAGTCGCATTTTTATAGACTCAACCAACCGTTGTATTGATTGAAACAACCACCCTGTGCTTGGTGCACTCGAATCAAAAGATATTTCACCACGTTGGGCTTCACCAAAATTGAAGTAGATGAAAACCTTTAACATATTATTGTTGAATGTAAATTGTTGATTATAGTATTATATGTCGATGATTTGATTTTAACCAATGATGAGAAGTTGATCAAATCTTGAAAAGAGGATATTGCAAGAGAATTCAAGATGAAGGACGTTGGACTCATGCATTATTTCCTCAGTTTGGAAGTATGTGTTGAATAATCACACACCATTAACACACATAAAAACACACAGATTTATACCCAAACATAGTCATGGTGGAAAAGGCTTCAGCCTCATGGCTTCCTCACATATTTTCTCATTATTAAAATAATGTGATATTATAATTAAATAGATGAGGAGACTGTGTCTCAAAATAGTGTGTTCTATCTTGGACACTTTGATTGAGACAATTTCTCAACCATACACCCACCAATCTAGTTGCTACCTAAACTAACTCCTAGCTTAGAGGAACAACCCAATATAGAGAGTTAGGCATAAATTCCTAAATTTTAATATTTAATTTATATATTTTGGATTTATAATTGTTTTATGAGATAGGCTAACATTCCCCCCTTCAATGATAGATCCAAAATAAGAATGAGGAACCATCTTCCAAGTTCCCATGTTGATCCTCAAAAACATTGCCTCAAAAACTACCAAAGTTGGATGCTAAAAAAATTTCAATTTGAAGAGACCATGAGTCAACTGCATGTTTGATTCATCTCTGAATTTCGCTTGACAACTCCATCGTGTTCCAAGTTGCAAAAGGATATGTCTGTCCTTTGCATGAAATCAACATCCTTTGTCCACTGACAAAATTTTTTGAACGCCCACTAGCTGATGATGTCAAAAGCATCTCACTATTGCTTTTTCCCTGTTGAAAACTACACACTGCTAATTTGCTATCAACTTCCCACTAGTGAATTTGTTGATGTCCACTGGCTTCTTTTGTTGGTTTTGTCGAGACTTTCAGTCTGACAACCATCGTCAATTTCATTGACATTCCCCCCCCCCCCCCCTTTTCAGCTAAAAGGAGAGACAATCCTCTGTAAATTATTCCTGAAATCCTTCCCTTCAGGCATAGGAGTGTTACATTGGTGTAATCCCTCATTCAATTACATGAGAGTACCATCTTATTTTCATTTTCAGCTGCACTAGGTGTGATTGTATTCGGTTATAGAACTGATGCAATCTTTTGACTGTGGACGACTATTCCCAAGGATCAATCCATTCATAATTTATCTTCAATCTGGTTGATTGTTGTTGGTTGCAGCACTTCTCTAATGAATTATTTGGCTTGCCACAATGGCGACAAGGATGGAGATGAAAACACTGATCATCCATATGATCGGTTCTTTGACAATGAGGAAATTTCAATTTTACAAAAACTTTGGGTTGCTTGCAGGTTCTTTGACAATGAGGAAATTTCAGTTTTACTAAAACTTTGGGTTGCTTGCATTTCTCAGAACATGTTGAGGTGATTTGTTCAAGAAATCCTGCACTAACGAACTTGATGGGCTTTGAATAATCTTGGATATTCAAGTCAGCATCATCTTTGACATATCCTAAGCCTCGTCGATTCTTGTTACTTTGGATTTCTTCCCATGGCTTGATGATTGGTTTGGAAGAAAGTGAAACTTGAACAACTTCGACACTTGAAGTTGTTTGGATGAATGACTTAAAATAATCTTTAATTGTATGGTTCAAAGACTGGGAAGCATCACTCTTCTCTTGCAACTCAGTTATTTGTAGTTGTGACTCCAGTTGAAGAAACTCAATTGTTTCATTTGTCTGTTGTAGATGCTATGAAAGATCAACAAGAGTTGCTTTGTTGATTTTCACCATGTCTTCATCACTTGAGAGGATCAAATTGTAAAGAATTTGTAACAACTGGATTTTTTGTGCCATGTGAACTCACTCACTTGAATTCCAGCTCGCTTGTCTTGAATTTTCTCACTTTATTTTAACTTTGTTGAATTGAATGTTCTCACTTGATGTTAATGACACGCTTGCTTGCTTTGTTTCTTGAAGAGCACATTTTCTTGTGCTTGGTTGCTTGATTGAGTTTATCACGCTCACTTGCTTTGTAATTTTCTTGATCTCTTGGTGAAACTTGTTTTTCTTGTTTCACACTCACTAGAAATCATGCTCTCTTGTTGTAGATTTCAACTTGCTTGATTAGTGTTAGAGTTTAACTCTCTTGCTTTCTTTGATGGTTGCTGCAACAAACTTCACGCTAGCTCGCTTGATGTTTTGAACTTTGTACTGACTTGATGGAACTTGCTTTGAAAGAATACTCATGCTCGCTTGCAAGAGAGGTGAACTTGTTTTCTTTATTTGCTTGAGAGTTAAAACTCACATACTTGATGTACTCACTTGATTTTTCTTTAAAGGAAGGGTGTTGAACACTATTGAAAATGCACCCAAGAATGCTTAATTACTTTAATGACTCACTACAATGAATTCACTTTGAATTAATGTGACGCAATTCAAAACTTGGGTGTCGATTTCAACCAAGAATGCACCCTTACAATTCAATGCAATTTGAATTTTATTACAAGTTCTTAAATTTATTTGCAATAATGTTGATGTAGACTATGTTTTGAAATTCATTAACTTGATTGTATTTAGTGAATTTTCTTGTTGAGGTAGAATTCTTATGTTGACAACCTTTGATTATGTGTTTTAGTGGTGCAAATGCATGTGTTGTGTTTAATTATCCTTCCTTGCAGCTACTTCATTACAGTGTTGTGATTGCTTGCATTGAACTTTATGTGTGTGTTAAATGAGATCATGTATGTGTCAAAACTAGACACAAATCATAAGTAACAACATGAAGCTATAAAAGCACGTGCCATCAAAAAAACATACATGGTGTACCTAAGATCCGCTTATTCAATTTTGAGTGGATCTAGGACATGATCGCAAAAAAATGATTTTATTAAGTTTTAAGGTACATCAACCTTTCATCTTTACAACAACTTCATGGAAAATTCTCAAGCATAAATTTTGGGAACTCTGTAGAGGCAATTTGTCTTCTAAACTGGATGGACCACCTAGAAGTAAAATTTTACTTCAAAAAACAACTTCTCCTTATCACTCCAAATTTACAAAAAAAAATCAATCCTTATCACACCAAAAAAAATCACTTCAATACTCTCAACTTTCAACTTATCACTCCAAATTACAAAAAGTTTCAATACATCTTATCACTCCAAAAATTTTAAAAACATCACCCTTATTACAAAATTAATTACAATCTTTACCCTTAGAACTCCCAAAATATGTTATCCACTTCGCTCTCCTAATTCACTTATCACTCACATTGAAAAAAAACTCATTAAAACATACCAATTATGTTTCCACCTATTCTCTTTCATAACTCTACAACAATTACCTTCCCATTAAAAAAATTCTTATCACTCCATATTACTTCTTATTACTCCATTACAAAAAAAAAACCTTTATAATCCACCTTTTGGAATTCCATGTTTTTTTAATGAAATTACTTTATAAAAATATGAAAAAATAATTTACCACCATATCTCTCCATTAAAATAACTTTCACAATTCCTTAACACTTCTCAAACATGAAGTAATATATTTTAATAATTTAAAAGTGCCCACTATAAAGTTTTTAAAGATTTTACCTTTTAATTCCACGTATTCCACCCGTGTCACTTTATTCTAAATGAATTAAATGTCTTGTGCACTTTGGTAATTAATTCCAAAGGTCTTTCACATAGATTTTCAATGCAAGCTCCTCATGCTGCAAAAGCCACATAATGACCAACTCGTAGTCATTATTTCCCAGGTTCAACCTCGGCTTCTCCAAAAAAAAAAAAAAAATTGGGCCACAAACAAATTCGACCTCAATGACGCAATTAAAAGTTTCAATCTTCACTTTTTTAACTGTAAATAATTTTTCTTCATCATCAATTCTTCCAACCTCAGAATTTGTTTAGGAGTCTGCACATATGCCACAAAATATTTATCACCTTTAACGACATATATTCTACACAGAACTCATGTGTACAACTCAGTTCTCTTTCAATCCACCTGCAACTCTTGCATAGCAGGCTCCATAGAGACATTTTTCTGACATTCGCTTTCTCATTTTCAGCCTCAGAGGAACTACAAATAGATTTTGTAGCTGTGTATTTGGGATTGGTATGCATCACACATCTTTTTAAATGAAATTTTTGAAGCAACTCAAAACAGATCACACTTTCACATGTTTTAAAGGCCTGACACCCAAAACCATCAACCTATTTGTTATTCTAATTGCGTTTCATGGAGAGGTCAGAATACCACATTGAAATAAAACATATAATAAAACCGTTCTTCGACACGTTCAGTTAATGCTAAATTTCCTAATCCTGAAAATGAAATTTAAAAAATAATAGAAGTTTGAACTTGGGCTCAGACTTTCAAAATACCAAATCCACATAGTGTGAGATCGATGGCTCTTGTGTCCTTGAGAGAAACAACGAAGAAATTTGAGCAAAATTTGATCACAGTCTTGACTCTCCACGTATCAACCCAACATAGAATCCCAACAGAAAGCTGTCTTCGATGCCTATGGTTATCGTGCTAGATTTTTTATAGAGACAAGCTCGAGTCCGAGTGGAATTACTATGCTAGATTTTTGATAGGGTTGGGATTGCAAACATCTCACGTCTCATGTGACAGATGGAAAAAATGCCTTAGATCCCTTGCTCTTTTGCTGCAATTATCATTTCCACACCAAAATTTTTGAAGCCATCCAAACTCCTAGAGGCTAACAACAGGCTCCTTATGTGCACCACATCCAACAACATTTGGGATGAGTGTTCTTTCAATTTGCACGTAGAGACCTTCATAGAGACTAGACTCGAGTCATTCTGGATAAATAGGATAGATGTTAAGTATGGGAAGGGTTGAGCTTCATCAGCTGTGTAGCTTGTTGAAGCATTCTCTAGATCAGCATCTCACATAGTCAATGGATTGTTGCAACAATTTCTCCTTGATTCAAAAAACCACACATATCTTCCATAATCCCAGCATGCCCCTGGTGCTCTGATACCACATGTTGAATAATCACACACCATTAATACACATAAAAAAATAGATTTATACCCAAACACAGTCATGGAGGAAAAGGCTTCAACCTCATGGCTTCCTTTCATATTCTCTCATTATTAAAATAATGTAATATTACAATTAAATAGATGAGGAGACTGTGTCTCAAGATAGTGTGTTCTATCTTGGACACTTTGGCTTAGAAAATATCTCAACCATACACACACCAATATAGGAGCTACCTAAACTAACTCCTAACTTAGAGGAACAACCCAATATAGAGAGTTAGGCATAAATTCCTAACTTTTAATATTTAATTTATTTATTTTGGATTTATAATTGTCTTATGAGAGAGGCTAATAGTATGGAAAGGACATGGGGAACTGTTTGTTTCTCAGGAAAATTATGCCAACGTGACACTAAAGAAGTTCCACCTGCAGAGTAGCAAACCCATGGGCACTCCTCTAGCAGACCATTGGAGGAAGGAGGATGCCACTTCAGGTGAGGAAGTGGAGGCTACTATTTACAGGCATATTATCGGTTCAATTATGTATTTGGTGAACACATGACCATACATGTGTTATGTATTTAACCATCTTAGTCAAAAAATGGTTAAGCCAACCAAATTGTATTGCATTAGAGAACTTTTGAGGTCTAAAATGGGCCTCCTAAGAAAAAAGTACAACCAAAATAAACTTTATAAGAACAAATACTATTCAAGATGATGATGTCAATCATGGAGGATGATTCACCATTTTTGTGGTAAAAAAGTAAAAATATTAAGAAATACTAAACTAATAAAACTATTTTTTCAAGTTGTATTTTCAAATTATTTCCCTACGCTTTACTCAAATTTCGAGTGGGAGTACTCGTTGGATGCAAAATATAATTCCTTATCCTAGGAGTACCCATGTTGTATACTTTCAATGGACCCTACTACATGAAAAATGAGAAATACATAAAAAAACGTGTTTGCAATCACATTTTTCATGAATTTCTAATTTTTCATGTAGTAGGGTCCATCAAAAGTATGCAACATGGGTACTCATTGGAAGAGGAATTGAATGTTTCATCAAATGAGTACTCCCACTCGAAATTTGAGTAAACCAATAGAGAGATAAGTTGAAAAGAAGAGTTGAAAAGTAGTTTTTTCTTTTTTTCTATAAACTTTTGTGACGTAATCTAATATTATTTTATTATTTCCACTATTATTTTATAATTTCTTTAGCAGACCCATTTTAGGCCTCAAAATTCCCCTAATGAGAAGGTGACAAAACATGTGTTGAGATACCTTAGAGGCACTACTCAGTTTAGTCTTTGGTAAAGACAAATATAGGGGGTGACGCTACAAGGCTTCACAGATGTAGATTGGGAAGGGAGTCGATCAAACAAGAATAAAACATCAAGATCAATTTTTAGTGTTGGGTTAGTAGCAGTTTCTTGGTACAACAAGAAGCAGAGATCAGATATACTTAGCTCATCAGAGGCAGAGTACATGACTTCCAGTCAAGTAGCTTGCGACACTATATGTATGAGAAATATTCTTGTTGAATGATTAGGCCAAATGATAGATCCTACTATGATTTCTTATGGGAATCAGAGTTGTATCAAACTCTATGAGAATCTAGTTTTTCATTATTGATCCAAGCATATCAACATATGGTATCACCATATACGAGATTGTGTGCAAAGGAAGGTCATTATGTTGGAATACCTTTTTATAGAAGGAAACAGATGCATATATTGTTGGATGTGGAGCCTAATTATCTTGTTTATTTTGTATCACAGCGTTGGACCCCTGTACCTTAATGGGGTGGCAATGTCGCCCATAATTAAATGCTACCTGGGGGGGTCTAAGGGGGGGGGGGAAGCTGAAACTTTATGGAGCCCTCGACTGGTGGGGGGTTTTGGGGCAGTGCCCCTGAAGCTAAAAATGGATGTAAATTTTCCTTGTAAAAGTATAGTAATTTCTAGTCAATCTAGGCCATTCATTAGGCGAATGATCTGATGGTAGAAGTTATGTTTATTTTAGGGTTTTTTTCCCTAGAAGGCAACCCCTCACTTTGTATGAGGGTATTGTATTGCGGATGTGTATTGTAGGTGTATTCTCTGAGCTAGAAACTAATAGAGAGACTGTGAGAGATAATAGAGGATATTACAACAGATTTGTTGTAGGTTGTGTCTCTTCATTTTTCTAGATAATAGAAATGAAGGAATCATTGTTTGAGGTGGACGTAGCCCAAACTGGGTGAACCATGTATATTTGTGTCTCTCTGGTTTTATGTGTTTTGTGTGTTTGTGTTTTCCACATATTTTATGTGTTGCATTGCTTTGTAATATATAATTTTCTAACATATATTTTGACAAAGGCTTTGTTAAGAGGGAAATTTGAGCTCCATCGAGGCATTATTCGGGTATATAATAATCTCATTCTTGCTGTGAGGGAGTGTTAAAAATGCAACAATAAATTCCTAATTTAATTTTCCATTGAATTAAATTAAGTGAAAATAAAAATTCCACATCACTAAACTACTTGAATGAGCTAAATGAGTTTTTATCACTCATTTAGCTTAGTTAATTCGATTTGGGTACATGAACTTGAGTTGTGCACAGTGATTCCTAAATTTAGGACCCTAAGTTGAGTTAATTTTAGTTGTAACAATTTAATTCAGTTAAATTGAGTTATGGTCACTTAAATTACTTCCAACTGTTGGAGGAAATAGCATTGGGGTGTAACTTCAGTGTTTAACCAGTTAATTGATTAATCAACCTAAATTAAATCATGCATGCATGAAAATCAAGTTACCTAGTTGAGATTTGAGTTCAAAGGAAATGTACTATAAATTGTAGAATCTTCCAAGTTGTACAGGCTATGCATGCACTTAAAGGAAGGCCTAATGGAATTCCACAATTCTAAATGAGAAATTTCCATAATTAGTAGGGGTTAATTCCTCATCAAATAACACAAGGAAATAAGAGCTTGAAGGCTAGGAAAATTGGCTAAGTGTTGGCCAAGGTAAGTTAGTCAAGTGGAGGATACAAGATACTTGTGTAGTTTGTACTCAAGTTTGAGAAAGCATATTGTATTCATCCAAATTCTTTGATTAATGAAATACATATATGAATGGGTTTTGAGTAGTTTCTTTCTCCTAGATAAATCTCTGTGTAAGTGTGTCAAATCATGATGCATGTTTTTGATATGTGTTCTTGATCGTGAATTTGCTTCTATAGATGAGTAGATTAGATTTGAGTCTTATGTTTTAGTACATTACATAAAAAAATTTGAATCGACACATTAATTTCTACATATCACTTGCATGCTTATATTTTTGAAGTGACATAATTAAAATTACTAAAGTAAACGATCGATAAATATATTGTAGGACTTTTTAAGTGGTCATATTTTTGTTCGTAGAATAAATTAGTCATTCATGTTAGTCATTTGTAGTTATATTAATTATTAGCTAGTTTTATATTTTAATATGAGACTAAATTAGTCATTTATGTTAGTCGTTTTTAATTGATAACTTAAGGTTGCTTATTTTTGGTAGTATTTCACTTGGAAAAGTTGCGGTGACTAAAGTTTTTAGTGAAATAGTCACTAATTTCATCATTTTCTACTAGTGATTGTTCTATAATCTTGTGGAGAGTTAGAGCTTGTTAAAAATCCTTTCCATCTTGTTATTTGAACATGCTAGTCATAATTTTGATTCTTAAAATGTTGGATTACCAATCTGACTCTTCCTATCAAAACATTTTAGCTTGAGAGTATCCTTGTACCTATTATGGGATTAGGAATACCTCCCTAGTTAAGAGGGAGTGTTAGAAAAATGTAACTAGGTTCAGTCTTAATACTATCTATTGTACTTACGCTATTGTATATTTCATGTAAATATCAAAAGAAGAAAAATAAATATTATTTTATAACCTGGGGTTTCATGGTCAAATTATTTGGTCATCTAGGTCAAGCATTTTCTTCATGCTTTTATGATTTATTGAGTCAAAAGAATATTTTTCATAAGTAAAATATTTTATTGAAGTCAATTCCCATTTAGAGTTTTAAAAGAAAGTGGAAAAGGAAATTTATTTGAGTCGAAATTATCATTTTTTTATGAACAAATCCAAGTTGGCCCTACCTCATCAAGTTGGACCTGGAAGGGGAAATTCGACCTCCTAGATGTGTATAAATAGAGAGAGATCAACCTCATTTGAAGAACCAACCAAGAAAGTTATATATATAAGAAAAGAAGTGCAAAATTCAAGAGAAGAAGAAGAAAGAAAGAAAGAAAGAGAAATAAGAAGAAAATTGAATTTTCTGCCCTGAAATATACCCCAAATCTCCCACACATGAAAATTTATGAAGTTGATGCAAGGCCAAAGTTGCAGATTCACTATAGGTATGAAATTCTAAATTTGGGGGCTGAAATTCTGAACCTTGAGACCAAAATTCTAAAGTAGTAGAAGCAATTTTGCAGGTTTTGACTTGAGTTGACTTTGACTTATCGGAAGCGATTTGGTGGAGGGCTTACTTGGGCCTTGTTGGAGGTCTTGGTCTTGTTGTTTGGGTCTTGGATTCTTCATTTGATTTTATTCGATAATAAGAGAATCATTTTCTAGATTTTCCCATTGGAGAGGGTTTTCTATGGCTTAGAGCCTACATTTTATGTCCATTATCTATTTTTTATCTTAATTGTTTATGGTTTTAGTAATTGTTTGATGAACATAACATAATAAATTAATAATAAGCCAACATAAATTCACAAGAAATTATCAAGTAAACATAAATATCCTTAACTATTTACCCTACCGATTTCTCAACAACTATGACTCAATTTGGGATTTGTAGCATTAGAAACAATGTTAGTTCTATATAAACAATTATGGTGGTGTAAGTTAGGGCACCAACTGGCTTTTGGTTTATTGAATTCAAACTTGGAATTGGGAAGAGATAACAAAGATAAGCACTCTTAATTATTCCCTTTATTTGGTTTTCAATTCCTTGGTCTTTTTTTCTACAAAGTGCATGGGTTACAAAATGGATTGCTTTGTTTCTGGGGAAAATTTTAAGGATGGAAGTTTATCTTAAAGTTTGGCAACCTTGGTGAATCTTACTAGTCCCTAATATCGAAATATTAATTTTTTTTATGATAATTATTAAAAAAAATTGATGATAATTTTGTAAAAATGTTTAGATTCATAATTATTTTATATTAGAAAATATATAATATTGGAAAATTTTAAGGTAAAATAATTTTATACTATAAAATTTGGGCAAATTCATTTTAGAAAAATGGAAATTGGAGAATCTTTTTTTCTGAAAAAACATGGAATATAGCCCACCTACAAGTATTAGCCCCTAAAATTATCCTTGTTTGTTTCTAGATTTCTTTTCTAGTTAAGAGTGTTTGACTCTGAATATTGTTTATGGGGAGTCTTGAAAACCACCACTTAGAGCTTTGTTTACTCCTAGTGGACTCTTGCAAACCACCACTTAGAGCTTCATTTACTCTTAATGGTCTAGTCTCTTGTGGTCAATCTACTATTTATCTTGGCTCATGTCACTTTCAAGCTGATTGTTTATCTAATAAATTGATGCTTTAGGGTGGTAAGGCTTATAGATATGCAAGAGTTATTACTTTGTTTTCCTCTTGGGGGTACTGAATTCATCTCAATGTAGGGAAAAAATGATTTCTATAAGGGTAATATTTCCATGTTCTTGGAAGGAATTTACCCTATTTCATGCTTGGGTTTTGTCCCTTCTTGAAACGTTTCATTTATGTTTTTCCTTCTTCTTTGGTCATCATATTTTATCCTTATTCTTTAGTTAAATCACTTGTAAATCATAAATTATGATGCCAAAAAGGTTATCCCTTCTAACAATATGAGGGGTGCCAATAGAGAAACTCCCAAGTAACTTTACCTGCTCAGACTTCTTAATTCCTAACTTGCACTCAATTTAATTCCATGAGGGAAAATTTAAATTCCCAGTGTCAATTTTCTAAGTCAACTAGACATGAAATATATATCATGGATGAAAATACCAAGAGAAAGAGGCATTGATTCACTAGAGAAAATTTGGAAGAAGAATTCAAGAAATTGGTTACTAGTTTAGGCTTTCAGAGGACTCAATACATTACGAACTTTTGTCTCATAAAAATGTACTGGATGAACAAGGTGTTCATCACCTAGATTATAAAAAAAGGTCAGTAAACCAAAATATATTCTGCATAGATTCAAAAATTGAACATCATGGATAAAAAATTTGATGCACTTTATAAAGAGATTTTTAATATAGATATTGTTGTACCTTAAGAGACAATCCCTTAGCTGTGATAAGGAAGCAGTGCTTAAGACATTTATATGATTATGTCACGAAAATATCTGTCTCTGTTTTAATCACCTTCAAGTGTTTACAATTAGATATCAAACGCAATGAATGTCTCACAATGGTATTATTTGCTAATGTTGAATGAAATGACTAGAAGAAAATTAAAGAAGAAAGTCCAAAATGATATGCTATCACATAGAATATATCATCTCAAACTTCTAAGAATTTATGAAAGAAGCAATTAAAACAAAGGAGCACAAATTAAGGATTTTAACTCTTGATTACATAGGTAAAAAGAGACATGCTGCTCAGTACCTTGTCTTATTCAAAGAAAGAAAACATAGAATGTGAACTTAGATACATATCGACATAAACAGATGCCAGAAACTTGCTTACTCATTCATTAATCATTGAAATCTCTGAGTACAAAATAATAATCTGAAGGTTCAAAACCCAGAACCTTTCTTCCTCTTGAAAATTACATTAAATACAGTAAAACAAACAGTTTGGAACAGTTGTAACCAATTCTAACTACCACAACTACTTAAGACTTCGGAGGTTGTCTATTACATTCCTTGAAAATGTCTTATTACAATTACATTGTCCTTTAAAAATTAATATAATGTAAAAATATACATCCTAATCTATAGGAATTGCTGATGATGCTACTGCAATTCCTTGGTCAATGGATTTGTCTTTCTTTGATGCTGAAAACCCTTTTGGCAAGTCTATTGTCCAAGCTCTGCACTTTTTCCATATCTCTATCTTAGTCCTGGGCGAATGTGTTAGATTGTGATACTCCAATCTGAATGCAGTAATTTGATTGTAAGATGGTCCTTATATGAAAAGATTTTTTACCAACCATAGTAGCTGGAAATGTTTTTGCAGAAAGTTGACCATTGTTTCCCCTTTAAGCACCTATTTTTTTTCATGCCTGTTATCAAATTTACTTTTTGCCATGACTATAAAATTCTCATAAGCATCCCATGGCGAAATATTTGCTTCATATCCCCAACATGATGGCAGACCTATTCTTGTTAATTTGTCAAATAACTTAGCAAATTGACTTACTACCTCTTTAATTTCCATCAATTTTTTTTTTTCTTCTGTAGCTTTTCTGTGATCATTTTTGACAATCATCTTATTGTTCTCCACTACATATAAGGTCATGTACTTAATTTTATTCTCTTCTAATTCCTGATCTGTTCTAGAATTAATAAAATCAATGAACCTTCTAGCCCAGATAGCTCTATTAATTGCATTCTGTTTATATGTCATAACTGCTTCTTCAAATTCCCTGATAAGACTTTTTTCCTCTGCAACTATCTTCAAACAGCTCTAAATTGATTTCATTTATGAAATGATATCATTCCAAATGATATCTTTGGAATGTATTAGTGAAAATTTTCCTTTCAGTCTTTCTTTGAGATTTTTAATCTCAACATTAGCGTTCTGAATGTCCACTTTGTACTTGTCAGCTTCATTCTCTATGACATGAATAAGCTTTGTTGCAGTCTCTAGATCTGCTTGAGCCTTTTTCTGATCTCTTTCAGCAATCTGCAACTCAATATTCACTTGAAAAATATGTGCTTTTGGATCTTCGTTACCTATAGGAAAAACAAAAGTACAACTATGGTTATCAATATGATTTTGCAGTGATATTGCAGTTTGCTTTATTTTGGAAATTTCTTCATCTTTTTGCATTAGTTGTTGTAAAAAAATTTCCTTTTCCTTCTCCACCTCTGCAACTTCTGCAGCCATAGAATGTTCTCCTGTAGGAAATTTCAGCTTTTTCCTCAATGTGGATATTTTTGCTTCAGCACTCTGCAGAAATTTCTGTACAGCAGTCTTGTCACTAGGGTCCACTCCAATATTTACAATGATTTTCTTTAGCTCATCATTCTGAACTATTAACTCTCTTTCATTAACTTTCTCTAACTTTAATTGCTCAATTACCTTTCCCAACATTTTTTCTGCCTTCATTTCCATTGCATTGGTCTTGGTTAGGTCGTTCACAATCAACTGACCAGTTTGCATATGCAAATTCATCTTATCCATCAGGGGAATCTTATTCACATCTACAGTCACATTTATAGTATTGAAATTCTTAGAAGAACCTATTGACATGTCTGTAGGATGAGACAGGGCAATTCTGAATTGATCTTTTTCAAGATCCATGACATTCAAAAGTCTTGCTTGATCCACAACAAATTGATATTAAGCTTGGGCCTCCATGTTGGCTTTCATCTTTTTATGCCTTTCTTCAATTTGTGTAAACATCTGTTTGATCAGAGGTACTTTTTCATGAGAGATTTTGATGACTCTTGGATGAAGCAGGAACATTTTGTTCTTCTCCCAGATGTAAAGAAAAACCAGGTGGGTTATATGTAAATTCTTCAGTAAAATTTTTCCTCTTCTCAGCTCCCTACTCCTCATCATATAAGTCAATCACTGTTTCTTTGCTTCTTTTGTTTGATTTTTCTGATATGATAGGGGTTTGAATGTTTGAACCTTCTAAACTTATCACACCTTTAATTGCTATCTTCTCCAAATCTGGCCTGCTTTCATGAATGAAAGTTGAATACCCATTCTCAATTCTTCTATTTGAGATTACACAGTGAGGGTCATAAGCCCAACTTTCCCCTAACAGCATATGCATCTCACCTAAAATTTTAGTAACCTCCTCAAATGCCTGTCTCATATTAACTATGAAAGGGCCTACAGTAATGGGTAGTTTGTACATATGCCCCTTTTCATGGACAAAAAGTGAACCTTATCAACATTTAGGCTTTGTCGAATAAATTCCATGGAAAATAGCCTCATAGGTACAAACGTTGGAAGTCTATAAGGCTCAACACTTGCTCCATATAGCCTAATTTTAGAGTAATCCTCAAAAACAAACCAATCTCCAAATTTTCAAGTTACTCCTAGATGTAAATATTCCTGAGCTTTAGGTAAAAACAAGGAGGAGGAACTCCATTAAAGATTTTGTATGCAACTTACATGAAATAACTGGCGAAATCAAACAATCCAGCTTCATTTTTCTCTCCTCTTACTACATTTGTCCAGAGCACTACGGATTGAATTTTCTTATTTATATCCATAATATTCAGACCTAAATGCATGAACTCTTCTACATTTTGATATAAGAACAAGTAGACAATCAATGAAGGAAATTTAAAGGAACCTGTTAATGAAAGGCTCATTAGCTGTGAATTAACTGCTTCCTGCCAATACGATGGAATATCCAACACTGTTCCTGGCTTCATCATCATGGAAAACATCCCCAAGACTGATTTATCCAATGTACTGTCATCATCTTTGCCTAGAATGTTCGTAATCCTACTTAATACTGGTCGAATTTTTGCATCAAAAATATCCATAGAAAATCCTTTGTTATCTAGTTGAAATTGCTTCACGTTTGGCTTCAAAAAGTATATGAACTGATTAAACTCTTCACTTGCAAGATTATCATAATAGGTTACCAGGGAATTGTCTAAGAACTCAACTGATGACTCTAACTCAGGATAGCAAAGGGCTTTACGTATTAGCTGGGTAGACACTTGCAAAACATTCTCCCCCTGACAATTCAGAACAAAAAATTTCCCAAGGTAAATGACTAACACCAACCAATAGATAAATTGAGGAAAAAGGTTGGTTTTTGGGATATAGGAAGAAAGTACTCTAGACTTGACCATGGTAGTAAAAATAGGGGAGGTTTTGTCATTCAGGATGACTTGCCGATAAAATGGAAGATGAATTATAGAAAAAAGAGTATCTTGAATATCCCCCTCCGTGTCCATCAAAGGGATATGACTAGCCGAACCTGAAAAAGGCGAACGCTTAGCCATGACTGAAAATTACCGCAAGGAAAAACTCACAGGGTGGTCAATTTTACTAGGGTGATAGGAAACTGAAATAGGACGCAGTGAAAGCTAATCAGAAAATATTTGAAAAAAATGCTAATTTTGTTTAAATAGGTGGCGCGGCTTCAAAATTTAATGCTGACATGATGTGCCAACAAGTCGTTGATTTGACGTGGAGGACAATTGTGAACAACTCAGCGCCCTACGTCACTACGAGGACTGTCGAGGTACGGGGGGAAATTTTGGCTGGTTCTCCCGCAATGAATCTCCACCATTCATCTCTCATGTTCTCACGATCAACTAAGTCAACTATGGAGGCACTCATTTTATTATCTTGTGCGCTAATTGTGCCCTTGGATTAATTGGTGGCTTAAATGTACTGGCTGCAACTGCCAATGAATCTTCCATTTTATTCTCTTCTCTTGGAATAAACTAAAGATTAAAGGCTTCAAAATAATTTTCAACTAGATCCCACACCTCATTTCTATAGGACCTTAATCTGGGATGCTTAGTTTGACACCAATTCTTAATCTGTTAGATTATTAACTCGGAATCACCAAAAATAGAAATAGACTGAATCCCCATTTGTTTGGTTGTTTGCGGGCTTAAAATCAATGATTCGTACTTAGCCACATTATTAGTAGATTCAAATTCCAGTTTAAAGGAAAAAGGTGAAAGGTTACCTTTAGGAGATATAAATATGAATCCAGCTTCGGTGCCCTCTTTAGAAAATGCACCATCGAAATAACACTTCAAAATTTTATTTAAATGCAGATCCTTATGTACATTGGCTGAAGAGAGCTGCTCCTTTGAATCTTCAGAAAATTATGCATCTTCATGCAGCATGAAACAAGAAAGAACTTCCTTCTCTTGGCCATAAATGCGAGAATTACCTGCATCTTTCTTGGTGGTAGTTTTCAGAAATCTGGTTTCTCTGTATAATCTTCTTTCCTCCCCATTAAAAAAAGGAATGATGGCATATGTGAAATCCAATTTCAAGACACCTCCAGGGTTTGCTCCCCAGGATCTAGACAACATCATACCAAATCTGGTCGGAATATCTGCTACTACAACATCCATCATAATACTCTTGGCCGGAATTTGAGCTAAGGAAACAACCTTGTCTTTGATAAGACCTACACACTTCACCCTTTTTGAATCAAAGGAATAGAGGTCTCTATATGGCTTAGTGATTTGTAAATTTAGCTCATTCATCACAAATAGTGGCATAAGATTATGTGATGCACCCAAATCTAGCATACAATTATGTAAAATGAAATCATGCAACAAAACTGATATATAAAAAGGTGGAACAGAGGAATCTACCTCTTCAACATGAGGCCCAAAAGTAACCACTGGCTTCTCTTCTTGCAAATTCACAATATCACCCACCTCATCAGACCGAGATAGATTAATAAACTTTGCAATTTCTTTCTTATAACTAGGTGTTTTAGCCAACTCAAGAAGAGGTACTTGTATTTTAACTTTTTCTAACTCTTTCAACAAACTGAAAGTTTGATTTTGTTTTGTTAACTTTTCAGGTTCTTCTTGAATTTTGTTTGGATTTGCATGTTGTTCAGGAACAATAACAATCTTCTCCAAAATATTAGAGTCATTAGATTTGACTTGGGAAGCCTTATCTTGCTGCTTCTCCTTTTCTTCTACTGAATTCATGGGCTGCTTTACCTTGTCTGATTGTTTTATTGAATTTTTCTGTTGTGGAGTCACCATTGGAGAAGGGACTGAATCTGATTCTGTTTCTTCATCATCTTGAATTCTCAACTTCTTTTTAGATCTCAATTCATACTTTTTATGCAATTTAGCTTGCATAAAATCAGTAAATTGTTTACAATAGTCATCCATCTCTTCCTGATCAAATGAAATATCAACTTCTTTGCATTCTTCTTCACATTCTCTTTCACATTCTTCTTTTGCACTATCTTCCATGTATATGGCAGAAATTTTCTTTTCATCTTATTTCTGATCATCTCAGCAGACTGGGAAGGTGTTGCTTCTATATATAAGGGTGCTTGAACTTGATCCTGATCTCTTCTTTCCCTCTGCATAATCTGCAGGGGTTGCTTTCTAAATTGGGGATTAAAAACCCCTCTATTTTGTTGTGTATTTTTCTTGTTATCCAATTCCAACTTTACTAATTTGTTTGATAGATTTTTAATGACCTTGGTAATGTCATCAATCCTTTGATCTTGTATTGACTCTTCTTTAGCTTTTCCTTTATCTTGAACTGACTGCTTTTCTTGGGCCTTCCCAGCAGCAGTCATATTTGCTTCAATTTCTAAGACTTTGGTTTGGATCTATTCAAGAGTAGGGGACCTTCTTTCCCTCAAAGTAAAACTAAAATTTGATACAAATGCCCCAGCAAAAACAACTCTTGCTCCAATATGAGGGGGTTTCATTTCTGCAGGAAAACTATTGTACAACTTATTGAATCTTTTAATGAAATCACTCATATTTTCATCTGGTTTTTTCTTAATGGCATTAAACTCTTTCAAAGAATAACCATGGTCTCTCTTTTCACCCCATCTTTGGATGAATTATCTTTCTAACTCATACCAATCATTAATTGAGCCATTTGGTAATCCTTTAAACCATTTTCTTGCCTCTCCATTTAGAGACTGCACAAAAATTCTCATTACAACATCAAGGTGTTCTACATTGAAATTTTCGGCAAAGGTGCAAAACAAAGGCAAGTGTTGTTCTGCAGTTATTTCATCTTCACCAGTAAATCTAGGAAGCAACTTAAGATATTCTTGAGCCATTGCATTCATTGGTTGAGGAAGATTTAGTGGTGCATATATGTTCATCAAGAAAGCAGGGGCTGCAATGTTTATGCCTTGATTGACTGCTCCTTGAGTAGTGGGAATCTGTGTACCAGTTGTAGGTGTGGATGAATGGGGTGAAACAACTAATAAAGGAAGGGGTTGATAAACTAAATCAGAAGAAATGGCAACTGTATTAGGTTGAGTTTCTGTAAATGAGAAAGATATAGATTCTAAAGACTACTCTTCTAACCTTGGTTCTTGGAAGTGAATGGATGAAGACAAGGATTCTTGTTCCGAGAAAGTGAGTTTCTAGGAAATATCCTTGGATGAAAGAGTATGTGAACTTTTTCCAGGTGCAGGCAGTGTGGCATCAGGTGTAGAGAGGGTTTTTGATTTTTGGCTCCTTTTAGAAACCAACTTTCTAGATTTGAAAGGGTAGGAACCTTCTGCTAAGAGGTATCAGACCTCGTATGTGGCTTCTTATAAGCCAGAATTAGAAAATAAAACACAGCTCTTAATATTTCCTCCTCTCTGAACAACCAAAGGAAATACAAATAAAACCCAGGGAAAAGACTTCGTTTCTTTGCTCCACAGCAATGGTGCCAATTTATGTTCAACCTAAAGAAACAATCCCTTAGCTGTGATAAGGAATCAGTGCTTAAGATATTTCTATGATTATGTCACGAAAATATCTGTCTTTGTTTTAATCACCTTCAAGTATTTACATTTAAACCTTTAAATATCAAATACAATGAATGTCTCACAATGCTATTATTTGCTGATGTTGAATGAAATGACCAAAATAAAATGGAAGAAGAAAGTCCAAATTGATATGCTGTCACACAGAATATATCATCTCAAACTTCTGAAGAATTTATGAATGAAGCAGTTAAAACAAAGGAGCGCCAATTAAGAATTTTAACTCTTGATTACATAGGTAAAAAGAGACCTGCTACTTAGTACTTTGTCTTATTCAAAGAAACAAAACACAGAATGTGAACTTAGATACATATCAACATAAACAGATGCCAGAAACTTGCTTACTCATTCATTAATCATTGAAATCTCTGAGTAAAAATTAATAATCTGAAGGTTCAAAACTTGGAACCTTTCTTCCTCTTGAAAATTACATTAAATACAATAAAACAAACAGTTTGGAACTGTTGTAACCAATTCTAACTACCACAACTACTTAGGACTTAGGAGGTTGTCCATTACATGCCTTGAAAATGTCTTATTACAATTACATTGTCTTTGAAAAAGTAATATAATGTAAAAATATACATCCTAATCTATAGGAATTGCTGATGATGCTGCTGCATTTCCTTGGTCAGCCAATTTGTCTTTCTTTGATGTTGAAAACCCTTTTGGTAAGTCTATTGTCTAAGCTCTGCACTTTTTCCATATCTCTATCTTAGTTCTTGGGCGAATGTGTTAGATTTTGATATTCCAATCTGAATGCAGTAATTTGATTATAAGATGGTCCTTTTGTGAAAAGAGTTTTTACCAACCACATCAGCTGGAAATGTTTTTGCAGAAATTTGACCATTGTTTCCCCTTTAAGCACCTGAGTTTTTTCATGCCTGATATCAACTTTACTTTTTGCCATAACTAGAAAATTCTCATAAGAATCCCATGGAAAAATATTTCCATTATCTCCCCAACATGATGGTAGACCTATTCTTGATAATTTGTCAAATAACTTATCAAATTGACTTACTGCTTCTTTAATTTCCATCAGTTTCTTTTCTGTAGCTTTTCTGTGATCATTTCTGACAATCATCTTATTGATATCCACTGCATATAAGGTCCTATCTTTAATGTCATTCTCTTCTAATTCCTGATCTGTTTTAGAATTAATAAAATCAATGAACCTTCTAGCCCAGATAGCTCTGTTAATTGCCTTCTGTTTATCTGTCATGACTGGTTCTTCACATTCCTTGATAAGACTTTTTTCCTCTGCAACTATCTTCAAACAGCTCCAAATTGATTTCATTTTTGAAATGATATCATTCCAAATGAGATCTTTGGCTTGCATTAGTGAAATGTTTCCTTTCAGTCTTTCTTTGAGATTTTTAATCTCAGGATTAGCATTCTGAATATCCATTTTGTACTTGTCAGCTTCATTCTCTATGACATGAACAAGCTTTGTTGTAGTCTCCAGATCTACTTGAGCCTTTTTCCGATCTCTTTCAGCCATCTGCAACTCAGTATTCAATTGAACAATCTATGCTTGTGGATCTTCGTTACCTGTAGGAAAAACAAAAGTACAACTATGGTTATCAATATGATTTTGCGGTGATATTGCAGTTTGCTTTATTTTGGAAATTTCTTCATCTTTTTGCATTAGTTACTGTAAAAGCTTTTCCTTTTCCTTCTCCACCTCTGCAACTTCTGCAACCATAGAATGTTCTCCTGTAGGCAATTTTAGTTTTTTCCTCAATGTGGATATTTCTGCTTCAGCACTCTGCATAAATTTCTGTACAACAGTCTTGTCACTAGGGTCCACTCCAATCTTTACAATGATTTTCTTTAGCTCATCATTCAGAACTGTTAAAGCTCTTGTGTTAGCTTTCTCCAATGATTTTCTTTAGCTCATCATTCAGAACTGTTAAATCTCTTGCGTTAGCTTTCTCTAACTTTAATTTCTTAAGTACCTTTCCCAACATATTTTCTGCCTTCATTGCTATTGCATTGGTCTTGGTCAGGTCATTCACAATCAACTGACCAGTTTGCATATGCAAATTCATCTTATTCATAAGGGGAATCTTCTTCACATCTACAGTCACATTTATAGTATTGAAATTCTTAGAAGAACCTATTGACATGTCTGTAGGATGAGATAGGGAAATTTTGAATTGATCTTTTTCAAGATCCATGACAGTCAAAAGTCTTGTTTGATCCGGAGCAACTTGATATTCAGCTTGGGCCTCCATGCTAGCCTTCATATTTTGATTCCTTTCTTCAATTTGTGTAAACATCTGTTTGATAAAAGGTACTTGTTCATGAGAGATTTCATGACTCCTAGGTGAAGCAGGAACATTTTGTTCTTCTCCCAGATGTAAAGAAAAACCAGGTGGGTTAAATGTAAATTCTTCAGTAAACTTTGCCCTCTTCTCAGCTCCCTGCTCCTCATCATCTAAGTCAATCACTGTTTCTTTGCTTCTTTTGTTTGATTTTTCTAATATGATAGGGGTCTAAATGTTTGAACTTGCTAAACTTATCACACCTTTACTTGCTATCTTCTCCAAATTTGGCCTTCTTTCATGAATGAAAGCTGAATACCCATTCTCAATTCTTCTATTTGAAATTACATTGTGAGGGTCATAAGCCCAACTTTCCCCTAACATCATATGCATCTCATCTAACATTTTAGTAACCTCCTCAAATTCTTGTCTCATATTGACTATGAAAGGGCCTACAGTCATGGGTAGTTTGTAAATATACCCCTTTTTCATGGGCACAAAGTGAACCTAATCAACATTTAGGCTTTGTCGAATAAATTCCAAGGCAAATAGCCTCATAGGTACAAATGTTGTAAGTCTGTAAGGCTCAACACTTGCTCAATATAGCCTAATTTCAGAGTAATCCTAAAAAACAAACCAATCTCCAAATTTTCAAGTTACTCCTAGATGTAAATATTCCTGAGCTTTAGGTAAAAAACGAGGAGGAACTCCATTCAAGATTTTGTATGCAACTGACATGAAATAACTGGCGAAATCAAACAATCCAGCTTCATTTTGCTCTCCTCTTACTACATTTGTCTAGAACACTACTGATTGCCTTTTCTTGTTTATATCCATAATATTCAGACCTAAATGCATGAACTCTTCTACATTTTGATATAAGAACAAGTAGACAATCAATGAAGGAAATTTAAAAGAACATGTTAATGAAAGGCTCATTAGTTGTGAATTAAATGCTTCCTGCCAATATGATGGAATATCCAGCACTGTTCCTAGTTTCATCATCATGGCAAACATCCCCAAGACTGATTTATCCATTGTACTGTCATCATCTTTGCCTAGAATTTTCGCAATGCTGCTTAATACTGGTCGAATTTCTGCATCAAAATTCTCCATACAAAATTCTTTGTTGTCCGGTTGAAATTTCTTCTTGTTTGGCTTCAAAAAGTATATGAACTGATTAAACTCTTCACCTACAAGATTATCATAATAGGTTACCAGGGAATCGTCTGAGAACTGAACGGATAACTCTGACTTAGGATAGCAAAGGGCTTGACGGATTAGCTGGGTAGACACTTGCAAAACATTCTCTCCCTGACAATTCATAACAAAACATTTCCCAGGGTACATGACTGACACCAACCAATTGATAAATTCAGGAAAAAGGTGGGTTTTTTAGATACATGCAAAAATTACTCTAGACTTGACCATGGCAGTAAAAACAGGGGAGGTTTTTTCATTCAGGATGACTTGCTGATAAAATGGAAGATGAATTATAGAACAAAGAGTATCTTGAATATCCCCCTCGGTGTCCATGAGAGGGATATGATTAGCCGAACTCGACAAAGACAAACGCTTAGCCATGACTGAAAATTACTGCAAAGAACAACTCACAGGGTGGTCAATTTTACTAGGGTGGCAGGAAACTGAAATAAGACGCAGTGAAAACTAGTCAGAAAAGATTTGAAAACTAATGCTAATTTTGTTTAAATAGGTGGCGCGGCTTCAAAATTTAATGCTGACATGACACGCCAACAAGCCATTGATCCGACATGGAAGACAGCTGTGAAAAACTCAGTGCCCTACGTCACCGCGAAGGCTCTCAAGGTACGGAGGAAAATTTTGGCTGGTGCTCCCACAATGAATCTCCACCATTCATCTCTGTTGTCCTCGCGGTCAACTGAGTCAACTGCAGAGGCACTCATTTTATTATCTTGTGCGTTGATTGTGCCAGCGGGTTGGGCCTTTTGTTGAAAATTCAAACCATCAACGCTTTCCACCCAACAAATTGATCGATGTTTAAACATAAATGTGGAACCCACTTTCATAAAGTTTAAAGTGTTTAAACTTTAAACTTCAATACATCAACATAAATGTTTTTTATGCTAAAGTATAAGAATTTTAATACTTTAACATATTTTCAACAAGTTAATTTTTTTTATACTTTCACGAATTGAAAATAAAAGGATATGCGAATGATACACAACAGGTATCATGTCCGCTTTCACCAAGAAATCCACGTTGTTATACAATCGTGCATACGAGGCCTGAATGTTGGCAATAAACAAGACGATTTGTTTGTTATTCTGAATGAGCATCCGTACCTTATCTTTCTCCAAATCTGCCCCTTGCCTTGTTTTCTTTCTCAATTCAAGCAACACCCCTTTGTATTGTATTGACCATTCATGTACGACAACAATGGAAGCTTATACAACCTTTATATATTTTGACATGATCTTTTCACTTCTATTGACATGATCGTTCCGGTGTAACACATTTTTCTGACCTCGCTATTATGTGATGTAGTAATCGTTCCGGTGTGGCATCGTTCTCCTGACAATGACTTTCCCCGTAATTTGTGAAGCTCTGCACAAAAATACCAATCATTATCTTACTACCTGTGAATTGAATTTCCTTTTAGGATGAAAATGTAGTCTCAAATTCCCATGCATCACACTATCGAGTTGCGTTGTTAATGAACAAAATAACTGTTTCTTCGAGATTTGGAGGCTAATGGCACAAAAATGAGAGAATCCCAACCTCTGCACCTCCAATGTGAAGAAACATCCAAATTACTGATGGTGAGGGTGAGGGTTTAAATACGCAATGGTTCTTGCTTTTCCGTTTTTGCTTCAGAGATTGTGTAAAAGTTGCGCACTTCAATTCCTATCCTCTCTCTCACTTCAACACACTGAAAGCTAAAATATTAATATTGCATTTGATTCTTTCTTTTTGTTCAGAAAAAAACTGGAATGTTGTTTTTGTAGCGAATTTGGCCTGGTTTGGTTCTTGTTTCAACACTTTTGCTTGAGATTCGTGCTTTATTTCAATGATATTTCTAAATATTGTGGAAATATTGAGGGTAACATGTACTAACTTTTGAAAAACTAGGCATAACAATGATTGTTGTGACCAACTCTTATTTTAAGAAGGATATTTTCAGAGATTGTCGAAATATTGACCGTAACCTATACTAACTGGGAAGTTATTAAGCATGGCTCTATTTGTTGTGACAAACCCTTTCGCCAATTTTAAGAATTATATTTTCACAGATTGAGGAAACATTGACCATAACCTATATTAACTGCGAAAATACTCATCACAGTAATTTTTGTGACTAAACCTAACTCGTTAACATTGAGAGGCAATAGGCTGAAAATTTTCATGAATCTTGAATGTTATATAACGATGGGTTCTCTTGCTCTTTATCTCTACAAATTGATTTTACATTCATTATTAAGAACCATTATTGATGCTCCGTTGATGACTTCCACATATTCTCAGAACCAAACTCTATGAAAAGTGCCCAACGCTGCCAAAGTGGATGCGCAGATCTAGAAAAAGAATCAATACAGTATGGCTAAAATGCTAAGACGGTCAACAACGGACCATAAAATCTCTCATGGATTTGTTGGTCCCCATTTCGTTTTCAACTCAAATTCGAAGTGGAAAAAGACAAACACATGTTGCTATATCGCTAGATTTCTTTGCATGAAGAGTGCAATGTGGAAGAACATGAGGTGATGGATATTTAATGTGTTATAGGGAATCTGGTAAAATTCGAACCAAACAACAAAGAGACACATGTCACTCTCTATTACTGGATCTCCTTGAATGATGAAGGCAACACAAAAGAGAAGTAGGTGATGAGTGTTAAAGATAACAATTCATATCGGTTAAGTTATTACTTTTGAAATATTAATCTTTTGTCAGTATTCCCTACTACGTGTTAGAAGTACCAACATATGTAACATTTAATGCAATGGTAAGGACTCATTGCTGTTTTGGTTCATTGCTAATATTTGATGAAATATATTGGTTCAAAGGTTTTTATTTTATATTTATAATGTCTAATGTGGGAGGTGAGAGGTATTATGGTAGTTTGTCGGAAGTGTGAGATATTATTACTATATGCGTATGCACAGATCTATTTTCGATATACTCAGTATGTATATATGACAACTTGGAACAAAATAACCTATTTGAATGATTCTTTGTGGGTTCACATAGCACTCACTTCCTCACTTGGGACAATGATATATATATATATATATATATATATATATATATAGAGAGAGAGAGAGAGAGAGAGAGAGAGAGAGAGAGGTTTAATGGTGGCCACTTACTAAAACAACAATGTTTTGGATCATTGTGTTTAGGTTAAGTATTTATTTTAAGAACTTATTTGTATGCAACACAAAGTCTACTTTTTAGACCATGGTGCATAATTTCCTTTCTTAAATTATGGGACCACTGTTCTATGGTTGATTTCATAGGATGTTCAAAGTGCCCCATTTGCAATCCACCAAAAAATCAATCATGTGTTTGGCATTTTTCTTAAAGGTAGTTGGTCTACATTTTACAAACGGGTAAACTTGAAATGAAAATGGCCCAATCATCACTACATCCTTGAAGGAATAGGGTTGGGATGTGGAGGGTCCATTGGTAGCTAGCGCTCCTCCAAAAGGCTTAAGAGAAAATGCATTACAACATTCTTGTTCATGACATAATATGCTATAAGGAAACCTTCAATGAATTAGCTTCCCACATATAGAAACCTCTAATAGATTTGGTGGGATACACTCCTTGTGTATCACACTCTATGCTTATGTATAGGTTGTGAGCAACAGGCTTTCCTCGTGGTGCTTGCATTCAAAAGTTTGTCAAATCGTGTGCACATGCATTCATCTCTGACCACTGTTCATGGCAAGATGGGTTCCCAAAATCTTTTATTTCTTTGGTGTACCTTTGCACCTTTAGGAGCAATTGCTAGTTATTAATGTAGTAGCTAGAAGATATCTACCTATATATTTATATTAATCACATTGATAAATATAATTAAAAACTTTTATTTCTTTGGTGTACCTTTGCACCTTTAAGAACAATTGCTAGTTATTAATGTAGTAGCTAGAAGATATCTACCTATATACTTATATTAATCACATTGATAAATATAATTAAAAATATATTTCATATATACTTTACGCTTATATCAACCACATTTAAAAAAATATAATTGTGCTATGAGTTACAATATTTTTGTGATTGTTTCATCTCATGGAACCCATGATACGTCGCACGGTGGTACTAAACTGAACTAAATAAATTTCTTACGACACGTCAAAATCAACTCGAAAATTAATGAAGTGTTGGGTGGCGATGCTGCCAGTGAATCCATTCATTTGCAATGCTGCTAGTCAATCCATTGGCCGCTGTAAATAAGCCTGGAATTTGACCTCTCACACGATTATTTAATTTGCAGAAAACAGGTGGCATTAAGAGCAGAACATTGAATGGAAGATTCCGGAAGCATGCAGCATTGCAGATAAGTTATACAGCTGCTCTTAATTTTCTTCATATCTCAGTTGCGATCCTGTTTCTTTATTCTTTGTTCGATAAGGTTCATGAAGTTTCTGTGTAGGACATTACTGTTAAAAGGTCAAATAATCTGCGAAGTATGGCGATTATACAGACTTAATTCAAGAAAATTGTATGCTCGACAACAGAGTTATTTTATTTCTTTGGAAGCTTGCGGCGGGGATCCTCGTGGAGGTTAAATTGTAGTAACCTAAGAAGTGAATGGGCCCTAAATATATGTACTTCTGTTCCAGCTTTTAAGAATTCCTTTAGGCCGATATGAATGATGAGTTTTGATGTTTACAGTTCCGGTTTCTTAATGAGCTGATTGTTTGATAAGATTTTAGACAGTTTCCAGGCCTAAATTTCATTCTAAAGTGAAATTGCAGGCCTTGCTGCAACTTGTTGAGTAAACTATTGATGCAGGATTCCCAGCATGAGCCTCAGAAGAAGAATGGAATCAACTGGTGATTTTCTTGATGTCAAGAGAATCGCAGTGAAAAATGAAAGATTGAGTGAGCAGCAAGATTGGGAGGGTTTAGAACCCATGACCCCGACCGGCCGCATCTTTAGCCAACCATCTTTAAATTGTTACATTCTTATCAGTGTAGGAATCAAGACACAGATCGATATCGAGGCCGTAACAGCAGGTCTGGAGGCCACTTTGATTAAACACAAGCGCTTCTCCAGCATTGTGGTTAGTCCTTTCATCTTCAAGATGAATTTATTCAATCATTTTACTTGTTCGATAAGGCTTACTGCATGCGCGCTCTGTCCAGTACTTTCTTTAGGCTAACATGTAACCGATTATTTATGTTATTTATGTGATTGCAGAAGGAAGAGAAAAGCGGCGTTTTGAAATGGTTGCCGGTCCATGTGAATATTGCTGATCATGTTATAGTCCCGTTTATCGAGCCGGCGGACAATTGCAGTCTGGATTTTGTCAAGAAATATGTAGCCAATTTGGCGTCAGCCCCTCCCCTGGATCCCTCCAGGCCGCTGTGGCAAATTCATTTTCTGCGCGTTAGATGGGAGGATGCAGAGTCCAGCGCCGTCTTAAGAATACATCATTCTTTAGGGGACGGAATGTCTCTCATGTCACTTTTCTTGGCCTGTACCAGAAAGGCCGCTGATCCTCAATCCCTTCCCACAATCCCACGCCATACTCCAAAATCTAACACAAGGCCGATTAACGACAAAAGCGGGAGAATATTGAATGTGCGGCCTCTGATCATGACCGTCTACAATCTTTTCCTTGTAATCTGTTACACTATTGTGGACATAATGTATTTTTTAGTGACGGTTGTCTGGATTAAGGACAGCGATACACCATTAAAGGGATATCCTGGCGTAGAAACGAGCCCTAAGCAGATTGAACACGTGACCCTGAGTCTAGGAGATTTCAAGATTGTCAAGACTGCTGTAAACGGGGTAAGTATGGCGCCTTGCTGTCTCTCTATCCTAGACTTTATTTGTCTTCGGCCATCTGGTGCCTTGTAAATCATAAATCTTTATAAAATTTGGATGGTTGAGCTGTCACGCTGAGTGCTGACGCTCTTAAAGAATTGCAGACGGTAAATGATGTTATGCTAGCGATGACTTCAGCAGGGATCTTACGGTATTTAGAACGCGAATTCGGTCTGTATCAGCATATCTTATTATTCTTTTTGGTTCCTTTTCTCTTTCTCTGGCAAACGCAGTGCATATTTTGTATTGGAAGGTCCTGGCACAGAATAATTTCTATGATTTGAAAATATCAGTTTCCCTCTTTAGAAACTTACAAATAAATTCATTGAATGTTAGTCCTAATTTTTGAATCTTGTAATTCCCTATTTAATTTGAAGAGGCCCAGGCCGAGGGAATCTCAAAATCAAAATCAAAAGACAGGAAATTTGATGGTAAGCGACATCTTCCATCGAATCTGCGCGTGCGTTCAACAATTTTGGTGAATATAAGGCCTTCTCCAGGACTCCATGTACCTCGTTCCCCTCTCAATTTTTCCATTTATAGATTCTTTCTTTGCAATAATGATCGATTCTTGCAAACTACGCTGAGGTTTTTTCAGAAGTTCTTTAAAATCTATGAATTGTGAAAGCAAGCCGAAGTTGACATTAAACCTTCCAATTGCATCTTGCTATAATTTCAGGATCTGGCCGACCTGATGAAATCAGGAAAAGATGGAGCAGCAAGGTGGGGGAATCACTTAGGGTATGTGATCCTTCAGCTTCCCATGGTGAAGCAGCAGAATCCTTTGGATTATGCTCGCGCGGCAACTGCGATGACAACGAAAAAGAAATTATCCATGGCAGCACTTTTTACTTATGCAAGTGTGAAAGTAGTGACAAAGCTTGCAGGTATCAAGGTATGAAAATCTATACATATCTTCATGAAAGTTACTGTAATTATATTATCATTATTATGCAGGTGTCAAGGTATGAAAATCTATACATATCTTCATGAAAGTTACTGTAATTATATTATCATTATTATTTATAGTTGGGGTTAATGATGATAATGGCGGACAGGTGGCCACCGCTCTGACATACAGAGTGATCTCACACACGAGCATTTCATTCTCCAACATGGTTGGGCCAGTGGAGGAGGTGGAATTTTTTGGTCACCCAATCGTTCATCTGATTCCCACGGTGTCTGGACACCCTCATGTATGACATATGAATGAAGAAGTATTTCTTTGGATTCCATTCTGAGAATACAGTTTATTAATAAATATCAGTATTTGATTGAATTGTTAATGTTGTTGTGCTGGTTTTTGCAGTCATTAACTATACACTTTCAGAGTTATATGGAAAAAGTGATACTGGTGATAACCGCGGCTTCGGATGTGGTCAGGGATCCAAAACAGCTGTGCATAGATTGTGTGGAAGCTTTACACCGCATGAAGCTGGCAGCCATCACCAGCAATTAATAGCGCCTGTAGTTTGTCATATAAGATTCTTAGCTTTTTTGAATCACTGCAGTGTCTTTTCTCTGTCAATTTTATCATTCAAGTAATTTATATCCAACGTATTTATAACCTACTATTATTTGACTTGAGAAATCTACTTTGACTTTGACAAAACGATAAGATCATTAAAAGCTACGGAGCGATGTAAGAGAAAGGTATCAAGATGGAGGAAACTCATTCGTTTCCTCTTCCATACGGAAGAACGAGAACACTAGTAGTGATATCTTATTGTGACCAAGTAAATAGTGTCACATTCAACCCATGTGGCTCGAGGAAATTATTTCAATCAACTCTCTCATCAGTAAAATAATTAATCTTCGTTTTAAGTAATGGAGGATAGTCAAACAAATGTGAAAAAATATTAAACTAAGTAATTGATGTAATTGGTCTAGTTTGGACTCTCATTAAGTGGCCCACTCCGTTGTCATTTTCATTTTCATTTGGTGAACCCCAGTTTTAACGTTAGTAGTAGTGAGTATTTTGTAATGAGTTTAAGTTTGGGTTAGTCTTAATGTTGGATGGATAGTGAGACATAGTGTTGCTTTTGATGTAGTAATATGACTCTTGGTGAACCCAAGTTATTTTAACATTTGTAGTAGTGAGGCATCGTGTTATGAGTTTATGCTGGGGCTAGCCTCAATGTTGAATAGATATTGAGATATAGTGTTACTTTTGATGTAGTAATTTGGTTAAACTATACTTACTACAATCAAATTACATCTCTTTATTAATGGCATAACTTTGCTTTGAAGTATAATAATTAGACAATGCATTAAATTTTATTAAACCTTATTTAACTAATAAATTAGATACATATTCATTTGTGGCCTCATATGTTTCACAACAATACTTATTCAAACATACATTTAGACAATTACACCCATACTCATGGAACATGCACATCCACATGGTACACACCTACTAAATGAAGGGCACTTTTAAGACATTTTTTTAAGACAAAAGAAATCTTTTGTCTTAAAAAGTTACTTTTTATTTTAGTTATTTTACATTAAAATTTAATATCAATTGTCTTAAATATAAAATTTAAGACAAAATACAAAAATATTTTAAGACAACTTTATATTTAAGACAAAAACAATTTGAGACAATTATTTTAAGACAAACTTTATATTTAAGACAAAAGCAGTTTAAGACAAAAATATTTGAAGACAAAACTTTATATTTAAAACAAAAACAATTTTAGACAAAAAAAATTTAAGACAAAAACAATTTAAGACAAAAAAATATTTTAAGACAAAACTTTGTATTTAAGACAAAAATAGTTTGAGACAAAAATATTTTAAGACAAAATTTTTTATTTAAGACAAAGAAATATTTGAAAACAAAACTTTATATTTAAGAAAATGCCAATTAAGATGAAACTCATTTAAGACAATTAACAATTAAAACAAAACCATATCAATTTAAGACAATATAATCTAACACCTGCAAAATTGACTCTGATAATGCACCGTAAGTCTGTCAACTTGCAAGCTACTATTCTCTTGCGCCTATATCGAGGCTGCTATTTCACTTACCATTCACGTTATCTTATATAAAGACAACGATTTTTTGAGCTCTTCATTTTGGTGGGGTAGCCGACTTTGAAGAACGTGACAATTTTTCCTGGCAAGATTTCTCTTACATCAATTCCACTTCTGTCCCTTCGATCTCTGTTGATACAATTATATACAACTCGTCTATCGTTGACACATAGCCAGTTCCTCTAAACAACTCAGTGCTAGCTAAAAATCTCATAACCTTAGTTTTTAAAGTCTATCTAAGCATCTTATTTGTTGTGACAAAATATGTCTATGGGATTGTTCAATACATTCATTTTCCCCAGCAACTGTGACTCTACACTATGCATGATATCATCATGTACAAAAGCTATAGTATATATGTTTTCTCTAATAGGAAATTGGGAAGTTGATACGAGTTTGTTTAGTTTGCAAAATTTGAAGCTAAGCTAAGTCTATGTCAACATCTTGTTTGTTGTCAGAAACAAAATATGCCTATAGGTTTTTTCAAGACGTTTATTTTCCCCAACACCTGTCACACTCTACATGTTGTATTATATCATCGTGTACAAAAGCTACATAATATTTTCTTCCTCTAAATAGGAGATAAGGAATTTGATACAAGTTTGGCTAGTCTGCAAAATTTGAAGCTAAGCTCCAACTTTAAAGTTATGTTCCTTAAATTACAACAATTGGTTTCACTCTTCTCGATGTACATTGTGTTTCCCTGTTGAAGTTTTGGATATAGCCTCTAACTAAGAAGATTCTTTAGACACTTAATTGAAAATAATTTCTCCCTTACGAGCAAATCATTGGCAGGTTGGTCTTCACACGTTCTAAAATAATCAGGTTGTCTTTACACTGGTTAAATATGGAAACATAAATATGAAATTTAATAGTTAGTCATAGAGGGATATGCCACATTTTGGGTCTCCATGAATAGGGGATCCTCAATCATTATAGCTTTTCCATAAATACCAATGGACATGGACGTGGGGTGATATCCTAACATTCCTTGGTCTCCATTGTTAAACACCATGTTAAGGCACACACATGGTGTATGAGGAAGATAAACACACACACACAAGAGACTCAACAACAATGAAAGATAAGCGTGAGGCTTTCTTATTTTCCATTATACAAAGATGTACATTTATAGTACAATGGTGTGACTCTTGATTTCATATTCCAAGGTCACTTGGACTCCATTGTGACTTTTTGCATTCCACACCTACCCATGTAGGATTAGGTGTTCCAACATCCCCCCTTAATCCGAAGGGGTATGTGTGAGTCCAAGAAAAGAGTTGTAATACAAATATGCAAAGTATGCATGGCAGCACTTGGGCTGAATCAACTCTCTGAAATGTTGGAAAAAAGAGGTGGTTTTAGGATGACCACAAACACTAGAACGCAAAACTTGTTGCAGTTCCCGGAACTCTTCCAAAACTGGCAAGAAGCTGAAAGCTTCTGCTAGAGGAATTGTCCCTCATAAAAAAGGGAGACCTTCAACCTAAAGAAGGGAGGTCTACTGCACCAACTCAGTGGTCTTGGGTGCCAACAACTCTGAATCTTGGAGCTTGACTACATAAGACTCAACCAATGTTTATTTGCAGCTTGAAAGTTTGCTGTTTGAAAATACACTAAGAAAGTGTTCCTCATATATGAAAGGGAGACCTTCGACCTAAAAGAAGGGAGGTCTACTACCTGTGATGGTTTTAGGTTGTCCATCAACCAAAGATGGTGGTTTAAGGTTGTCCACCAACCGAAGGCATGCTCATGGGCATCCGTGTCTCTGGCTACATCTCTGAATCTGGAATGACGAATTGTGGCTCAGGCTCGCTTGAACTGTTGTGTCTCTGGCTACAACTCTGAACATGGAATGAGAGATTGTAGCTCAGGCTCGCTTGATCTGACGTCGAAGCTTGTACATGACCACCATTTTCCCCCCTGTCAGAGAATGAGGTAGATATTATGAAAACTCAAGCTGAAGGGTGTATCAAATATCCGTGAACAAGTTCTAACATGTGTAAATTGGCATCTTCTTGATTTATTAGTGCCCATGCCAGAACGTCCATCAAGATGAATCTTGGTTCTTGCGAGAGGCTTGTGTCTGAAGCATCACATGCAAAGAATGGGTGTCAAGGCCACAGTGCTTACCTGGGTGGAAGATCAAACTGATGATCTTCATGTGCTTAACAGATCTGATATTGGCATTTCTATTCTGTTGTGAAGTGGAGCAGGGATGCGGAACAACTATAGGTGGTATCGTACATGAATCAAGCCATACAAGTATATTAGACCAGTGTAGTGGAATATGAAAGGACACATCCTTGTCATATCCAAGACCAGTTCTGTGCTTGTTGTGGACAAGCTCTTCCCAAGGTCTGATGATGGGCTTGAGAAGTGCAGGCTGAACTGCTGCATCTGCATGTACATCTGCTCTAGTGCAATGAACTGAATGGGAATCAACTGCAACTTTATCTTCTTTCTTCTGATGAGAGTCCTTCACAATCTTCTGAACAGAAACAGGTTCAGAATGGTGACTCTTTCGCTGAAGTTCGTCTTGTTGGAGCTGAGATTCCAACTGCAAAAATTCAATCTTTTCTTGTGCATCTTGCAAACAATTTTGAATGTTACAAAGAGCATCCTTGCTCATTTTTATCATGTCATCAACATTTGAATGAATGAGGCTATTCAACAACTCTAATGCCTCATTGATTTTAGCCATTTTTCAACAACTTAGGCTCAAAAAATGAAAGGGTGTCGGCTTCAATCGAAAATGCACCCGTTTACAATGTGATTCAACAAATACAAATGACTCAAAAGAATTTCCAACTATGGAAATATCAAAGTACAAAGTGTGCTCCTCAAATGATGGAGGGCAATCAACAATCCAACAACTCAAATTTACTCATTGCAACTATGAAGAAGATGCAAATACAATGTCAATATCTCTGCAAAAATATTTTGTAAATGTGCAACTGAAAACACTATGCAAGAAGCCTTTAAGGCAGCTGAATTTTCCTTCAAAAATTTGTTTTCAATGATGGCAAACTTGTCTTCAAATGTCAATTTCTTCAGAAAATCACCCTTATGCCACAATGTCAAATTCACTTTTCTCTAAATATAGTCCATGTTCTCTTCATTTCTGCTGTTCATTTTCTCTCTCTTCCTCTCTTTTTGCTCTTCCTCTCTCTCTGTTGTTTTTTTTTTTTAATTAATTAAAAATTAATTAAAAAATAAATTAATTAAAAAATGGATTAATTGAAATGGAGAAGGGGCTTTTTAATAATAATAAAAAAAATTAAGATGAGAATGGAGGGGGAGTTTAAAAGGGGTGGGAGAGAATTTTTTTTTTTTTTGAATTAAAAATAAATTAAAATTGGGAATTAATTTAAAATGGGGGGAATAAAAATTTAAAGAGGAGGGCGAATTCAAAATGGTGTGTGGCGAGGTTTTAAAAACGTTAAAAAAAATTGAACAATCGAAATTCAAAGGGGTATCGAGCGGCCCAAGGCCATGGGAAGACAGAGTGTCGACAGAGGGGGTTCCGGTGGTGCCGTGGGCAGCGTAAGGAAGGGGGACTGTGCACAGAGGGAGTAAGGTATGGGAGGGCGAATGGGCAGTGAGGGGGGCGGTGAATGGTTGAACGCAGAGCTGGAGGGGCGGCGTGAGGAATTGGGGAGCCGTGGAACTGGTGAGCGCTTGATAAGGGCCGTGGAGTGGAGGGATAAGGGGTGATGGAAAAGGTTGAGCGTGGCGTGTAAGGAGGAGGGAGGGGATTGACTGTGTGGGAGGGCGGAGTGTTGAATGCGTTGAAGTGGAGGATTTTTAATGTAAAAACAATCGATATATATATTGTTTGAAAGTGCGTTTAAAAGAATGGGAGCTGTGTAAGTGCGGAGAGGGAGAGCGTTGGGTGGTGGAATAGAGTTGCAGGGGGCCAAAGGGCGTTGAGAATTTTTATTTTTTTATTTTTTATTTTTTAATATAAAAACAACAGAGTAGCGAAAGAGTAGAGTATTTTTCTTCTAGCAGCAGATATTGGATAAATGCAAAATTTTCTAGAAATTTCAGCAGTAAAACCCATAAATTTTTCTAATAGCCCAGCAGCAGAGAAATGCAGTCCAGAAGCTCAGAATTTTTTTTTTTTTTGGTGAAAACTCAGAAATATCTTCAAAAACCCTCTTTAAACTATTTTCCAGCAGCTTAAAACCCAGAATTGCAGAAACTTTCAATGGAAAAACTCAGAAATTTTCCAGAAACTTATTTTAAACACTTTTCCAGCAGCTCCAAAATGGTGCAGAATTTAAAATGCAGAGATTTTTCAATGGAAAAATAAGCAGTGAGAAAACCTTCAGATGCACATACTGCCTAAACCACTTCGAATGTCGCTAAGGATTTTGAATGCCGCTCCTTCTCAAAACAATGCCGCTCTTCTTCAAAACAACATTTTTCTTCAGAAGTACTTTTCCAAACCATGCAAAAATGTTCCACGTAAAACTTTTCTAAATGCCGCAAAATGTCAAGAATTTATATGAGTGCACTGCCATAAACACAATGGTTTACTCAAATTGAAGGTGGCCAGTAACGTTTCCGTCCGATACCATACAACACTACGGCAGGTACACATGGTGTATGAGGAAGATGAGCACACACACACAAGAGACTCAACACAATGAAGGATAAGCGTGAGGCTTTCTTATTTTTCATTATACAAAGATGTACATTTATAGTACAATGGTGTGACTCTTGGTTTCATATTCCAAGGTCACTTGGACTCCATTGTGACTTTTCGCATTCCACACCTACCCATGTAGGATTAGGTGTTCCAACATCCATAGATGGTAGGATTCAAGTATCGGAAAATCAATGCTACCTTTTATGTCTTATCAGTAATAATACTAAATTAACAAGTTATGTAAATTTGATTTTCTCCTGTGTAACATTTTCTTTCTCTTGGTTGAATTGATATTTACACTAGGTCTGAATTTCCTTTGTTGATAGTAGTAGCACAAGTGGTATGTTCCTTGTTCGAGACTTGAACAGTAAGAAAGTCAAACTCCTATCTACTTCTTAGGTTCAGGTTGTGTTGCATTTCTTATTTTTAGGGTAGGGTTGAGTCTATAGCTAACAAAGTGGCCGTTGATGATATTGTGGGAAGCACCATCGAAGATCTAAAAGATGGAAGTGAGCAATTGAAAAGGTAGTTTTAAACCTGGGAGATTCATATCTTAATGATGCTCATCTGGAGGAGTTTCTCGTTGATGGAATACTTTATTACTTCCAAGAGATGGAGTTGACTAGTGATGATGCCAATGTGATGTTGAATGGATTTGGTGTTGTGGATTTGTGAATGTTTTAAGCCATATAGTCAAACTATACTTTGGGGTACCAGCAAGTGGAGACTAAATAACACGAGTGAAAAGGTTAGACAACATGTCCTTGTACCTGAGTAGTCTTGTGAAGATATCTAATGAGCTCAACCTTGTAGAGACCAATAATAAATACACACAAACACAATAAGAAGTGGCACACAAACTTTGGTTTTAGTTTTCCACAAAACCATTCCCATGCACAGAAACATAAATTTTAGTTTTTCTCAAAACCTTTGCAAAGTTTTGATATGCAAACCTTCCCACGCAACCTGAGCTAAACTACGTTGCATATTCATGAAGTTTGGTGGACAGGAACTATCCATCAAATTTATGAAATATTCCAAAATATACAATGAATATCAAAATACAAAGACAAACTTTAGTTTTATTCAAAACCCTTACAATAATTTGATATGCAAGGCCGCATTTCTAGCTTGGCCATTTTATGAAGCGCGTGAATTTTGAAGTTGAGAGTATGCTCGATCCTCGGACTTATAGGTGCATATCAAATCCTTATTTTCATTAAGTTGTGATAATTGTCTATGCACTCACTACATCGTGTAATTAGTGTACATTGTGTAGTTGCACACATAAACCTCATTACACACAAATACACATATATCGTTACTCAAGAGCTATCATACTCCTCATTTCATATTTTCATTATTATTGTAGGTCCGCCTCGAATATGAAACGTGGAAAACTATGGTTTTTATGTGTCATTCCATTTGAGGGGATATTTCTTCTTTAGCCATGCTATGCATGTTGTATAAACATATGCATTTGTGAAATCCTAAATCTATTTTCTGCATCACGTTTGGCTTCACTTTCATTAGTGACATAATTCTAGCACAACGAGTTCATTGTAGGAGGTGGGAAAATCAGTTTTTCCATGTTGTTTTAGGATGTGATGTCTTCTCTTGAATCTTATTGGCCCCTTCTATATCTTTGTGTAAGCACTTAGAGAAATTGTTTCCCTATTGGAAATCCACAGAGTGTGGAAGGTATTTCATGGATTCCACTGACACAACAATGGAAGAAGCCCTCTCTCTAAACCTATATGGCATTATTGAGTTTGTCTGCATTGTCATCTAGCATTGTTTGGCCATAATTAATTACAATAGTGCATTCAACATGAGTCCCAACAACCCGTTCATAGTTGTAATGGCTCTCATGAAACTAAGCCCTTATAAACCATTTTGGCATTCTATATTTTTCTCCAGGATTGGTGGAATTAAGATAGATAATTATTTTACTTTGTTGCCCATCCTCTTTTATGCCCTTCAAACTTCAGATGATAATTTGGAAGAACACATCTTAGAGCATGTTGGTTATGATAATATCTTACCCAATGCCTTCTAAAACATTGTGAGGTTCCATAAACTTTCAAAGCTTCCTTTTTCAGATGCAAGATCAATTTATTAAGACAGAAGGATCGTAACACAACTAGATTCCTTTGGATTTGGAATTCAGGTAAGCATTGACGTATTGCATTCTTCAATTCATTTTTTCTTGTGTCTTTCCTGAAATAAAGTTAAAGTATAAGATCCCACATTATATTCCATGTATGATATGCATGTGGTGTTCAAACTAGCATAACATTGATATATTAGTCATGGGAATGTAAATATTGTTAACTAACCCTTTCATATATTAGGACAAGTTCAAATTATGAAAGACGAAATCCTATAATACTTATATAAGAACTAACTTAGGATACACATGCTTGTGAACAATGCACTTGAATATATATAGTCTTACACAGCTACACTAGCAATACACTAATTACTTGGTACTTTGAAATTGTTGTCTCTTGTTTTGAAAGAATATGGGCTTAATTTATGAATGTAAATTAAATTCTATAAATAGTTGTGGATCTCCAAATACAAGGTAACAATGTAATTGTTTAAGTTTACAATTTTGTCTTCTATTGTCTATGAAGGAAGTATTTTTTAGAAAAATTTTAATATAATTTATATTTTAGAAACACTTCCTCTAGAAATTAATTGGCTAGGTTGCAATACTATGGTGAATGATTTTTCTTAATATTTTTAGATTAGGAGGGAAAGTCTATGATTAAATTTGGATGATTTTTTTGTTGTGTTAAGTAGTGACAAAATCATAACCTATTTGATACAAGTTCAATAGGATAGCCTTTAATAAGTTCTAGAAGAAGCATTTTAATCTAGTGAAATTAATTGTGATGTTCTTCCAGATAATAAAACAAAACTACTCACACACAAAGAAGCTATATGGTCTACAGGGGCTTGATATGCATTGAAGTTCACTTTTTAGCAAACAATTTGAACTTCCACCTTTCTGTGAATTAACTGTGGCATTATTGGGTATGCTTGTTGGAAACTTATCATCTATTAGTATTTCTGCAAGGCTTTTGATTTTTCATTTTACACTCTTCCTTTTGTTGTCCCTTGGTTTAGGTTCTATATTTTCCTTGTTAAGAGTGAGTGACCTTATTAAAATGTTGGTTGGATCTATTCAGATCACTTGATCCTCTAGGGGTTTAGTATCACAATCACAAATATATACTCGCAACCCATCCATATTTGGAGGAGGAATCATTGGGATGAGAAGAAACCCCAACAAGAAATATATGCCAAATATTATCTTTCCATTGCAATTTGAGTATCCCAAGTTGTGAAAAATATTAATGCTTAGAAACTCTCTGCTACCTTGAAAATATCAATAAATATGAAAATAATTGACATATATCATACACATGAAAAATAATAGACTTCCTCATCAATCCCAGTACATCACAAAATCAAAACTCTTTTGAAATCAATATCAACATCACTAACAATCCTCCCGCCCCCCCCTCCCCAACATTGATGGCAACATAAACATTGATTAGTCTTGTTGATTTGGTCGTCCCCCTTTGGTATTTCTCCTTATTTCTCATGGAATATTTATTACCTCGCCCTTTGACATCAATGGAAATGGGTTGAAAAGTATTCACATTCATTACTTAAGACTCTTAGGCATTTACACTTGTAACTTGTAACTGATCTAGCCTATAGGCTAGGTTCCCTAACATCTACTTTGCTTTACAGGTACACCACTTAAGATAACAGGTAAAAAAAATTGCCTTTTTTTTCTTTTTTTCTCTGGCATCCACATACATAAAATCTCCATTGTTATTGTCATTTTTTAAACTACTATGACTATAAAACCTATACCTCAAGTGCGCTCTTGCAACTTCATATCTGGTATCTTTGGCATCTCTGACATTAGTTTCTCTGCCTTCCACTTTTGATTATGAGATTATGTAACTAATAATGGACTCCCTAACTATGTAACTACTATCTGGCATAGCAACACATATTAGATTACCTAACTATGTAATGCATGTTGGATTCCTTGATTATTTCAATGAATATTATGTTATGTTTAGCCTTCAGTATAACAGTATCAAGCTATCTATTGAAACATTATATGTCAATTTGAGGTATGTAACACTCTAGTTCATTCTATTTAATGCTTCCACGTGTCCATAGAATATTCCACATAGGTCCATAATCATATGCTGAGTCTCTTTTCTCTTTAACATTTTATCATTTATGGTGGGGGAATTCTATCTCTTTGCTCATTCATTATCGCAAAGACACTTAAGTCTGGCTTCTCTTGTGAAGGGACTATCACTAGTGTTTATTCATGTTGTGTATTCATTCTCATGAAGGACTTTTAATTGTGACTTATGAATATGAAATTGGCCCAAGATTTGTGGCTCTAATTAAGTTGTTCAAGTGTTCTTTCCAGCACTAGTGCACCTTTTAAATGAATCAACATTTAACTTTCAGAAACTCATTTCTTCTGCTTCCTTGACGTCATTGTCATCTATTTTTGATAGATGTTGCCACTGTCAAACTAGTAAAATAGGTTCAACCCCCCTGTGACTAATGTATTTTGTTGTTGTTGCTAGTAAATCTCTCCGCCTATATATATATATATATATATATATATTGGTTTTTGTTGTAATTCGAGTGACTGTTCTCATTTTATTCATCAAGTGACCATACATGAATGATGGTTGAGTTTGATATTTTCCAGAGGACTAATGAACCTCTAGTGATTAGAAACTTTTTCTAGGCATGTACTATTGAATAGCTTGGTCAAAGCATAAGGTTGATGATGTTATGGTGTGTGTCCAGAGCCAAGGATTGAATTTTGATTGAGTTGTTAATACATATGCCTCTGAAGCATGATTCTTGGAGTTTTTTGACTTGCCTACTCCTAGTTCCTGATCCATCCTCATCAAATAATACTAGCTACAATTTCCCTTTTAATTCTATACCAATATTTTGAGTTTCAAGTTTCCTTGCTTCTTGAATCTTTTCATTGATAGATTCCATCTCATTAAGCCCACATTACAGTCCATTTTGATAGGCCTTTCCTCCTTGTGAATCTCAACAATCTTATATTACTTGTATATCCCGCCTTAAGGAATTCGTTCTCAGATTCCACCTGCTAAATTTTATCATTTTTGTGCACTCTAATCTGATCGAGGCATCACAAAGTTCCTTAATTTTGTCATGGCATTGGCCTTTAAGCAACCATTTATTTTCTTCCTTCTCTTTTACAAATTGAAATGTTGTAGGAATATTTGATTCATGAGATTGAGTCTCCACTTGATTTCAAATTCTTGCCTCTATTAATTGTCCCATCCATGCAGAACAGAAGTTGACCAAGTTCCTTTTCCATGTGTTCAATTCATATCCATCCTTTAGAAAATTTGTAGTATATATTCACAATGCACACCATTCATTAATAACATTCAATTCACAAGCTTACTCACTAATTGTAGTTAAATATTTGTTTAAGGGAAATTACAAAATAAATTCATGGGCATTGGAAGCCTCTATTATATATGTTAGCGATGGAATCAACACTTGGACTGCTTCAAGTGCTTGACCAGTCACATCCTAAGCTCTAAGGAAATTTAATGATTTGGATTATATGATTGGTAGGTGGTTTAAGCTCTTAATCACTGAAAAGGGATTTCAGTCAAGTTCATTGTCACACTAATGAGTGTATTGAGTCCTGATATGGTAGCAAAAAGGTATGTTTGTAGCTTCTGGAGAGAATAAAGTGTAAAATAGTGGAAGGGACAGTGGGTCTGCAAGGTAGAAATCCACTACTTTGATGAAAAACCACACAAGAAACAATTTAATAATATATCAACAAGAGAAAGTTGTGTCAAGACTTACAATAATCTTATTGAATATCATGAAAGGTCACTTTCATAAGGAATGCTCTTTAAACTGTCATTATATATATCTCATCAAGAAATATCACTAAGACTGATAAAAGTTGATAAGATACATAAACACATCAAGAAGCTCATAAAAAAATACAACAACATATGAAATTACAAACTGCAACTGAAGAGAATGAGGTGCGGAAACACATAGAAAGATTAACAATACACATATCAAGTAGGTAATAAGTCCTCAAAATTATTCTTCAATATCGTTCACTGAAAATTACATTGATCATATGAGAAAAATATTCACAAACCATGAACCTTTTCTTCATGTATTTTCATCATATATATACAAGAGACATTATACTGACATCTCCACAAAAAGTGTGAATATGTTCTAAAAAAAATATTACATTCTCATACAAAAGATGAGGCTTATCCTAAACTTAAATACAAAGTGGTGCAACATAAGTGCAACATAAATAAAGTAAACATCATGATAAATTGTAATTTGAAGTGGCTGGAATGATGTGGCAATCTATTGGAAGAGTGCTCCTTTTTTCTCGTACAACCACTTCCACAAAAAGTGCAAACAATAGTTGAAGATGACATGTGGTTGTTTCCCCAAAAAGTGAAAAACAAAATTCTGAAATTTAGAAGGGAGCTTAATCAAATGACACCTGGAAGCAACCTCTCATGTTGATAATGCATGCATGTAACTATTCCTCAGTAGCACCCCTCCAGACTTGAACAAAAACTGCCTCCACTTCCTCCATACAAAAACTCAGGAAATAATAGCAGCCCTTTTCAAATTTAGGTAGCTATATCCGGAAATTCTGCAAATATCTGTGTTTTTCTATTAGGCCAAAAATGTGTGAGCCTCTCCTAAAAGGTTTAGATAAAATCCAGTATTGAAGCAAATATTTTCAGAGAATCTACCTTAGTGAGAATTCTAGTTCTTTTTCCTGTATGCTTTTGTTTCTGAGCTCTGACCCTCTTGGTTTCCTTATCTGGTATTTCATCAACATTGATAATTTCATCTCTCAGTCTAGGATTAGAAAATCATTTTGCTATTCAGCCTAAGTTTTTTTTTTAGGCCTAGTGTGTGGCCTCTTAAGATATGGGTTAGGGATATAGGAAACCCTTCTTCTCTTCTGCACCATACTACTAGACTGACATTCTTCATATTATGTCTCTAAGAAATCTTCATTAGTGCTATCTTCTTCAAAGGATGAATAAGAGTGAATGACATTCTTATCCTTTCTCTCGATAGGTGTCTTGGATTCCCTAAGGGAATCAAACAAATGAGCTAGTGTTGGTTCCCTGTTTTTTTCTTGTTCTTCTGCAACTGTTGGGATGGAGTGTTGAACTGGAATAGACACTTGAACTGGTACTTGAACTGTCATTTTAACTCACACTTGGACTGGTATTTCAGGGATGGTTTCCTTTGAAATTTTTTCTTCTAGGATCAACCTTCTTATTCCACTATATCTTGAGGAAGAAGCTTTGTTTTCCTCACATGAAGACTTAACATTTTTCCCTTGCTTGAATCTCATGGAATGTTCTTTGATGAATGTTGCTAAAGTCTGAGGTTCCTTTGGATATTTCCTCTCATAAAATTTCTCTGTAGGCTGCACCATGGGTATGGGAGTGACAAGTTCAGTTCTAGCCCTCCTAGCTGAACTTCTAGTTTGCTTACTGGTTGATGGGATAGACCGAGCTGGTTGTGACCTGTTTGACACATGAGTTGTGATAGTTTTTTCATGAGCATTTTTCTTCTTGGGCCTCCCTACCCTCCTCCTAGAGTTGATACTACCAAACCCCTCCTATGTCAGGAATTTATCCCAGGTAGTATTTTTATTTTTAAGGTGGTAGACAATCAACATTTTGATTAAACCCCTATGATATAGGTTATGTAGGGAATAGATAGGGATTTTCTGCAACTTCAAGGACATTTTAAGCAAGGATCTGTATAGGAAGTAGGGCACATTCATAGGTTTGTCACCTAAAATATGAGAAAGAAATCTCATTTGGTAATGGTGGATAGAGGAGAATCTCCCTTCACAAGTAATGTAGCATTGTGCTGTGGTTATTACATGTTTCCATTCTACCCTAAAACAGGAAATATACACAGTTGGATTCCATTTGACATTCAGATGTTCAAGTTTGAGGAAGGGACTTAATTATGTTGGTAGCACTTTATTCTTGAACCAACGTTCTCTAGTGGCCGAGGTTTGAGTAGCTCGGGCTATGATGGCTTCAGAGATTTTGAAAGTTTTTCTCCCAAGCTTGACTTTCTCCCCATCAAAGCTCTCGGAAAAGGTCTATGCTAAAGTTACATTTTATCTGTAAAATGTTTGCAAAAACTTATACCAGCCTGCTATCTTAAATTGGGGCTTTGCTCTAGCATCAACAAACTTGGTGTTTGCTGGCTCACACTGGTTGAAATTCCCACCTTTTCCCATTC
The DNA here is from genome assembly GCA_034641835.2 of Pinus albicaulis. NCBI lineage: Eukaryota > Viridiplantae > Streptophyta > Pinopsida > Pinales > Pinaceae > Pinus > Pinus albicaulis. The sequence goes on from CM076580.1 coordinate 512,496,976, forward strand.
TTCTCAACAGCTAAGCTCCTTATAAATGCAAAACTGTTAAACCTGGAGGTAAAACCCTACATGCAGCCCTGATTTCCTACCTTGGAATGATAAACTAGTTGTTGGAGGATGTGACTTTTGTTAGCTATAACTTCCATAGAGAACCTCGGACTTGAGAATATTGAGCTTAACCCTCTGAAGCTACGCCTTTAGCTATGGTATGGTTTAATGGCACAATTTGAAATCATTCAAATACCGGTGCCAAGTCATCCCATAACTCATAACACTCCCCTGCTTCATTAATAATTGATACCTTGTACCTTAACTTTCAACCTTAACTTCCACTTCAGTCTTAGTAGGGTAGCTATAGGTTAGTGGCATTGATAATATAACCATTCACCTATAATAATTCTCCTAAGTAAAAAATAATTAACCTTGTTATAAAAAATAATCATGTTATAACATAGGAGATCTTCAATCAACTTCAAAGAGGAATGATCTTTTCCCTAAAAATATTCCTTACAACTCCTTAGGCCTGAGAAATAACTGCCTTTATCTCTGTATTGAAATATAACCAAACTTCATAGAAATAGATGTTTTTTTCACTATGTTACCAATGAAATTCAGTTCTTGAAGAAATAGCTTCTCTTTTCTCTGTGTCAGTAATATAACCTTCAATTTGGAGAAATAGCTACCCTTTTTATATCACTATGTTACCAATGAAACTTAAACAAGGGGTAGCTATTATCCCAGAAAGAGAAGCTATAATTTAATTACAAAAATGACCAATAACCTACGACACTAACCTAAGTTAAAACAATGATTTTAACTTCTTTTATGAACCTAAGACACAATACCACCTATAAAACTTAAAAATATTTTGGTTTTGAGACTCTTTTTGGCTTTTATTGAAAATGACTTGAACTTTGACATAGGCTAGAGAACAAGAAAATTTGAAAACAGTGATACAATGGCAATCAGACTATTAACATTTATAGTGCTAACAGTGGCTCCTATTGGGGATGGAGTCCTCCCTATGAGGCTTCAAGGAATGTAGATTCAGTGCCTTAAAAATTTCAAGACTGAGAAGACTTCTGAAAATTATGACTAGGACTGACCTTTGATTGAATGGACTCAAGACTGACCATATTTATAGACACAAGTACCATTGTGAATGGAGTTTTATTGACACATCACTCTGGATATTTACAATGGAATGACTAACTAACTTATCAAACAAAGAACTTTTTAGGAAAATGGCCATTAACTGGACTTCCAATCAATTGATCATCATCTAGATGCTTGAGAAGAAATGTATTGTTTTCAAAAACTTGAGAAATTCTAAATGGCCCAAACCATAAATTGTTAAACTTACCATGCTTTGCATGGTCTTCCCTCCTGACATCCGAGCACAACACCAAATCATTCTCCTGAAATAATTTCTGATTTGATCTCTTGTCAAAAACATATTTGACTTTGGTATGATATTTCTATACTTTTTCCATCAGTGATTCTATGATTTGATGAGCTTCTATCAGCTACAACATTCTCCTTTGAATTGCATTTTCATCATCAGTTTAGTTTTGCAGAAACTTCATAACAGGAAGAGCTTATTGCAAAGGCATTACAACATCAATACCATAGACAAGTTGAAAAGGAGAGATCCCAATTGATCTTTTGCCACTTACCCTGTCTGCCCAAAGAGCATGAACTAGTTGAGTGTCCCAATTTCTCTTATTTTCAGGCAACATCTTCTTAATGTTTCTCACCAAAATTTTATTGGATGACTCAACTAATCCATTATCTTGAGGGTAATGTGGTGTATAATGAGTCAATTCAATACCATATTTCTGACAGAAGCTATTCATCTTAGTAGACTTAAAAGCCATTGCATTATCAATCACTAATTTCTGAGGACAACAAAATCTAAACATAATGTTTTCCAAAAAAAAAATTGATTATTATTGCATCAGTGGCATTCCTGGTTGGAACAACTTCAATCCACAGTAAAATAGTCTGTAGCTGTAAGAATCCATCTATGCTCTCCTGATGAAGGCAGATGAATTTCACTGATGAAGTCTAACCCCCACTGCTAGAAAGGAACATCTACTGAAATAGGAATAAGAGGTAATGGAAGTAGCTTCTATTTACCAGAAAAATTTTGATGTTCAACACAAGTCCAGACTTTGGCAAAAACATCAGAGAAAAGAGTTGGCCAACAATAGAAAGCTCTTAAGATTTTGTTTGCAGTGGCTTTCCAATACAAATGTCCGCCACACACCCCTGCATGTATCTCTAACAGAATCTTCTGTGACTCAGCTTCATCTACACATCTTTATAAGACTCCCACAGGGTCTTTCCAGTAAAGATGGTATTTCAAAATGTAATACTTAACAATTTCAATTTAAAAGCTCTCCTTTTTAGCTTCGCCATTTTAGGGGGACAGCTAAAATTTAATAAAAAAGTATACTATATCCTTATACCAATTTGAAAGAAATATTTTAGGATAATTAGATATACTTTCTCCATATTTTTCCTCAGCTACCTCCATTTCTTCATATCTAGAGCCTTACAATTAGATTCAGCCATCAAGCGAGCTATGCCTTGTCCTTTTATCAATTTAGTAGGTCTAATCTCAATATCAAATTCCAAAATCTTGGTTAGTCGTCTTCCTCTTCTACCATCTGTGTCTGGCTGCATCAATACATCTTTGACAATGATATTTGGCATAGAAGCAACAGTTTTTGAATGTAACTCATAAACGCGAAAAGACTTTAGGCCTTAACTAGTGCATATGCTTGTTTTTCAGTCAAGTTGTACTTTAATTCAACATCTCTTAAAGCACGACTGAAAAATGAAATAGGTTGTTCTAAGCCTTCTTTATTCTTTTGTAACAAAACAACTTCAATTGTCTCTTCTGAAGCATAAGAAAAAATCAGAAAATATTTTTCAAAACTAGGACTAATTAAAACTAGAGCTTCAATCAAGGCAGACTCGATTACTAAAAAATAATTTTTTGCTTCATCTCGCCACTTGAATTCTGCATCTTTCTTCAGCAAGACATTTATGTGTTTGATCAGCTCTGCAGAATTTGGAACAAAGAGCCTCAGAAAATTAATTTTCCCTAAAAATGACTGCAATTTTTTTTTATTCCTTGGAAAACCAATCTTCTGAATAGCTTCAACTCTCCCTGGATCAATACAAATACCACTTTCTATCACAATACATCCCAATAATTTTCCTTCATGAGCAGAAAAGGATGACTTCTTTGGGTTCAAAGACAAACCAAATTTTATGCATTTGTCAAAAACTTATTTCAAATGTTTCAAATGATCTTCATCAGATTTTTAATAGACTGTAATGTCATCCAAGTAAATGACTACAAATCTGTATTTTTCTCCTGCAAAGGAAATATCCATTGCCCGTTGAAATGTTGTGCCTGCATTCATTAGACCAAATGGCATTTTTTTGTACATGAATTTCCTTAGGGTGTGGTAAATCTTGTCTTTTCTCTGTCTTTCCTATCAACTGAAATCTGATTATACCCTGGAAATCCATCTATCATTGACAATCTTTTGGAGCTTACAACTTTCTGCAAAATATAATCCATCTTCGGTAATGGATAGTTATCCTTCAATGAACACCGGTTCAAATTGCGAAAATCAACACAAATTCTTATCTCGCCATTATTTTTTCAAACTGGGATGATATTTGCTACCCAATTAGAAAATCTTAAAGGAAGAATTATTTTTTCTTCCCATAATTTTCTGATTTCTTTTTCAATGATAGGGAGTAGCATGGTATTGATATGCCTTATTTTTTGTGCTATAGGCTTTGCATATACTTTCAGAGGAATTTTGTCCTCCATTATACCTCTATCATAGGTCTTCAACTCACTATAGGACCATGCAAAAATATATGCATATTGTTTCAACAACTTGATATATTTTGTTCTAGTTTCTAGAGAAAGAAATTTAGAAACTTTAACTAATTTAAGCTGATCTTTTGTCCCAATATTGTAGTCAATTGTATTCTCTCCATTAGTTTTATTTTAGGCTTTAAAAATACATCATTATTTTCAAACAATCTCTCTAAAGGAGCTAGGCCTTCAGGAATATAGTTAGTTTTTAGATCAATAATGTCTTTCCCAGTCATGGTTTTCTTGAAAGACTTGTTGTTTTGATTTTCAACAATGTCCTGCTCATCATCAATTTGAATGTCTGCAAAATCTTCAACACAATCCAAAAATTTATGAATTTCATTGTCATCTTCAAATACTTGGCATTATTTGATATTATCAGGAATTGAAGGTCTATTTTTTATTTGAACATTATATGTTGCCTTGACATCAAGAGGAACTTTAAAATTACTAGCAGCAATAGCTAGTGAATCAACCATTTGATTTTCCTCTATAGTGACAAAATTTACATTAAATGCTAAAAAATAATGCTCAATCAAGTCCCACACTTCATTCCTATAATTATTCAATTTGGATTTTTTCACTTGATAGTTGTTTCTCGCCTGCCTTATCACCAGTTCTAAATCACCAAAAGTAACTAGTTGTTCAACTCCCAAATCTTTCGCTGCCTTCATAGCCAAAATAAGCAACTCATATTCAACAGTGTTATTAGTGGTATAAAATTGCATTTTATATGATATAGTTACCCTTTGCTGAGTGGGAGAGATGAGAACTACACCAGCTCCTGATCCTTCTCTTGATGAGGCTCCATCAAAGTACAATTTCCATATCTGTCCTCCCTCTAAATGCTTCTCATTTGTATCTTGGAAATGTTGTTTTTCACTGATTTCAGGCTGGAAATTGTTATCATCAGTAGCAAGGTGTAATATGGATGATCCAAATTCCTTCTCCTCAACATATATAGGATGATTTGAGGGATTATGCTGATCACTAGTGATACAGGCCATTTGGGTTTCCTTATACAACCTCTTGAATTCTCCTCCAAACACTGGAATTGTGGCATATGCCATATCCATCTGAAGGGTGGCCCCTAAATTTTTAGACCAAGATCTGAAAAGAAGCATCCCAAATCTAGAAGGTATGTCTTCAACTACGATGCCCATCACTAATATTTTCATAGGAAGCTGGGTAAGGGAAACAACCAAGTATTTAATCACTCCTAAACAGTTGAATTTTTTGGAATCAAAGGTGTATAGGTCATGATATTTCTTGGTGATTTCTAATCCTAATTCACCCATCACTTTCTTTGGCATTAGAATGTGAGAAGCCCCAGAATCTAATAGACAATTATGCATCAATTTGTCATGTATATTGAGTGAAAGATATAAAGGTTGTGAATTATCATCATTTTGGTCTTGGACATGGCAGCCTAAGTAAATAGTAGGATGTTCATCCTCAAGATTCATTGAATCAGGAGCGAGAGGTGGTTGTAACCGACTTCTAAACGACTCTTTGTATGTTGGATTTTTAAACAATTCTAGAAATGGGACAAGAATCTTAATTTTATTCAGTTCTAATTTTAAACTGAATTAAAGAGGAGCTAATTATTTATTTTCTACAGAAATTTTGATGATTGGGGCATAATTAGGAGGTGGAGGGACATCACTAACTTTGGCCTTTTGTTTAGCAGCTTATATGTCAGAATCTTATTTTTGTTGAGGTTGTTGAACAAGACCTTTGGACCTCAGAGGATAATTTTTGTTTTGAGTTTCTTGATGTTTTTATCATTTTGTGTATGAATTTGAGCATTCTCATCATCTGAAAATAAATATATCCTTGATTGGTCTTCATATTCTTGCAAAGCCAAACAAGTTGACTTTTATGTTTCTCCTACAAGGTTTATTTATTCATTTTCTTCCTCATGTTCTTATTGCTCTTCTTCAACAAAATTATTTAAAGGAGGCTGAACATTTTGATCATTAGCATTCCTCCTTGGGCGTTGTAAGATTTGTTGAGGCTGAAAAGGTCTTCTTAAGGGAGCCTGATTTCTATTGGCTTCATTTTGATTGGCTCTAGTAGTTGGTTTGTTTTCTAACTCCAATTTTTGTCATCTTAGAGGCAAGTTCCTTGATCAAATTGGACATTTGATCAATCTTTTCTTCTATTGTAAGAGTTTTGGAGGAAGAAGGTTTTTATTATTTCATTTTCTTTTTTTCCTTTACTGCTTTCTCCTCTTCCATTTTCAATTTATTTGAAGCCATAAGATTAGGCTGCACTCCAATTGCAGCCTCTTGGATATGCATCAATGTTTGTGCTTTCTCAGCCCTTAACCATATAGCAAACTCAGAATCAAAAGCATTGGCAAAGGTTATCATAGCTGTGGTTTCAGGAGGCTTAATTTCTTGAGGAATTTTCTGATAAAATTTATTAAACCTCTTTGCAAAATCATCGAATGACTCATCTGTCTTCTTTTTTCAGAGTTCCAAAATTTGTAAGGTAGTACACATAGTCTTTCCTATCACCCCATTGTTTCACAAATACTTCCTCCAATTCATCTATTCCTGTTATTGAGTTTGGTGGTAGACTTCTAAACCATTTACGAACTTCTCCCTCCAAGCTCTGAACAAAGAGTCTTGACCAGACATATTCATGTTCAATGTTCTAGTTATTAACATAACTATAGAAAGCAACCAAATGTTCCTCAACATAAACTCCTTCTCCCTCCCCCGTGTATTTTGGAAGATATTTCAAATAATATCCTTGAGGAAGAGGATGCAAAGGTTGAGGAAGAGCAGGTGGTGCATATCTTGCAACCACTATTTCCTGCATCCTTGTAAGGGCAAGCTGAGCCATGTCTTGTTGATGTACAGTTGATGGATGATAGGTTGATGTAGCTATTTGGGAATTAGGAATTATAATTTGTGGAATTTGAATTTGATTTTGGATAACATAAAATTGGAATTCTTGGGCTGATTCTTTAAGTTTTGGGACTAAAAAGAGTGGATTTTCAAAGAGATGAACATAGGAGGTCTTGGTTTCACCTTCTACAGAAGAATCAAATTCAAATTTTGTCTCTTGAGGGGATGAAGTAACTTCAACTTTATTTTTCTGAGCTAAAAAGTCAGATAAGTTGAAAGTCAGGTCTTCAGGAACATTCCCTTCTAGTGGATGAGAAGAGGGTGACTCAACAACTGGATTTCGAGACAAAGGAAAATACTCTTGCCGAGGGGTAATAAAAGATTGATATTCAAGATGAGTTTAAAGTAAATTTAGAATGCTTTTAAAATCTTCTTCAGTCAAAACATCCCTATCTGGAAAATGTGCAATTGCCAATACTTGTTCTAGATCCCCTTATGTCGACACAAAGTCTCCTGATTCCTTATTGACACTTAAAACCTTTGTTTTTTCTTCTTTGACTGGAATAGTACTTATCTCATATTTACTAAATGATGAATGAGAAAAACTTTTAGTTGAGCCTAGGTTAACCTCATCTACTTTATTTTCTAGGGAGGCAGTTTCAACTTGATATTTTTCAGCAGAATATTTTGAAACTAAAACTTCTTTTGATTTTAAAGTAGATGAGGGCACCTTTTTCTTTGGAATGTACTTTTTATGTACCTTCTTTAATGACTGAGATGTGGCTTCCACTGATCTATGTTTTCCTTTTGCATCTTTAATGATCTTCTCTATGTCAACAACTAGAGTCACAATAGGTGATCTTTGATTTCTCCTTGTAGTAAGAGGTCTTGAAACCCCTCTTCCTCTTTGTGGAGTTGCCAGGTGAACCAATTTGCAATGTTCTTCAAGTCACCAATTCTTGCTCACCATCAAGAATTGATCATCAAAAATTCAAAACAAGAGACTTGGGAGAATACTCTGTTTCAAGGCCTTCGTCTCCCATAAAACGCACCAAAAGATGTTAGTGCTAGAATGAACACTTGGACTGCTTCAAGTGCTTGACCAGTCACACCCTTAGCTCTAAGGAAATTTAATTATTTGGATTATATGATTGGTAGGTGGTTTAAACTCTCAATCATTGAAAAGGGATTTCAATCAAGTTCATTGTCACACTAATGAGGGTATTCAGTCCTGATATGGTAGCAAAAAGGTAAGTTTGTAGCCTATGGAGAGAAGAAATTGTAAAATAGTGGAAGGGATAGTGGATCTGCAAGGTAGAAATCCAATGCTTCGATGAAAAACCACAAAAGAAATATTTTAATAATATATCAATAAGAGAAAGTTGTATCATGACTTACAATAATATTATTGAATATCATGAAAGGTCACTGCCATAAGGAATGCTCTTTAAACTGTCATTATATATATCTCATCAAGAAAGCTCACTGAGTAAGACTAATAAAAGTTGATAAGATACATAAACACATCAAGAGACTCATAAAAATATACAACAACATCTGAAATTACAAATTGTAATTAAGAGAATGAGGTGTGGAAACACATAGAAAGATTAACAATACACATATCAAGTAGGTAATAAGTCCTCAAAAGTCTTCTTCAATATCATTCACTTAAAAGTACACTGATCATATGAGCAAAATATTCACAAATCAAAAACATTTTCTTCATGGAGTTTCATCATATATATACAAGAGACATTATACTGACATCTCCAAAAAAAAAATGTGAATCTGTTCTAAAAAAGTTATTACATTCTCATACAAAAGATGAGGCTTATCCTAAACTTAAATACAAAGTCTTGCAACATAAGTGAAACATAAATAAAATAAACATCATGATGGCTTGTATTTCGAAGTGGCTGGAATGATGTGGGAATATGCTGGAAGTGTGCTCCTTTTTTCTGGTACAACCACTTCCACAAAAAGTGCAAACAGTAGTTGAAGATGACATGTGGTTGATTCCCCAAAAGGTGTAAAACAAAATTCTGAAATTTTGAAGGGAGCTTGATCAAATGACACATGGCAGCAACCTCTCATGTTGATAATGCATTCATGTATCTATTTCTCAGTAACACCCATTGAGACTTGAAAAAAGACTGCCTCCACTTCATCCATACAAAAACTCAGGAAATAATAGCTGCCCTTTTCAAATTTAGGTAGCTATAACCATAAATACCGCAAATAGATGTATTTTTTGATTAGGCCAAAAATGTGTGAGCCTCTCCTAAAAGGTTTAGATAAAATCCAGTATTGAATCAAATATTTTGAGAGACTCTGCCCTATTGAGCCTTCTAGTTCTTTTTCCTATTATGCTTTTGTTTATGAGCTCTGGCCCTCTTGGTTTCCTTATTTGGGCTTTCATCAACATTGATGATTTCACCTCTCAGTCTAGGATTAGGAATCAGTTTGATATTCAACCTAAGTTATTTTTTAGGCCTAGTGTGTGGCCTCTTAAGATATGGGTTGATGGGATAGACCGAGTTGGCTGTGAGCTGTTTGGCACAGGAGTTGTGCTAGTTTGTTCATGAGCATTTTCCTTCTTGGGCCTCCCTACCCTCCTCCTAGAGTTGATACTACCAAACCCCTCCTCTGTCAGGAATTTATCCCAAGTAGTATTTTTCTTTTTAAGGTGGCATACAATCAACATTTTGATTAAACCCCTATAATATAAGTTATGCAGGGAATAGATAGGGATTTTCTGCAACTTGAAAGACATTTTAATCAAGGATCTGTATAGGAAGTAGGGAAAATTAATAGGTTTGTCACCTGAAATATGAGAAAGAAATCTCATTCGGTAATGGTGGACAGAGGAGAATCTCGCTTTAAAATTAATGTAGCATTGTACTGTGGTTATTACATGTTGCCACTCTGCCCTAAAACAATAAATATGCACATTTGGATTCCATTTGACATTCACATGTTCATGTTTGAGGAAGGGACTTACTTCTGTTGGCAACACTTTATTCTTGAACCAAAGTTCTCCAGTGGCCTAGGTTTCAGTAACTCGGGCTATGATGGCTTCAGATATTTTTAAAGTCTTGCTCCCAAGCTTAAATTTCTCCCCATCAAAGCTCTCAAAAAAGGCCTGTGCTAAAGCTACATTTTCTCTGGAAAATTTTTGCAACAACTTATACCAATGTGTTGTCTTAAGTTGGGGCTTTTATCTAGCATTAAAAAACTTGGTGTTTGTTGGCTCAGACTGGTTGAAAGTCCCACCATTTCCCATTCTTCTCAATAGCTAATCTCCCTCTAAATGAATAGTTGTCCAACCTAGAGGTAAAACCCTACATGAGGCCCTGATTTCCTGCCTTGGAATGATAAACTAGTTGCTGGAGGATGTGACTTCTGTTATCTGTAACTTCCATTTAGAACCTCAGACTTGAGAATATTGAGATTAACCCTCTAAAGTTATGCCTTTAGCTATGTTATGGTTTAATGGCACGATTTAAAATCATTCAAATACGAGCGCCAAGTCATCCCATAACTCATAACACTGCCCTGCATCATTTAATAATTGATACCTCGTCCCTTAACTTCCGACCTTAACTTCCGCTTCAGTCTTAGTAAGGTAGTTATAGGTTAGCTGCATTAATAATATAACCATTCACCTATAATAATTCTCCTAAGTAAAAAATAATTAATCTTGTTAAAAAGAATAATCATGTTATAACATAGGAGATCTTCAATCAACTTCAAAGAGGAATGATCTTTTGCCTGAAAATATTCCTTGCAGCTCCTTATGCCTAAGAAATAGCGGCCTTTATCTATGTATTGCAATATAACCAAAGTTAAGAGAAATAAGTGTTTTTTTCACTTTTTTACCAATGAAAATAGGTTCCTGAAGAAATAGCTGCTCTTTTCTCTGTGTCAGTAATGTAACCTTCAAGTTGGAGAAATAATTGCCTTTTTTTATATCACTCTATTACCAATGAAACTTAAACAGGGGTAGCTATTATCCCGAAAAGAGTAGTTATAATTTTATTACAAAAATGACCAATAACCTACGACACTAACCTAAGTTAAAACAATGATTTTAACTTTCTTTATGAACCTAAGACACAATACCACCCATAAAAATTAATTTTTTTTGGTTTTGAGACTCTTTTTGGATTTTATTGAAAATGACTCAAACTTTGACATAGGCTAGGGAACAAGAAAAAATTGAAAACAGTGATACAATGGCGATCAGACTATTAAATTTTATAGTGCTAATAATATCCACATCAGTTTCATTATATTTACCATAGACAATGTTCTCCTAGATGCTCCTAGAAAAAAGAGTTGGCTTCTTCCCTACAAGAGCTATGTTTTATCTCAGAGACTGGAAAATGAAGCTCCTTAAATATTTGCCATCTGTGAGTTCTATCCCTTTCACTAGATCATAGAATCATCTATGTCAATTTGACGATGGTGGACTTACCACACTCGCTCTTTCCAATTAGTGTGGCACTACTCCCGACATTAATTCTAAGGTTGAAATTTCTCAAAATCATGGTATTTGAATGAGTTGGATAAGTAAATTCCACATTATTAAAGGCTAAAGGTCCATGGTATTTTTAAAGGTTAACCTCGTTGTGGTCCTCTAGATCTATAACATTATTTTTGTCAAAAAATTCAAACATTGACGTGACAACATCAGACCCTTTCTCTAGGTCCAAAGTTATAATTCTAACATCTGCTATCATATGAAAATATCTTCCAAGAATAAAATGGTTCAATAGAAAAGAATGAGAACTGATAAATTTTTGGGATATAAGCCTTTTTCTATACCAAACCTCAAAAGGCCAATAACATATTTCAGAAAAGTCAGAATTTCCCAATACCAACGTGACAACAACATAGTCTCAGTCCCTTTGGCTAGGTCCAAAGTTATACTTCCAACATTTTCTATCATATGACCCAATATTCTAAAAATAAAATGGTTCAATAAAAAAACATGGGAATTGAAAACTCTTTGGGCTATAAGCCTTCCTCTATACCAAAACTCAAAAGGGAAATAACATATTTCGAAAAACTTAGAAGTTGCCAGGGCCAATCTTGTATACTACGAATTCTTATTGCAACTCCTTTGCACTTATTAATTTAAATTCCGTATATAGTTGAATTCAAGAGAATACAGATAGAATATTTTAGGTCCCAACTGTATCAAAATGGGATGCATTTGCACATCAACTAGGAACGATGTCTGTATTTAGGTGAAAGTCAATGGTTCTTCCAAAGCTGAGATCGTAGACCACATAGGGTGTTTTTTAGAGTCAGTTGTTTTATTTCTGTATTGAGCACTAGTTTTATGACTATTTCTCTAATTTCTTTGTATTGAGGTCTAGTTTTAAGTTTGTGTATATACACACCTTTGATCAATAATTTGATTATGTTAACTCAAATGGCTTGTTTGTCCATAATTGGGAAAAAAATATTGTTCTTTGAAATAAAATTTAGAGCATCTTTCTTTAAAGGTGAAATGTCTCATAAGTAATTTGGACTGAAATATACCCTTAACAATATGATATCTCCTTTATGTTAGTTCCATAGGACAAAAATTCAACTTCATGGAGTATGATGTGTAAGTTGGAAACATAATTTGAATTTTGTAGGTTTTAAGGTTTATTCCATCCATATTGTAGGAGGATTTTCATGGTTTTTGGCATTAAATAAAAATTTTCATCCAATGTTTAATATGATTAATTGGGAGGAAATTACACCAATTAACATATGACATTGTGCTAATTTGAGCTTGTGATATGTTGGTTTTCTTTGGCGGGTTTGAATAAAGCTATTGAAATTGTTTCGTATTATGCTTCATTGCAAGAATAGGGCCAGGTGTGGGGAAAAATTGCATACCTACAATACTCCAATAGGCATGAAATCGTCAATAGCAAGAACTTCGAGGATGACGCAAACAATGTATTGTTGGTGACAGTAGAGGGCGTAGAAGCTGGTGATGTATGCATAGATGGCATACAATTGGTAAGTTTTAGAGAATAATACATTCTAGTTGATCCATTGCAAGAGAGGCACTATCAAGAATCTAATGTTATTTTCCTCATCTTGGTTAATAATATGGTCTTTTCCTTGCAAAATTAGTATATTGAAATATTTTTGATGTGACATTTTTGTGAATTTTAGTTAGAAGGAATGGGTTATACTTTATGTATTTGCATATGTTTGGCGTAACTCTACATGGGTAAGCAGGGTCATGTCACGAACACATCTTCGATGGAAACCTACTGCATTGGGAGAAATCACATGTGTGTTTGCTTCTTCCCCTTTTCTTAACACTACCTCTTGACCCTACTATTTATCCTAACCCTACCACCACACACTAGTGGTTATTTTTCGATCTCACTTATCTCTTTCCTTGTAAGCCTTAAAACCCTTTTTAGGTTCCATGCAACATGTAGATGCAGGTTTATTTGTGCTTACTACAATAAGACAAGCCCATTATCTCACCATTTTTCTAATTTTATTTGTAAATAGGTTGTAGTAACACAAAAGAAAATTTGTTTGGAATGAGGTTCTATATAATTGAAATTGGTTGTTCCTTGTTAAAAATATCTTCATTTTTGTCACTGTCATAATGTTCTTGATGAAATACATCTTCTATATTGATGGCAAGAAGAATGCAACATATTATCTTTATTGTTGGCATGAAGAATGAAACATAATTTTATATTGTTTTTCCATACAAATTTCCATGCTTGTAGTTGTTTAAATTTTAGTTTAAACAAGTAGAAAACTATGAGAAAACTATTAGTTGTAACTTGGAAGCACTGTACAATTACAAAATCTGATATTTTTCCTTTAAGAAAGGTATTCTCAGTCGTTGGTTTTGTACATAAAATTGCCACTTTTGAAAAAAGTGTTGGTTTTCTAGTTTGTTATCTCAATTTACTTTTACATATTACATTTGAGCATTAATGAGTTCTTATGGAAACTTAATATCTATACTAGTTTCAACACAAACATGTTCAATTGTAGATGCAACCTCCTCTACAAGATCTACTTTAGGGGGAAGAAGCATTCCAAGGTAACTAGATGTGGGGACCTAAATCCATGGGTTCTAACTTCTATGAGGTTCCACGGTACCAATATGAACCCCATATTTTGCAAGTAATGCTAAAATATGGTGACAAGAATATATTTTTTGTTTTACCATAAACATAATTAAATGGTAAAATTGTTATTTCTTCTTGGATTGATATGCATTTTCTAGTAGAACATGTTGGACCATGTCACCTATGAATTTCGTTTTCTACTCACATTGACTTGAATGTAAAATTCTAGAGTCATCAAAGCATACACAAATCCTTGATGCAATCATTCATGTTATTATGGAAGCACAAAAATTTAATATATAGTATTCCAATTTGGTAATTATGTATATAGCTTGATATTTTATTTTTTCAAAGGCATTTCAGGTTGTAAGATAATTTTATAATGAGATATTTATTAGAGGAAAAAATATGTCAATGAATGAACCTCATATATTTCATTTTATGAATGGAGAGAGGTAGCAAACATTAAAGCTACTTCTGTTATGACCCTTCATAATTATATTGTGTCTAGTCTCAAAATAAAATGTCTTGAAGGCAATGTAAGTGAATGATTTTAAATTTATCAGGTATTTTGATAAATCAAGCCATTGAATACCTCATGCTTAAAAAACAGAGGTTAATTGTTAATTAAAATTGTGCCTTTCTCCTGCAACGTTGAGTCCTTAGCCATCGTTTGTCACTAAATATCAGATCGAGTCCCAATCCAACTTTTTTCCCACTCCCAAGGGATTTTTAAAACTTAACTTCTACAGGGCATCGAAAGGTAACCCCAGACCAACAAGTTTCAGGGGAATCCTTAGAGATGCGAAGGGAAATCCCTTAGGTCTTTATGCAGGGTTTTGTGGAATGATTAATGGCACCCCAACATCCAAAGCGATCAAGAGTTATATATTGGAGAGTCGAGAGAATAGAATAAGGGATTTAATGTTCTCATTCTCCTATGCAATTACCTCTCACACGCGGAGAACGAGAAACAAAGTAGCCAATTTTTAACCCAACTAGGGGATACAAGAGTCCAACCAATAATTCACATCTCGTTAGCCTCCTATTATAAACCCATAGGACTTGTATACATTAGAAACTATGGTAGGTAATTATAAATATTCCCTGTTGGGGGTGGAAAACAGTGGCAATGAGGCTCAGTACACAGGCATTTAAATCCCCTCCACGCGACATCCATGAGATATACATGTGTTGAACAAGTAGAGCTTGGTGCTCTGAAAGTGAACCTTATCAAGGTGAATTGAATTATAAAAAAGGTGGTAATGGCACTTTTTTTCATTTTCTAGCATTGGGAGATGGGGTTCTAGTCTGTAGGGGGAATTTCCTGCACAAGAGTCACAAGAGGCCTCATAAGAGAGCCAATATTGTACCTTGAATCATGATCTTTGTGTGTGCTCACTCGAGGGTGGAGAGAGGAAGCATGACAGAGTGTGGAATCCATTAGTAATGAAAAATGTAATTTGGGATCTAGGCTCGAAGCATCTCTTGGTTTCATTGGGAAAATGGGACATAAATTTGCGTGATTGTCCTCATGCTAATGAGGAGATATAAAAGTGGGTGTTAGAAGAAATCAGGACTGCCATGTGGACAAAGCAGGTAGGCAAAAAAAAACATATTATGTCAAAGAATTTAACCCAATGTGGAAAAATTATTACAAAGAGTATTTGAGTTCCTCAACAAAAGGAAAAGCTAAAATTTTAATTGTAAAACTGAGGACTAGCTCCCATCATTTAAGATGTGAAGTTGGTAGATGGGCGGTCCCTAAACAAGGTTGGGAAGAACGAACTTGTTTTTTTCAGAGCACAGGAGTGGTAGAAATAGAATGGAATTTTATGAAAGATTGTGCAACGTATGAATTCATTCATCATGAACTTGATAGCAACCTAAAGGTGAGCAATCTCAGTGAGATTTTTGAGGAGACAAGATTTCACAAAACAATGAATTTCTTACTCAAGATACATAACAATAGAATTATCATTAAAAAAACATTGAATATAAATTAATTGATAGTGAGTATCCCCTTAGACTACGAGATCTCATGAATGTCATTAAAATAATTCAATTCAATTCCATGGTTAAGTTTATATTAAACCTTACTATACCCATATTTGAGTCCTAAACACTATAGCAATCACACTGTCTAGATGATCTTTCCACCGATAATCTATATTGGTGGAGAGCTCTAAATTAATATCCTTGTTGTGATTTTTAATTCAATTCCATAGCTAAGTTTATATTAAACCTTACTATACCCATATTTGAGTCCTAAACACTATAATGATCACACTGTCTAGATGATCTTTCCACTGATAATCTTTATTGGTGGAGAGCTCTAAATTAATATCCTCATTCTGGATATTTTGTTGGTTTGAGAGAAGTAAATGGATAAGATATTTTCTCTAAGCCTTAGAAGGCCACGGGTGGAAAAAACATACAACTCACTCACATGCCTTTTGCGCTTCACCTAGTGTGATTTGAACCCAATAGGTCATTTAAAGTGCATATCAAACTATGTTCTATTTGGGAGCTCATGTGGGTTGCAGATTCATCATACCCCGACACTTATTTCGAGTGGGAAGGTGACGTTCAGACCTATAGATCCCGAAATGAAATATCTGAGAGCCACCACCATGGCCATGTGACCATGGGCCAGCCTATTGTCCCTTTTACACTTATTACCAATGAAAGGGGGGGTGGATGATATATGGGGGTGAGTGGATAGAGGGCAAGAGGATTTGAGATTACAAATATAAGGCGCCCTAGATCGATCCAAAGGGTCTCTTTTTTTTCCTTTTGCCAAATAGATTTCACAATTTCTTGGTGAGGCAGGGAGGCAATACCATAGATTCTCACCCCAGGTCTGTTGGGTAGTGCAATGAAGCCTCCTTGGGGGGTTTCGGTTCTAGTTCTTCTGCTATGGGGTATGAAAGATGCATTTTCTTTTTCTAGAAAAAAGTTTAGGTACATATATGGGGGTCAGTGGATAAAGGGCTAGAGGATTCAAGATTAAAAATCTAAGGTGCCCCAGATAGATCCAAAGGGTCTCTCATTTTTCCTTTTGCAAAATATATTTCACAATTTATTGGTGAGGCAGGGAGGCAATAACATTGATTCTCACCCCCAGTCTGTTGGGTATTGCAATGAAGTCTCCTTGGGTGGTTTTAGTTTTGGTTCTGGTTCTTCTACTATGGGGTATGAAAGATGCATCTGCTTCTTCCAGAACAGATTTTAGGTACATAAATGGAAGTAGGTTTTAAATGTTTTTCATGTCAAATGGGTGTTGTGATTCACGGAGACCTAGTTTAAGCGCATTACAATGGTGTTCAAATCAGTTATGGATATTGGATATCGTTTGCTTCAGGTATGCGATGTAGTGGTGTGTTAATAGTCGAATTATGATTGGTCTCAGATTTTTTTTTTTTTTTTGTCTTTTATTTCTTTATGGGGTGAAGGGGGTTTTGAGAGTAGTCCACTACCGGGTTTTGCATTGAAAGATCAAGTGTGAAAGTTTGTTTTATCTATTAATGTGAAAACATGTAAGAACCATGGATTTATTTAATGAATAACATTGTACGACACGAAATAAGGATGCAAAATAAGGAGTTTCAAGTAATGGGCGTATTTCCTTCTGTGATGTATCCAAGGATTTCTATCCACTCACTATGTTATTTACTCAGATGTTGGTTATGTTAATGTGTGTATACGGTTTTGATTTGAGCTTAGGGCTCAAATCCTAACTTTCTCACCCTAGCTTTCCGTTTGGGAGGTCTAACAAAGTTTAGATCATACTGTTATACCCATTTGTGCATGTGGTGCCTATAAGCGCTCTTCAAATCACCCTTACCAAAAGATCAAACAAAGTGGTTTGGAAAGGGTGGCTAGATGTTGAATGGAAAAATCTGATTAGTCCTCCTCTGCCTACCTTGAAGAGAAAGCATGTCTTACCCATAGGGTTTTTAGTTCATTGGCATGAAGGTATGCCATTAAAAAAAATTGGGATCATTTCAAGCCTTTCTGTAAAAAACCACAACAAAAGGAAACAAACATATGAATATGGATTACACAATTCCTCATCTATATGTTCTAGCTATGCTGGGAAACGTTTTGCTATTCATTCAACCTGTTAATTTGTTATAAATACAAACCTTTTTATTGGAAGAGTACGATACATAGAAATGGTGATTGTAGACTCCATTTCATGTAATATTGTTTCACCACCAATCTGTTAATTTGTTTAAACTTTAGTATGATATTTTGTTCAATTTGTTGTGTTCTTGTAGCCCTTTTGAGTTAATTTTTTTAGTTCAAGAATAAGATTACATGCATATAGCCTATAGGCACATTTTACCGACTTTGTGGATCCTTAATTTTAAGGCATAACCAAAAATTAAAGGCCTGGGAAGTGTTTCGTTTGACAAGATCCTTGGTAGTATTTACTTTTATAATTTTAACAAATCTCTTTTTTTATATATAGATAATCCATATGAATCAGACCTGCTTCTAGTAGAAACTGCTCATTTCTGGACATATAACAGAAGTACAACAAAATAGTGTTAAAAAGGCCCACTGAGAACTTTTATTTTACATTGCAATGTGGTTAACTATCAATATTAAGTTTTAAATTTAAATTGTGAATGGTAATGTTGCTAACTATTTTTTGAAGTGTTTTCTTTTGCAAATTCTAGATATGGATACATCTGGCACACAATCTGAAATTTTTGTTTGTGTAATAGTCAAAGGTTTCAATTTTAGAAGAGTGGAACATTTTCCCAAGAAATTTTTATCTTAAATGATGTTTGGATTCCAAGCATGCAATTCGGTGCTTAAATTCATGAATAAGAAATGAGTGGTTTTTGGAATCAGGGGTGTTGTTGAAATAGTTTTAGAAAAACTCATGAAAAATTATAGAGGTATTACTGAGGGTGGTTCAGCATATGGAAATGTCCTTGGAATACCATCTTCTCTCAAGCAGTGATGTCTGTTAGTACGGTCTTGAATTTATGGTCCTTTATCTTGCAACTGTAAGACATAGTCATTGAAGCACCACTGAAAATATCAAACTTGAAGGAATGTTTGAAATTATTGTTAATGCGCCTGTCCAATTATCTTGTAGATTGCATATGGTGTCTGAAATTCTGATTGAAATTAAAATATTTAGTCATTGCTTTTGAATTTAATATTGCAGAAAATTGTATCTCTTTCAGGAAACAATGGAAAAGGTTGTAAAAAATAAGGTTGCAAAGGCAGTGGTACCTGCTATTGATGTCATGTTTCAGGCTGTCACGTATTTCCCTTCAATTTTTACAATATCGAATTTGAAATCCATAGTACCATGACTTGGTTTGTAAACCTGACTCATTTTAACATTTTTGAAGCTTGAGATCATTTATAGAAATAGTTTTTCTAGATGATTTTTTGCCTGGGTTGGGCATCCAACGTTTGGAGATGATGTTGACTTGATTGTGTTTCCAGTGAATTTGGAACAAAATTTGTTCCCCGAAAGAAAATTTTGAGGATATTTTTTGAAATTTTTGATGACCAAGACCAGAATGTGCGGACATCTGCTAAAGGGCTCATAATAGAGCTATGTCGGTGATTGGAAAAGATCCAATCAAGTCAATCTTATTTGAGAAAATGCAATATATTGTTGTACGTATCCCACATAGTTGATATACAAAGTTTTGTGTAATTCTAATTTGCACTTGTTTATTTTCTTTTTTCTACCCAAAAAAAAGAAGTGGATGTTGAGCTGGTTAATGTGGTTGGTGTTCCCAAAACATACCTAAGATCAAGTATTTTTTTAATGGAAATGTGTTAGTATATTTTAGTGTGTTACTGAACCCTAAAAATTTGTGACTTATTATTATACATTTGGTAGATGTTGTAAAATTTTATCAATAATTGTTTGGTACATACTTGTCACTGTTCTTAAAAATAGAGAATATTCATTGAAATATTACCGAATGCATGTATTAGTCATGACCTACATGGCATTCATATGCTTGTTAATGAATTTAAGGGCATCACTCATCCCATATGGAATTTTTCACCTTTGGATGTTATAATGCCAAACTTTATAAAATTTTACTTGTGGATTTGCTTGATTATTGGTCCACCAAATCTCATAAATGATTTGTTGGGGCTCATAACCATTTATTTTTAATAGTATGATGAACTCCACATGTTGGACATGCAATAAAAATTAGAGACAAACTCTGTTGAAAATAATAAATGCTTAATAATTCATTGGTTAGCTAATTCGCTTGATTAGTTTTGTAAATGTGGAGAGAATTCATAGATTTCTTGAATTAATTGGTGGCCTGAAAATGATCACTATGATATATTTTTCCTTAAAGTGATTTTTTTATTTTAGTGATTTTTTTGGTAAATAAAGTGGGTATTCTGTTACTTGGAGAGTAGAATATATATGTTCAAAAATGGAGGGAATTTTGGCTTTCCCTTCCCATTTACAAAAGTTTTATTTAAGGCCTTTGTATCATCTTAAGATAAAAAGCTTTCATCATAATCGACAGGTTTTGTAGAATCATCCCCTGGGATTTGATTTACCATCAATATAGAAAAATATTATTTTGGAGCTTCGAGTTTCCTTTATCACACTTAAAATTGAATGACACAAAAGCTAAAAATTTAAAGCAAACCAAGGACTGGTTCTGCATATTGGGAATGATGAGGATTCATGTTTCCTTCAGGTTAACCTAGTCACTAGCAACCTCTTTTTCACTCTATTTTTTCCATTTACTCTTGAACCCTGTCTTTCTTAGCATCATATTGATGAGATTGAAAAAAATTATTAGTTGGATTTCTAGCATTACAACCTCTTATTTCAACATATCTACCTTTTATTACAGCTCCTTTGTCTAGTCAAAGGATTTTTGACCTTATTTAGTACATCCTTTGCAATTTGGCAATAACAAATTTAGATCCATCATTGTCATCAAGTCCTTAACTTACAAACTTAATTGCGTAGCTTCTTTATACACTGATCTTCTACCCATTTTATTCCCATGACATCTTGGGAAAATATCCACTCTTCACCAATCTATGGACTTAAGCTTGAGCACACTCGCACCTCTTGCAACCCTTCCTTTGCTTAAACATAGAATTTTGTTTTTTTTCCAAAGTTTTATCAAGTCTCATATTCTTCCTTTTGCATATGTGTTTGATCTTCTCCACTTTGACCATTCCTCCTTTGACATTTACCATTTGTTGAATGCATCTTCATTTTAACTTTTTTTTTCATTGGTAATCACTACAACTCCATAGACTAATGAAATTGACAATAAAAACCCTAGATGATAGTAATTCTAAGATTCAATGAAGGAAATACTCAAAGTGGTTGCTGCTAGCCTCACTAGGTCTCGTTACCATTTTGGTTATCCTCTACAATCAATTGTTGAATCCCTTGACGTTCCTCTTACCTTTTATGTTGTCATTTATTATCAATAGCAAGTATTTTATTGAATTATACATGTGGTTAAAAATGTACAATTATGTGACAATGTTGTAATCGTCATGTTACTTTTGTGGGTTGTGAGTTATATCATGATGTTATCTCCCTTTTTTTCCATATAATGCATTTCTTGGGGAAACCCACTTGTTAGTATAATTACGAGGATGGTACCTAGGGTAAATTGGAGTCCTTAAGGCTCAATGCTAGGTCAAAAGTCAAAAATTGGCTCACGAAGGGAGCAAGAATGTCAGAGAGTGGGATTTGCACCTTGGTAGGGGAGGAGAACAAATTTCCTCTCAATTTGGAGGGAGAGTCAGAGACTGACATGTTGGGGTATTTAAAGGTAAGTTTTATTATTTTGTTTTATTTGATTGTATATGTTTTAACATTCCTTCTTGTACTATATTAATCATGCACTTTTTTTCATGTGCCTTGCCTTTAGGATTTTCAATGAAAATTTGAGAAAAAGGTCTTCTTATAGTCAATTTAAAGATTATTTTAATTTAGATTTGTTCCTATAATGATTCTTTCTAGATAATTTTACTTTTTTTCTTTCCAAAATGATAATCTTATGTAACACTTTTGTCATTCATTTTATCCTGGAAAAATACAAGCTTCATTCTGTGCCATGTCAGGTTCTAGCTATAATAATTTTCATTTTTTGGTTTGGAAGCTGCGAACAAAGATAGAATCCTTGTCTCGGGCTCCCCTTTATAGATATATTATATTTAACTAATAGGAAGTTTAAAGTTTGAACACAGAATCTTGCCAATTAAAAACCATTTGTTCTTGAGGAAATTATAAACAATATGAGTTAAAAGGGGTAGACATGACATGAGTGCAATCTGGAGCTCTGAAGACCATTATTTTCCCAATTTGACAAATCAATAGGAAAGTATAAGGTGATTGGTTTTGTCATCCTAGGACATTGAAGGCATTAAGAAAGGTTCTTTGAGATTGTCTAAAATAGCACCAGAAAAGTAGCCAAAAGAACATCTAGATGATGTACGCTATGTTGGAAATACTGAGAGGGGGGGTGAATTAGTATTCCTTTCAATTAGAGCATTAGTTAATCTTCAATTATTATCAGTGTTTGTCAAATGATATAAGCAAACAAAAGGAACAAAAATGCACACAGTTTTTAAGGTGGAAACCCACTCTGGGACAAAAACCACCTAATGCTTTTCTAATAATTCCTTAATATTCAACTCCAATTGAAAATAAAGCTCCAAATTCCTAGAATCTAGAAAATCATTCTTCTCCAGCTCCCACTGAATGGATGCTCCAACGCCCGAGATTCTTTAGTAGTCAACTGAACGGATGCCCCAACACCCAATGAGCTACAACTCACCCTAGCACCACCCTACCACCCTATAGAAGAATAAAAGAAGAATGGACTCCCGTACCGGGGAAAATGGTCCACTTTACAATGATATAGAATGATGTAGAAGAAGAAGTCACACTAGACCATAACCAAAACTATGACACAACTACCTAATGATGATCATAGACCTCCTGACACTGCCTCTTCAACTCTTGGCAGATAGACACTAGAACAATTTTTACAATAATGTATTTACAATGACTTAGTACAATGATACCTTTACAGTGACTCTATGCAGTGCTGCCCACTTGAAGACTTCATGTGATGAACTTCTTGCTGCTATTCTGCGCCTTGGTTGCTGCTCTTATCATGCTACCATCTGTTGCACATTGCTTTGCTTTGCTGCCCTAGAAAGTCTGGTCCTTTGCAACCCTTGACAACACGTGATGTAGCTTTTTCTTATCTTCTAGGAGCTCGATATTGAATCTGGTGTATCTATGTTATTTAATATCCCCAATATCTGATTTTTTCTCCTCTAGTATTCCTCTGAGTATTTTTTCCAATGCCACAGGTTTGACCCAATTTGGATTCTTCAAGGGAGAGTTATGCCAAATATCTTACAATGCCATAATTATGTACTGTTTCAGTAGAGCGAACTTGTACGGAGTGCCATGTGTCACTATTTCTTGATTCGTCTCTGAAATTGATAGAGTGAAAACTAAAGTCCATGCACTGCCACTTTTTACATAATTCCATTACGATACTCAGAGAGAGAGAGTTATGACGATTTTCCCAAGGTCACTTCTTTGAGATGAATTTCAGGAGCCTGCAAAAGCACTGACTTCCACAGATCATATCTCTGACAATATTGCGCACCTTGATATGAAATTTTCACAGAAGCTTCCTTAGGATTTTAGTTTCGCCTCATAAAAATTTCAGCTTCTGAAACTTCGTAGAAAAAAAATTAGAGCGAAACTTCCACGATGACCTATTTCAGATGGAAAAATCCCTTGCATAAGGAGGATATGAGGATCACAATTTATATAAATTCTTAGGTTGAGAGGGGCTCCAACAAGTGAACATGGGAGGGATTTTAGGAGCTTAAAAACTATTAACTATGACTTTTCAATGGCCCATGCCACAACCCCATGGGGTTTTAGCACACTAACTGGGGTTACAAACTTCAAACATGAATATCTCTCAAACCGTGAAGAATTATGTGGCGTTCCATATATCAACGGAATCATATCGACAAGAAGAAACCATCAAAATCATTATTGAACTAGAATATAGTAATTTGGTAGGTCAAGATTCCCATGCAATATTGGGGTAGCCCCTGGTGCTGCTTGGGTTGACATCAGTGACAACCGCTGATCAACAATCTCCCCCTTTGGAATTGATGGCAACATATGTACTCCCCCTACAATCATAACACCTCTTCCTACAACAGTCTCTCCCCCTTTGACATCAATGGCAAAGGGTAACTCCCCCTGACACACAACCATCCTGCAGACCTGTACACACTTCCACTCCCCCTTTATATTATGAATAAGGAAAATCTAATTAGAACTTGGGAGAATCCCAAGCTTCTGGTGAAGATATTCAAATGCTTCACGAGGTAAAGGTTTAGTGAAGATATCAACCATTTGTTCTTTTGTACCAACATACTCAAGTTTGATATTATTTTCAGCGACTTGTTCTCTAACAAAATGATATTTGATTGGAATGTGTTTTTTTTTTTGAATGCATGACAAGATTCTTAGAGATGCTGATGGCACTAGTGTTGTCACAGAATATGGGAATAGGCTCACTGAATTGTACTTGAATATCTTGCAAAGTTTGTTTCATCCAAAGGACTTGAGTACAACATGATGCCACTGCACTGTATTCTGATTTCGCCGTAGATAACGAGATTGAGTTTTGCTTTTTGCTCAACCATGATATGAGACAACCACCTAGATAGAATGTTGCTCCACAAGTACTCTTATGATCATCAATGCTTGCTGCCTAATCTGCATCTGTAAAGGCTTGAATAATGAGATTGTTACCCTTGGGATACCACAAGCCATATTCTTCTGTGCCTTTTAGATATCGAAGAACTATTTTGAAGGCAATAATATGTGATTCTTTTGGTGCTTCTTGGAATCTTGCTACTTTTCCAACTGCTTGCATAACATCTGGCCGAGAGGCTGTTACATGTAGAAGACTACCAATCATATATTTGTACAACCTCTAATTCACATCCTTAGATGAGTCGTCTATGCTCAATTTGCAACCTGTTACCATCGAAGTAAGGACGGTTTTGCAATCTTCCATTTTGAATTTCTTGAGCAGTTCCTTGATGTACTTGGCTTGACATATAAATATTCCTTTCTCTTGTTGAGATATTTGAAGCCCTAAGAATTATGTCAGCTCACCAAGTAAAGACATTTCGAACTCACTTTTCATCTTTGTAGAAAAGTTCTTACTTAGTCGATCATCATTGCTACCAAATATTATATCATCCACATATACCTCAACGATTGTTAAATTATCTTTATGTATTTGTACATAAATATTGCTATCAACAGTACCTTTCTTGAACCCTTGTTGACGTAGATATCCATCAAGACGAGCATACCATGCTCTGGGAGCCTGCTTGAGACCATATAGACCCTTATTTAACTTGCAAACATAGTCTTATTTTTCTGATAGTAGAAAACCTTCAGGTTGTTTGATGTAAAATTCTTCTTCTAACTCTCCATTCAGAAATGCTGACTTAACATCCATTTGGTAGATTTTGATTTTTCTTGAACATGCATAGGAGAGAAACATTTGGATGGCTTCCATTCTAGCAACTGGTGCAAATGTTTCATCGAAATCAATTCCTTCCACTTGTGCATAGCCTTTGCAAACCAATCTTTCTTTATTTCTGGTAACTTGTCCATCTTCATTCAATTTGTTTCTGAACACCCATTTAGTCCCAATGACATTTTTATCTTTTGGTCGTGGAACTACTTCCTAGGTGTTATTCTTCTTGATTTGATCCAATTCTTCATTCATAACTGCTACCCAATGTTCATTCTGGCTGGCTTCCTCAAAACTACTAGGCTCAAAGGTTGCTAGAAAAGCAATGTGAGCTTGTTGTGATGAACGAAGTTGTCGACCTTCATTTATGTCACCAATGATTTGATTTGATGGATGGTTCTTTTGAATCCATTCTTTTGTTCTCCTTGGAGGAGCTTCTTGTTGTTGTTATGGTATATCTTGATGATCATTATTTACTTCTTCCTGGTTGATAGTTGCTTCTTGTTCTAGAATTTTATCTATGTCTTTTTTAGCCTCTGTCTCAAGTTTCAAAGATTCTAGATCCTCATCATTATTCGCTAGAACACCATCTTCATCAAATGTAACATTTATGCTCTCCACTATCTGCTTAGATTATAACATTTATAGGCCTTTCTTTTGCGTGAGTAACCAAAAAATATACCTTCATCAACACGTGATTCAAACTTACTCAAATTTTGATCTTCTCTTATGATATAACATTTGCTTCCGAAGATTCTGAAATATTTTACATTAGCTGGTTTTCATTTCCATAATTCATATGGGGTCTTGTTGCAATTATTTATGAGAAGACTTCGGTTGATAACGAATATTGTTGTATCAATTGCTTGAACCCAAAATTTTTCATCCAATTTTGAGTCCTTCAACATTGTTCTACCCATTTCCTGTATGGTTTTGTTCTTTCTTTCAGCAACTCCATTTTGCTGAGGTGTTCGTGCTGTTGAAAATTGTCATCTTATTCCATTTTCATCACAGTATTGCTGAAATAATTTGGAAGTGAATTCTCCGCCATTATCTGATCTTAGACACTTTATTTTCAAATCACTTTCATTTTCGACCAACTCCTTGTAGACCTTAACTCACTCAAATGCTTCAGATTTTTTCTTTAGGAAACTGACGACTGTCATCCTGGTATAGTCATCTATCATTAACATGAAATATAATTCTCCATCTAAGCCCTTTGTTCTCATAGGACCACATAGATCAGTATGTATCAATTCCAACGGATGTGATGAAAAGTTTTCTTTTGTTTTAAATTGAACTTTTGTCTGCTTGCCGTGCTGACAGGCTTCACATCGTGTGTTGTAAGGTTTTGAGATTTTCGGCATTTATCGTACCGCTTCCTTTTTTCTTATCCTAACAATATTGTCAAAGTTTATGTGACCCATTCGTTTGTGCCATAACCAACTTTCATCTTCTTTAGATAGTAGACATGCTTTAGTTGCTTCATCCAGAACATATATGTCATTTGGAGCTCTACTTGCTGTAGCCACAATTTTACCATACTTGCCTTTACTGATTTCACATTTTGTGGAGTTGAATAGCATTGTGTGTCCTTGTTCACACATTTGTCCAACACTGAGCAGATTGTGATTCATGTTTTCAACCAATAGAACATTCTTGGCTATAACATCTTTGCTTCCGAGAGTGATGGTACCTAATCCTGTAACATTTAAAGATCCATCATTTCTAAAGGATACGGTTCCATCCTTCTTCTCTTTCAGATATACAGATTTCCTTCTATCTCTATTCATATGCATTGAGAAACCACTGTCAACATACCACACATCTTTGTTGTTTTGAGCCTTGAGAGCGAGAGAAAAATTATTAGTCTTCTTCTTCTTCCATGTTCGTTCATTCTGTGGCTTCGAAGATTCTTCTGGAGGATTTTCAAGTCTGCAGTCTCTGGCTATGTGTCTAAAGTTCTCACATTTGTAACATTCCATTTTATTTCTTAAATGCTCAAATATATTGATGTTTCGTTGAGCCCTAGGAGGTTCATATTTGAAGGATCTCCTGGAATTGTATTGGTTCCTAGGGTACGTGCGACATTCTACAGCTTTATGACCAAATTTTCCACATGAATAACAATAGCCATGAAAAATATGTTGGTACCTGGATGGAAATATTCGTCGAGGAATCGTCTTCCAAGGATGTGCTTGCGAATCTTGTCCAATGAAGTCTACATGCATGTCAGATCTCATAGGTTCATTGTATTTTGTTGTAGAAGGTCCTGCTTCTTCTTCTTCTTTGTAACCAAGGCCAGTTCTATCGTTGTAGGATTTTTGATTGTTGATGATTTCTTCCAATGCCCTTGAGCTGTTAGCATAGTTTTGGACAGTTTTTCCCTTCTTCACTTCCTTACGCAGTGATAATACTTTGGCTTCTAATGCTTCCCTTTCTTGGTTGCTTTCTTCCAACTTCTTTTGAAGTGAATATTCAATACATTTGTGTTCTTCAACTTCAATTTTGAGACCTTGAACTTGTTCTTCAAGAGTATTGGAACGGATCTTCTCTACGTTGAGCTATTTTATAAGCTCATCTGCTTCCTTAGAAAATTATTCTGTGGTCAATCCTTCTTCTTTGCTGTTTGATACCTCTTGTTTATTGTGCTTGGCCATAAACAATACTCTCTCATTGGCTTCTTCTTTGTTGTCATTGTCTTCATCGGATGATGAGCTATCTTCTTTAGAGAGAAAGTTCCTTTTGGATCTTTGATTTTTGAATTTCTTAAAGCCTTTCTTTCCTTTTGAGTTGCCATCACTTATATTCGGACATTTTGCTGCGAAATGCCCAACCTCACCATAGTCGAAACATATCAATGGAATTTTACCTTTGAATTTTCCCTTACCAATTTTTAGTTTTCTCATAAAGTAAGCATATTCTTCATCTGAAAGACCTTCTCCATCATCTCCCTTTTCTTCACACTTGCAGGTGCATGTCTTTTCAATTGAAGGTGGTTTGTCCTTATTGGTTTTCTTAGATGCAACGAACTTAGTTTCTATATGAAAAGTACCCTCTTCTTCATCAAGTCTCATTTCATATGCTATGAGAACTCCATGTAATTCCCCTTTGTTGAGTTTGTCCATATTTTCACTGTATTCTAAGATTGATACCTTTGGGTTGAATCTCCCTGGTAACGTTCTAAGAATATTTCGCATAATAGTCTTCTCGTCAACTGGCTCTCCCAATCCTTCCAGAGTATTGGTTATTTCATCAACGTATTGGAAGTATGCAACAATGTTGTAACCTTCTTTCATTCCGAGTTTTTAAAATTTTTCTCTATAGATTTGAAGCTTTGCTTCTTCAATATTTGAGTCACCTGCATATATATTCTCAATCCTGTACCATAAATTTTTGGCAGTTTTACAACCCAACACTTTATGATAAGAAGATTCAATAAGTCCACTGATAATAATATTCTTTGATTTTGCATCATTTACCAAATTCTTCTTACCTTATTCATCCGCGGTTGATGTAAATCCATTTTGAATAGTGTCCCATACTTCGTAACCTTGCGCCAAGAGATAGACCTATTTTCTTCCTTTCCAGAGTGCATAATTATTTTCATTGAATAGAGGTACACCATTCTTGGTATGCTCCATGACCTCCATCCAGCTGTTAAACTACTATTGAAGGAACCAAGCTCCGATACCAATTGTTGGAAATAATGAGAGGGGGGGTGAATCAATATTCCTTTCAACTAGAGCATTAGTTAATATTCAATTATTATAAGTGTTTGTACAATGATAGCAGCAAACAAAAGGAACACAAATGCACACAGTTTTTAAGGTGGAAACCCACTCCGGGACAAAAACCATCTAATTTTTTTCTAATAATTCTTTAATATTCAACTCCAATTGAAAATAAAGCTCCAACTTCCTAGAATCTAGAAAAGCATTCTTCTCCAGCTCCCACTGGATGGACGCTCCAATGCTCGAGATTCTTCAGTAGTCAACTGAACAGATTCCCTAACCCCCAATGAGCTACAACTCACCTTAGCACCACCATACCACCCTATAGAAGAATAAAAGAAAAATGGACTCCCGTACCGGGGAAAATGGTCCACTTTACAATGATATAGAATGATGTAGAAGAAGAAGACATACTAGACCATAACCCAAACTATGACACAACTACCTAATGATGATCCTAGACCTCCCGACACTACCTCTTCAACTATTGGTAGATAGACACTAGAACAATTTTTACAATAATGTATTTACAATGACTTAGTTCAATGATACCTTTACAGTGACTGTATGTAGTGCTGCCCACTTGAAGACTTCATGTGATGAAATTCTTGCTGTTGTTCTACACCTTGGTTGCTGATATTGTCATGCTACCCTCTGCTGCACCTTGCTTTGCTTTGCTTCCCTAGAAAGTGTGGTCCTTTGCAGCCCTTGACAACACATGATCTAGCTTTTTCTTGCCTTCTAGGAGCTAGATATTGAATCTGGTGTATCTCTGTCATTTCATATCCCCAATATTTGATTTTTTATCCTATAGTATTCCTTTGATTCATATTTCCAATGCCACGGGTCTGACCCAATTTGGATTCTTAAAGAGGAGTTATGCCCAATCTCTCACAATGCCCTAATTATGGACTGTTTCAGTAGAGCGAACTCGTAGAGAGTGCCACGTCTCACTGTTTCTTCATTCAGCTCTGAAATTGATAGAGAGAAAAATAAAGTCCGTGCAATATCTGCCACATTTTACAAAATTCCAATCCAATACTCAGAGAGAGAGTTATGACGATTTTCACAAGGTCACTTCTTTGAGATGAATTTCAGGAGCCTGCAAAAACACTGACTTCCACAGATCATATCTTTTGAAAATATTGAGCACCTTGATCTGAAATTTTCACAGGAGCTTCCTCAGGATTTATGCTTCACCTCATAAACATTTCAGCTTCTGAAACTTCGTAAAAAAAACGTTAGAGCAGAAATTCCACGATGACCCGTTTCAGATGGCGAAACCCCTTGCATAAGGAGGATATGAGAATCACAATTTATATAAATGCTTAGGTTGAGAGGGGCTTCAACAAGTGAACATGGGAGGGATTTTAGGAGCTTAAAAAATATTAATTATGACTTTTCAATGACCCATGCCACAACCGCATGGGGTTTTAGCCCACTAACTAGGGTTACAAACTTCAAACATGAATATCTCTCAAACCGTGAAGAATTACGTGGCGTGCCATATATCAACGGAAACATCTCGACAAGAAGAAACCATCAAAAGAATTATTGACCCGTAATATAGTAATCTGGTAGGTCAAAATTCCCATGCAATATTGGGGTAGCCCCTGGTGCTGCTTGGGTTGACATCAATGACAACCGTTGATCAACACGCTAAATGTCTCAAGGAAATAGTCCATGTATTTAAAATTATTCAAATAAAGAAAATGAAACCTCTCAAGGAAATTTTATATTTTCAGTACATAATAGTAGAAAGAAATCATGATAGACGTGTTAATTATGGTGCTGATATTTAGCTAAAAATATCACACAGAAAGAATTTCCAAGCCCTCCAAACAGAGCACTTAAGCTGGCTAAAGGTGTCAAGAGGGTGTCTCCATGTCAGACTATGTTACCCAATCTACATAATCTCGAATGCGTTCAGTACTTAGCACAAATTTTCGAAGTAGTGAATTTCATTGTTAACAAGATAGATGAATGGATTCATCATGTTTGGCTGCTTTCAGTTGTTATGCTCAAAAATTGCTGAATTAAAAGGGATTGCGAATAAATTCATTCAAACTCGACAATCAAATTCTGCTAAATTGAATGAATCTTATTTCCATAATTTACCATTTAAATTTGTTTTTAAATTAATTAAAATTAAAGGAAATTTGTCTCGAAATTAATTTATTTTTTAGATTAAATGAATGCAATGTTCATGTTTTCCTTTTGAGAGCAAGTCAGACATGATTTATTCTTGACTGTTTTTTCTAGTTGGGAAGATTGTTTAGCCTTGACTGTATGCCTTCGAATATGCTCTATGTCTGCATAAGCCTTCCCAGCCTTCCCATGAATGGATTTATAGTATGTATGCCTTTGAAGTCTGTTTGCTATGGTTGAAATGGGTTCTCTGAAATGGTTTCCAAAGTGGTTGTCGGATTTCTTTTGTACATTCATTGGCAGATGAATATCATTTCTCCATAAACATAATGCATTTTTTTTCCATCTCGTGTCTGAAATGGATCTGAATAACTATAAACTTAGAAAAAAGGAAAATTCTTGCAAAATTGTGAAGTCAATGGTCACCTTGAATACCAAAGGCCAAAGGACACAAGAAGATGAAACACATCATTTGATGGTTTCCGTTTTAAGTCAGCTTTATAATATAGGATTCATGTGTGATATAATAACAACCCAAGAGATTGAAAAATTGAAGCTTGGGAAAAAAATAGGGCCTGCCCATGGTGAACTCTCCCAATCAAATATTGGAGGCCATTTACTGCAAAATATTTATAGTGAGTAAGAATACATGAAATCTTTGATGGAGAGTGTATATCCCCAAGCATGAATAGAAGCCATCAAATGTTGGTTTTTCTAAGTTGGGTTTCTGGGGTGAATTCTATTGTTTATGGTGCATTTAATTATTGTGAGAGCACGTAGAGTACCAATCACATGAATTCTTCCTTAAATGTTGCCATTTTTTCCCTAAGCGTTGGGATTGATTCCATCTTTAATTGAATCAAAGATTTTGAAGCTACAACGCTTATTTCAATTGCTCTGTTCACTGGTTAGTCAATTGGTACTTTAACTAATGATTTTCTTGGGTTGGTGAATTAATATTGTGTCCATATACTGTTCAATGTGTTCATTGCTTGTGCACTAAGAACCCCACAGTTTTTTCATTTGCCTAATTTATTGATTTTTTGAAGTGTTGTTGTATGGATCCTTGAACATGTTGATAGTTGACTTACAACACTCTTATTAATGCATTGAAATCGAGGAATGGTAGTTACAAATATGGCATCACTATTGCCTAATCCATTGGTATTAAGCCTTTCCGTAGCCATGCACTACCCTATGTGTATTTTATAATTACATACAACAAAACTCATTTAAATAAGCCAAATTCATATATTTAGCTAATGACTCATGGATGTGTGATGAGTAGCTTGAGGAGATCCTTTTTTTCACGGGAACTGGTAGATTTGTATTGATTTAGAAAAATTGCATCCATATGTATACTACAGAAGTGAGTTGTCTTTGAAAGGGGCTATACCTAGACACTAGGCTATGAGATTCCATATAACCTTTTTGGGAGTTATAGTCTGTGAAATCTAGCAATTTTTTTTTGTATAGAACTGAAAAATTTACTGAAAACATATGGAGGTAGGAGAGCTAGTGAGTTCAGGGTGAGTAGAGGAGCCCTTCTCTAACAACCACATTGAGGGTTGGGAGGATAACATTCACTTTAGTCGGAGAAGAAAGCCTGAATTGCTAGAGGATTGAAATCCCACAGATGCATGTTGTCCCTCAATGCTAATATCGGAGAGCATGCCATGGAGAACATAATCTTGTCCTGGATTTGTTGAATAAACCCTTTTGTTGAATCAAGATTTCCATTATTGTACCCAGCTAATTTTCCAAGTTGGCAAAGATAATATGCATGGATTGATAAAAGGAATGGATGTCCACAATTTAGTCCTCCAACTAAGCAAGAGCGGACTTGACTGCAAGGTGGCTTCACAGAGCCATCCTGATGCTGCAAATCGAACAATGCCAATTTTTTTGAGAGAGGTAAATAGGAAATCTAGATGGCACTGGAAGGTGGGCATGCAAGGGTGGTGACTGAGGAGAATGTTGGTAAGAGTATCAACCACTCAAGATACACCCAATTGACATGTCATGTGGTCATCCTTATGAATATGTATGCCATTATTAAGACCTTGTGTGGAACTTTAAATTAATTGAGTGAATGGTTGTGTTCTCTCATTTCAAAGGGAGTTAAAAGGGAGTTATCATCATCAGAGGAAATTGTGTCCAACCTTCATCTAGGAGACTATGTGTCAGACCTCCATTTTCTACAAGAAAGTGATAAAAGACTGTAAGCTTTTCATCAAGTGAGACAGTTCAATATTGGAAAAGAACATATTTTTGATCAAATATTTGCTATTGGAACTTAAAAGAGCATCTTTGAAGATTGAGAGGCAATTTATGTTGGAAAGGTTATAGAATCTGTAAATTTTCCATAATGTAAGTGCTTTCTCTTCATCTTCTAACTTTGGATGACATTTTGTTTACTAATTTCTATATTTAGTGATCTTCTATATGTAAATATTCTTCTCAAATTTATTCCTTACGGTGTTCCTTTGAAAAATATAGTGCAATTGCTAGTATATTGATTCATTTGAGATGATTATTTCATTCAATGTGTCATTTCTTGACACGAGTTGACATTTCTCTCCTTTTGGTGGCACCATGTATGGTTTATAAATCCATGCAGTCTATCCAATTCAAGATTTTGAATTTTTTTTTTGTATGTAGGCTCCTGAGTTGCATTTCGAAGTCCATAAACAAATACTGAGTCCACATTCTGTTTTTTTTGGATCCTCAACTGTATCAAATTTGAAGGTACTTTATAAACCATTCATTATTTTCTCCAACTGAATTGAATTAAATGATTCTGTTGAATGCTTCAAGCAATATTATTCATATTTATTTTAATTAGATCCAGTCATTAGGTTGAGGAGTTTTGGATAACTAAAATTATAATTCAAAAGTATCCTGAAAATGATCTCCATTATGTTTCTTTGAAATAATACTGATGCAACTACTGCTTCTACTTTGTGCGTCAGTGGTAAAAATTCCTAAGATGTTCTTGGTAGTGAAGTGTGTTTTTATAACACCAAAAAACCAACGCCTAAGTAGAGTATTTTTAGGTAACTAAACCCAGTTAAAAAATCTTCAAAGAATGTTGGTTGTTGGTCAAATCTTAGGGAACAACATAAATATTGGATTTTAACCATTGCATTGTCAATGAAATTGCAAAAATATCATGCATTTTTCTTTGCACTTAAAGACTACAAATTGGAATCATTCTATAAATGTTAGAAGTGTTATAATTAAAAGGTGTGATAGTATGAGCGCAAAGAGATGAGAAGACACAATCAAACACAAGTATTTTTAATTAGAGGTAGAGGAGGAAGGGTTCAGCTAAATTTACAGGTCCACTAAAGCTGACAAAGGACTCACAGGTGGTCCAAAGGTGCAATTTAAAATTTTCTCATTATTTTTGTTGAATGGTATTGTCATTGATGACAACGTAGGTCATTGAAAACTTTTACTATATTTCCATAGATCATATTTATTGGAAGCAACAATGGATACGATGTCCTGGAATCCCTAATGCTTGATCATATTTCCCCACAGTGAAAACGAAGTAGACTACAATGAATATGTCTTTGAAGCTGTAAAAGTTATGGGTAAGGGTGCATCAGACAACAAGTGTCAGGATGTTGAGGCAGAAAATAAGCGGTCGAGGAAGAAGGGGCCAAAGATTGAAAAAAATGATGCCATGGAAAGTTCCACAAGCAAGAAACCAAAAAAATCTGATATGGGCAATACCGAGGAAGAAGAATTAGGTCAGGATATTAATGTACTTGATGTTGATTTTCATGACCTTAACAAGGATTGAACTGAGAATCGTTTTGGAGGAGATCAGGCTTGGGCTATATATGATGGTGATGATGGAATGTTGTGTTTTATGCTCATATTAAGAAATTTATTTCACGAAGCAAGTTGAAGATGAAGATTGTTAGGCTTGAGGGCATCACCAATGAAGAGAAAACTGTCACTAATTGGATGGATGATGGATTTTACTAGGGTTGTGGACTTTTTAAGCATGGAAAATATACCAACAATGACATACTAAATAATTTTTCTCATATTGTTGCATGGGAGAAAATTCCGAAAGGAAATATTAGGATATTTCCCCAAAAGGGTGATGTTTGGGCCCTGTACAGAGAGTGGAATTCTGCTTGGAACGAAGACACTCCTCCAGAAGTTAAATGTAAGTATGAAATGGCAGATACTGCAAATGACTTATGGAAGAGGTTGGAGTGAGTGTGGTTCCTCTTGTCAGGATTGATGGTTTCAAGTCTATGTATTAGAGGAAGCGAGTGGTTAACTTGATTCCTAGGAAGGAGCTTCTTAGAGTTTCTCATCAGGTTCAAG
Organism: Pinus albicaulis; assembly: GCA_034641835.2. Lineage (NCBI taxonomy): Eukaryota > Viridiplantae > Streptophyta > Pinopsida > Pinales > Pinaceae > Pinus > Pinus albicaulis. The sequence continues at coordinate 512,532,664 of CM076580.1, forward strand.
CAAAGAGACTTTTAGGTGAAGAAGCCCAAAATTTATCCAAAAATTGTTGAGCTGGACCCTGCTGCAACTCATGAATATGAATTCAAGGCAACTTGATCACTTTGCTTTTTAATTATGACTTCAACCTTTGTGGTTTCGGGGCGTAATTTGGATATGTGGTAAAACAAAATATGCCAAACTCTTTTGACTGCCATGTAGTAGGATTACTTCAAGCTTTCAAAGCTACACCTGACTTCTTTGGAAGTGTAAATGCATAGGAGGCTACTAGAATTGGTTACATTGAATGACCAAGAAAATGTTGGTTGTGCACTAACCTTCTCTTCGAGGGTTCATGTTAAATATGAGGATATTTAACTCTCATTTTTTATTGTTACTAACAGGTAATGATAACTATGCTGGATTATCTGACTTGTTGCAAAAATTTTAGGGATAGATAGGAAGATGGCTATGCTAATTTCTCTATACTTTTTCTTTAGTTGATGTGAAAAATTCCTTGAAAAAATTCATATTGCTGGAATATGTGAAGAGTGGAAACATGCTAAACATAAACCATTCAACAATTGTAGAAAGATATTAAAGGCTTGTGATAATTCTAGTTACTTTTTTCATAACCAGGTTGTATTCAAGAAGGTTGTTCTGGATGAAGTGAAAGGTCATCCACAATTTATCACTCTCAATAACCCACGTAAGTTGAATATTATTAGCAGGAAACTGGTAAGATACTGGACCATTTCTTTTTATCTCTAATCCATGGTCGAGGCATTGGGCAAGTAGTTTTTTTCTTAAACTGGTTTGACAAATCCTCTAATATGATATGCAGGTAATTCGATTAGCTAAGCTCTATGAAAAATGGGAAAAAGAAAATAACGCAGAGATGATGATCATCAAGGTAAAATTGTCCACTCTTTTGGATTGCAATGTTTTACTGTAAATTTTTTAATACTTTACCACTTTCAAACCTTCGTTGACATCTATGTATATACTTAAGGGGGTTGGGCAAGCATTTTGTGATGGGGGAGACTTGAGGGCATTGTACTATGGAAATGTAGGTTAGTGTCCAATATTTTCGAAATCGATATCTTTAATTATTGGGTATAGTTTCAGAAAACATTGTAAGATTGCGAGCTTATGTAGCAGAAAATGTTAATTTATTTCTCACTCTGCTCATGCTGTTTGTTATTTTCCTATTCACTGTTTCAAATTCTACAATGTTAAAGATATACTTAAAATAGGTAGCTAGTACAACCGCATTACTAAATGTTGTTGATATAGGTGGATTAACACTACATTGGTTACATTGAATGGCCAAACATATGTTGGTTGTGCACTAACCTTCTCTTCTAGGGCGCAAGTTAAATATATGATATTTAACTCTCATTTTTCATCGTTAATAATAGGTAATGATAATTGTGCTAGATTATCTCACTTGCTGCAAAAAGTTTAGGGATAGATAGGAAGATGGCTATGCTAATTTCTATGTACTTTATCTTTATTTGATGAGAAAAATTCCTTGAAAAAATTCATATTGATGGAATATGTGAAGAGTGGAAACATGCTAAACATAAATAATTCAACAATTGTGGCAAGATATTAAAGGCTTCTAATAATTCTAGTTAATTCTAGTCATATAATTCTTTAAAGGGTGCTAGCTTAATGGAAGAGCACCTGCTTTATAAGCAGGAGGTTGGTGGTTCAATTCCACTATGTCCTAATATGAATTAATCAATGATATTGTAGTCTATTTTTAATTAAATACTTTTAATATTGGTTTATTTCAATGGTGGGATATTTTTCTAGATTCATTATTTTATATTGTCTCTAAAGAGACAAAAACGATGTATTATCTTTGAATGTAATTTTTTATTGTCTAGAGAGACAATAATTATGATAAAATACATTGTCTCTTTAAAGGAAATATGTCTTTAATCCCAACTATTGTCTCTGGAGAGACAAAAATGCTTGTGTTATATATTGTCTTTATAGAGACTATATTTTAAGACAATTTAATTTGAGACACCCACTTAAAGACAATATTTAAGACAATACACAACTTTTCTTTTGTCTCAAGTTAAGACAATTTACCCAAAAATTGTCTTAAATATTGTCTTAAGACCCCTGTTTGTGTTGTAGTGACATTATATGTAGATAAGAAACACTCAAGTCAATGTGCCTAACAACCTTTGACATATATGTAGAAATGTTAGAATTATTCAAAGAGGGGAGCCCGGAGACTACTATATCCCAATTACAATACTACAAACATTACAAGGCAACTACATTAACCCCCATTTTTTCCACAACCCTACCTCATATAGGTCCTATCCATAACTTGGAAACATAGCCAACTTAGTGACAAAGGTTTATGGATGAATTGGGTAAGAAGCATGATATGGGCACGTTATACAGTGATAGCCAAAGTGCCATTCATCTTGCAAAGAACTCCGCATTTCATTCCAAGACTAAACACATACATCTGAAGTACCATTTCATACGGTCAGTGTTGGAAGATGGACAGTTGAAGCTGGAAAAGATACACACTAGCCAAAATCATGCATATATGCTAACAAAAGTTGTAACTAGGGAGAAACTAAGAATATGCTCAGTTTCAATTGGTCTTCAAGGATGACGATGAAGATGAGAAACAACCAGGTCCAAAGAGGATTCATTGTCCAGTAAATGAATCAATGGTGGAGTTGATACAATCAGTCTCCAAGTGGAAGATTGTTGGGTGTGGAGCCTGATTATCTTGTTTATTTTGTATCACAGCGTTGGACCCTTGTACCTTAATGGGGCGGCAACACCACCCGTAATTAAACACTGCTTGGGGGGTCTAGAGGAGGGCGGCTGCGAGTTTATGGAGCCCCTCCCTGGTGGGGGGTTTCGGGGGCAGCGCCCCCGAAGCTAAAAACAGATTAAAATTACCTTGTAAAAGTATAGTAATTTATATTCAATTTGGGCCATTCATTAGGCGGATGATTTGACGGTAGAAGTTATGTTTAGTTTAGAGTTTTTTTGCCCTAGAAGGCAACCCCTCGCATGTATGAGGGTATTGTATTGAGGTTGTGTATTGTATGTGTATTCTCATAGCGAGAAACATATAGGGAGACTGTGAGAGAGAACAGAGGATATTAAAATGGATCTACAGTAGGTTTTGTCTCTTCATTTTGCTGGATAATAGAAAGGAAGGATTGGCTGTTTGGGGTGGACGTAGCCCAAATTGGGTAAACCACGTATATCTATGTCTCTCTGGTTTTATGTGTATTGTATGCTTGTATTTTCCACATATTTTATGTGTTACATTGCTTTGTAATATATAATTTTCTAACAAAAACAAGGGTTTTCTAAGAAAATATGTATGTACAATTTTGATTTAATGAAATAGAATTTCATGTAATTATTTTCTTGAATTGTCTTTGTTCGAATGTAGAAGAATTCTAGTCCTATGTGAAATCTAGAATTAGAGTCTATGTGCAATCTGATGTTAAATTATAATAGTTTCTGTATTTGTGTGAAGTATGAAACTACTAATAAATTTGTTGATTAATTTATCATGATGAAAAGAAATATTGTACAAGGATTAGGAAAATTTGAATGAAGTGAACCAGGTGAAGAATTTAGTACATGCATAGATGTTTTCTGTGAGTTTTAATGGAAGCCATATACAAATTTTAAAGAGGAAAAGTGTATGGGAAAAGTTGATTTTAGTAGTGCATTGACATACCAGAAGTAGAGGAGTTAGAACTTGAAAGAAAAGTCACATTTTCCTGCATCAAGTGGTATGAGAGAAAAGGTTTTCTCTTGGGAATTTAGGAGAAATCGGAGTAGATATAATCTTTGGAGGAGATTTAGGTCTTTCAACAGTTTTGGTTTGGAAATCTAATTGAGATAAATATGTTTTAATTCAAAATTTATATTGAAATAAACGATTGAAGATTGAAGATTTGTGCTTTGAGAAAGATCATTGAATTTCTTTGAGGATATGAGAGGATTGTCTACTTTGGGAGGAAACTATCAACATGTTTTTTGGATGAGGAGGAACAATGGAAGTTTTGCAACAATAGAGCCAACGAAATGTTTGGAAAAATACCGCAAAAGTGGTATACATGTTCACATGAATTTGAACATAGAGGTAAATTTAGTCTTTTTTTTTCAATAAATTTGTGAAAGAAATTGTTAATTATAGGTATAAATGATGAACATGTTTATAATAGGATTATTTTAACCAAGAACAAGTGAAGTTATTGAAAAAATTGTGGAAAATAACCTTTACAAGTCCCAGTTGAGGTTGGAAGAAGGAGGACACGTGGATGTTCTCAGAGGAAGCCTAAAAGGAGTAGAGAAGCTCAAGAGGTTCTAGAGGACACAACCAAAGATACCAAAAGGTTGGGCTCAAAGATAGATTAGTGAGGCGTTTTAACATGTTAGAGGCTTGGGTGCAGTCTACAAGTGGAAAAAGATAAAGTTCACAAAGGAAGAAGGAATGTGACTACTGATAATAATGTGATGGGTTAAGGGAGAAGCCACAACAAATGAAAAGATGATGCTAAAGAAAATGGCATAAAGAGAAGCATGAGTGGAGAGAAAGTTGACTGAGAAGTTGTTGAGATAAAAGTACAACTGAATGTACTAATAGAACTATGACAGGAAGGTGAGGAAGACGTAATGTGTGGATGGATTCTGCAGAAGAAAGTAAAGTGGCTTAGGTTGCAGTTGAAGTTGAAGCATAAGTTACATGCTTGGTTAAGGAGACAACATGAAAAAGTTGGCTCATGGAGATAACCAAAATGAGAAAAAAATTAAGGAGAAGAATTTAGATGAAATGTTCAAGAAGTATGAGGAGAGTTGTTGAGAAAATTGTTGAGAGGACCTAAGCCAAGATAAGATATTACATCCAAAGATGAAGCATGTTAACAAGTGCCTAGCAATGAAGGGATTGTTATAGCATATAAAGAACCATACGTAAATTTTATTTTTCAAATTTATTATGAGATTGCAGGAAGTGTTGATGAACATGAAAATGTGATTAAATAAATAGGATTTGAACTATTTCCTAAACATGAACTTGAGCCTCAAGTACAACATTCAAATAAAATGTTTAGATATTTTGGGGAAGAGATGGGATTTTTAGAAAAATGTTTCGCAAGAGATACAGGTAATGAGGGATGTGTAGAGGAGAAACTTATAGTTTCTTACATTAGTGGAAGAGAGGAGGAAAATATGCAACAATTGGTGGGAAGCAAAAACAAAACCTTAAAAAAAAAAGGAAGAAAATCTCATGCAACATAGTATTGTTGAGATGTAGGATGAATTCAGAGTAGAGAATTCTGAAGAAGACAATAATGTATCTGTTGTAAGACATCAAGGAAGAGGAAATGAAATCTTCTTAAGAATCTATGAAAAGATCTAAGCTGGGAGGAAGAGAAAGATAAGAATTATGAAATTCTTATGCACCAGTTGAGAGAAGACAATAATGAATTTCAACTAAAATCCAATTGGGCACTGAAATAGAGAGGTTGCATAAACTTATGATGGAAGTGTCAAAGAGAGTGCACACTAATGAAAGAAAGGTATTCAATAGTAGGAGAAAAAATATTGTACACGATTGCATCAACAAGATTAATGGAATACTTAAAAACAAAGCTTGAAAGCCTGGAAGTTTGAAGGTAATAACAATAGAAGAAATTGAGCAACATCACAAAGAAATGGATTGTAAAATACAAGACATTTGGGATCCAGGAATATTTGAGTCTCAAAGACTTATGACCAAGAGGCCATACATTTTATACCTTGGGAGTTTGATGCCGGAGCTCTAAGTTATTAATATTTTGGATGAGAAATTTCCAAACTAAGGGGCCCAATTTTTTTGAGAAGAATCCATATTCCTCTATGTAAATATTATATTGAGTTGATTTATTCTAGGAAATCTAAATGAATAAGTCATGAGTCTAGATTTTTTTTGGATATGTAATATTTTGTTGATATGTTCAAAGCAAATGTTCCCTGTAAAGCATGAGATATTCTACAGATATATTGAGTGAGTTTAAAATTTAGAAAAATTATATTTATGGATTGATTTATGCATTTAGGAAAATATGATTTATGGGGAGATTAATGGGTGATTTATGGACTGATTTTAGGATCTAGAAAAATTTGTGATGTTTCTAAATTCTATCTATTGTAAGCATACACACAATAAAGAAAGAGATTAAGTGTGAGGAAAAGAGAGGATGGCCAAATGAATGTATAATTAGACCATAGAGAGTGAATGGAGAGAAAAAATATGTTAGGTCCCTATATGACTAGTATAGTCCCTTATTATTGTTAGTGTAACCCCCTTATTGTTATTATTGTACCCTTGTAACCCCCATTTTGTTATTATTGTGCCCTTAAATTATTATTGTTAGGTCGGCTAGGATTACACTGTGGCCCACTAGGATTACATTATGGCCCCATGGACTCCTATATATAGAAAGGAGGTTTTGTAAATTGTATCATCCAAGAATTGTTCATTTATGTAATGTATTGGAGGTTTCCCCCTCGAAGTGGCTCATTTCTAAGACGTTGATATCTCTTTTCTTCTCTTTTTGGAGCTGGTTACACAACATTTGGTATCAGAGCTTTGGATTCTAGGGTTTCGCTGCTCCAAACAGGTCATCGTGGCATTTTCGCTATAACTGTTTTTCTACGAAGCTTCAGAAGCTGAAATTTTTAGGGTGCGAAGCTGAAATCTTGAGGAAGGTTGTCTAAAAATTTCAGATCTTGGTTCGCAATATTTGAGGAGATATCATCTGTGGAAGTTAGGTATTTGTTCAGGCTCATAAACAGGTCATCGTGGCAATTGCGCTATAAATTTTTTTGTACGAAGTTTCAGAGTCTGAAATTCATATGGTGCGAAGCTGAAATCCTGAGGAAATTCGTCAAAAAAATTCAGAGCTTGGTTCGCAATATTTTTGGAGATATGATCTGTGGAAGGTAGTGCTTTTTCAGGCTCCTGAATTTCATCTCAAAGAGGTGATCGTGGGAAAAGTTTAATAACTCTCTCTCTGAAGATTGGATTGGAGTGCCGTCAAAATTTATCACCAGTACACGGCCTGTAGTTTCTTCGCTATCATTTTCAGAGACAAAGGACAAAACAGTGACACGTGGCAAGTCGTACAAGTTCGCTATACTGAACCAGTCCATAATTAGGTCATTGTGGGAGATTGGACATAACTTTGTCTTGGAGAATCAAAATCAAGTCAGACCTATGGCATTAAAAAGAGAATGAAGAAGGCTACGTTAGTACTGAATTTCAGATATTGAAGAGCTGCAATCATAGAGATAATACAATTTTAATATCGAGCTCCTCAAAAGCAAGTAAAAGGTGTGTATTTTTTTTCTGAATTGCATAAGTCTTGTTTGAAGAATCAAGTTGAATTGATTGCAAGGGCATATTGTAGAATAGATATCAGTATTGGATTATAAAATGGCCCCAAAAAAGAATTCAACACCCATTAAGCCTTTGGAAAACTCTACTATGACTCATGAAGACGAAGAATTGCAACATGATCTATCAAAATTACAAGAGCAAGTGCAACAAATTTCACTCTCGCAAAGAGCAACAAAAAATGAAATGGAAGTTTTGAAGAAAGGCATGGAAGCTAAGATGGATGGCATGGAGGCTGGCATGGAATCTAAGATGGATGACATGGAAGCTAAGATTAATGAGAAAATGGAAAACATGAAGAATTTTCTAAAAGCAGACATGGAAGGTTTGACAAAGTTGATACAAGAAAGGTTTCCTAATGGTGAAAAGATAGTAGAAGAACCTCATGAAGAGAACAAAATAAATGTTAATTATGATTTCATAAAATCTAATGTTGGTGGGAAGAACCACCATATTCCAAATATGGATATGATGAAGTTTGATGGAAAGGATCCTGTAACATGGATACTACAGATGGAGCAATATTTTGATCTCCATAACGTGCAAAACACACAAAAGGTACGCATTGCAACTTTACATTTAGAACAAAATACATTTGTATGGTATCAATGGCTTTGCTCCCGTAAAAAATTGTCACTTGGTCAATTTTTACGGAGGAAATGATAGCACATTATGAGGATACAAAGAGCAACACCTTCTTTACCCAATTGATAAATCTCAAACGAAAGGGTTTAGTGGGGCAGCACATTGAGGACTTCCAAAAATTGAGTATAAGGGTAACTGATATTTCAGAGGACCACAGGATTGATCTCTTCTTAGGCAGTTTAAAGGATAACATTCAACATGAAGTTCGTGTTCTGGAACCTGATTCATTAGAGAAGGCATTCATGTTGGCAAGAAAAGTTGAATGTAAAATTATGGCAACAAGGAAGTCTACTACTCAATTCTATAAAGAAGGAAGTGTGGCTACATCTAGATTTCCACAACCTACAAGGTTGACACCACAACAATTGGAAGAAAAAAGAGCAAAAGGGCTTTGCTACGGTTGTGATAGCAAATACACTAAAGGTCATAAGTGTGCTGAGAAGAAATTATTTTACATAGATTGTGAAGAGGAAGAAGAAAATGAACAAGAAGAGGATATACACCAGGAACCAGCCCCAGAAGAGGAAGAAATGAATCAAACCATATCGTGTAATGCACTGGCAGGAATTACCACTCCTCAAACTCTCAAGATAAAAGGACAAATCAAGAAGAGAAAGGTAATAGTGTTGATTGATTCAGGTAGCACCCATAATTTTATTCATTGTAAGGTAGCCAAGGAATTAAATTGTTTCCTATACCCAGCACCAGAATGTCAAGTGATGGTTGCAAATGGAGGAACTATAAATTGCTCTGGAAAATGCCATAATATTAAGCTAACCATGGGGGAATATGTATTAACTAGTCCAATGCTTTCCATTCCTATGGGAGGTGCTGATGTTGTACTAGGAGTACAATGGTTACAATCTTTGGGGACGGTAGCTTTTAATTTTCAAGAACTTTTATTGAAATTTTTTTCAGAAGGAAAGGAAGTCGAATTACGGGGTATTGAAGGGAAGCCGGGAAGGATAATAAGCTCTAATGTCATGACAAAGCTTCTAAAGAAATAACAACGAGGCGTAATTGCACAATTATGATCACTAGAAGTTCCGACATCAAAATCATCTATTTCTGCAGATCTCCAGCAAGTCTTGGACAATCATTCCAAGGTGTTTGAAACTCCCAAGGACTCCCACCTATTAATGATCATGATCATGCTATTCATTTGATTCCAGGAAGTGTTCCTCCAAACATCAGGCCTTATAGATATCCTTACTTCCAAAAGAGCGAAATTGAACGTATGATTGCAGAAATGTTAGAGGCGGGTATAATTCAACCCAGTCAAAGTTCTTTCTCTGCTCCTGTAGTATTGGTACACACGAAGGATGGATCATGGCGAATGTGTCCAGATTATAGGGAGCTCAATAAGCTCACCATTAAAGACAAATTTCCCATTCCTGTGATTGATGAATTATTGGATGAATTACATTGAGCAATTTATTTTACCAAGTTGGATCTTCGTTCAGGATATCATCAAATTAGAATGAAGACTGAAGATATTCCAAAAACAACATTTCGAACTCATGAGGGTCATTATGAATTTTTGGTCATGCCTTTTGGCCTTACCAATGCACCTTCTACATTTCGAGGGTTGATGAATTCCATTTTCAAACCCTTCCTGAGAAAATTTGTGCTAGTATTTTTTGATGATATACTAATCTACAGCAGGTCTTGGAAGGATCATGTTGAACATGTTGACAGGGTGCTCAAACTATTGCAGGAGAAACAATTATATGAAAAAACATCCAAATGTTTATTTGGAGTATAAGAGGTGGAATATCTGGGTCATATTATATCTCACGAGGGTGTTAAAGTAGACCCTAACAAAATTAAAGCCATTAAGGAATGGAAAGTCCCCACGACCATAAAGCAATTGTGAGGATTTCTCGGGTTAACAGGGTATTATCGCAAGTTAGTTAAGAATTATGGGAGAATAGCAGCACCTCTAACAACATTATTGAAGAAAGATGCATTTTCATGGACTCCTGAAGCAACTAAGGCCTTTGAACATCTTAAAGAGGCAATGTGCCTAGCACCGGTCTTAGCTACGCCGGACTTCACAAAAACCTTTATTGTGGAATGTGATGCCTCAGGAAATGGAATTGGTGCAGTTTTAATGCAGGAAGGAAGACCCATTGCTTTTGAAAGTCGTCCGATCAAAGGAAAGTATTTACAGAAACCTATTTATGAGAAGGAAATGTTAGCAATACTACATGCACTAAAGAAATGGCGAACTTACCTAATGGGAAGACACTTCAAGGTAAAAAATAATCATGATAGTCTTAAACACTTTTTGGAACAAAGACTATCTTCAGAAGAGCAGCAAAAATGGGTCACAAAGATGTTGGGTTATGACTTTGAAATAATCTACAAAAGAGGAAAGCTTAATGTTGTTGCAGATGCACTCTCAAGAAAGAATGAAGAGGTGGAAGCATTGCTTTGTGCCATTTCTATTATCCAACCAGATTGGATAACCGAAGCAAGAGATGAATGGAAGAAGGAGAAATATGTATGGACACTCATTCAAAAGTTGCAGCAAGATCCTAGTACATCTGATACATTTAGTTGGAAAAATGATTCCTTATGGTACAAAGATCGCTTATATCTTTGTAAGAATTCCCAACTAAAACAAAATATTCTTCTGGAATTGCACACTTCTCCTTTGGGAGGACACTCAGGATTTTTAAAAACTTACCACAGGGTGAAGAAAGAATTTTTTTGGGATGGCCTTAAATCTGATATTCGAAAGTTTGTGGCGGAATGTTTGTTTTGCCAACAGAATAAAGTGGAAACAATTAAGACCCCAGGACTTCTACAACCTTTATCCATTCCAGGTCAATGTTGGGAGGAGATTTCAATGGATTTTATCACAGGTTTACCTAAGTCTGAAGGAAAGAGTGTCATCATGGTGGTAGTTGATAGACTTACCAAGTATGCACACTTTTGTGCATTATCTCATCCATTTAAAGCAAGTACAGTTGCTACTACATTTATGGAAAGAATTCAAAAGCTACATGGAAGCCCAAGGGTTATTGTGAGCGATAGAGATCCCATTTTTACTGGAAATTTTTGGACGGAGTTATTTTCTTGTTTGGGTACTCAATTGGCTCATAGCTCATCTTATCATCCTCAATCTGATGGTCAAACTGAGATAGTAAATAAATTTTTGGAAGGATATCTTCGTTGTTTTGTATCTGATAAACAAACACAATGGGTCAAGTGGTTACCTCTTGCTGAATGGTGGTATAACACTTCCTTCCATACTGCGGCAAAAATGACCCCATTTATGGCACTTTATGGATATCATCCACCATCCATCACATCATCTTTAAGGGAAAATTCGAAGGTTCAAGCGGTGGAAGATCACATCGAGCATCAGCAAGAAGTTCTCCAACTCTTAAAGGATAACCTGAATTTGGCACAAAATCGAATGAAACAACAGGCAGATCAACATCGCAGCGAGAGAAGTTTTGATGTAGGAGATTGGGTATTTCTACGGCTACAACCATACAAACAAATGTCCCTCAAGCAAGCTAATAAGGATAATAAATTATCGCCAAAGTACTATGGTCCTTACAAGGTGTTACAAAATATTGGTACTATGGCATACAAATTGGAGCTTCCTGCTTCTTCGTGAGTACATCCAGTTTTCCATGTTTCATGCTTAAAGAAGGTTATATGTGAAAATCTTCCAGTTCAAACAATATTGTCAGAACTTGATGAGGAAGGAAAAATCATATTGGAACTTGAAGCGGTCACGGAAATAAGAACTCAACAACTACGGAATCGATCAATTTCAGAGTATCTCATCAAGTGGAAGAACTTACCCACTGAAGATTCTACATGGGAGGATGAGAATTTTATACAGAAGCACCCAGAGCTACTCAAGCGTTGAGGACAACACTTTTTTGAAGGAGAGGGGCATGTTGGGTCCCTATATGAATAGTATAGTCCCTTATTATTGTTAGTGTAACCCCCTTATTGTTATTATTGTACCCTTGTAACCCCCATTTTGTTATTATTGTGCCCTTAAATTATTATTGTTAGGTCGGCTAGCATTACATTGTGGCCCACTAGGATTACATTATGGCCCCATGGACTCCTATATATAGAAAGGAGGTTTTGTAAATTGTATCATCCGAGAATTGTTCATTTATGTAATGTATTGGAGGTTGCCCCCTCGAAGTGGCTCATTTCTAAGGCGTTGATATCTCTTTTCTTCTATTTCTGGAGTTGGTTACACAACAAAAGAGTTTTCAAAGTGTACATGCATGTACAAATTGATTTAATGAAATATAATTTCATGTATTCATGCTCTTGAATAGTTCGTGTTCGTGTATAGAAGAATTCTAGTCTCTATGTGAAATCTAGAATTAGTAGCACTTTAGAGTATATATGCAATATAAATTTGAATTAGAAGAGTTTTAGTATGTGTGTGAAGTATGAAACTACTGATAGATTTTTTGATTAATATCTCATGTTGAAAAGAAACCTTGTACAAGGATTACGAAAAATTGAATGAAGTGAACCAGGTGAAGAATGCAATACATGCATAAATGTTTTGTGTGAGTTTTAGTGGAAGTCATCTACAAAATTTAAAGAGGAAAAGTGTATGGGAACCTTTATGTTAGTAGTGCATTGACATCCCATAAGTAGAGAATTTAGGACTTGTAGGAAAATTTATATTTTCCTTCATCAATGTCTTGCCACACTAACTCCTCAAGTCTTTGGCCAAGCACATACATATTCCTTGGTGCATATAACTTGATTCCATCCACACAAAATATTTATCAATTGTAAGATCACACAAGTTCTAACCACAAATTTACCTAACTATACAAAGGAGCACCCAAGTCATCCATAGTCCATCAATTAGAATGCCATGCATGTCTACATGCATATCCAAGTATTGGCAGCTTGTGCATATCATCTTGCTAGTGGATCAAGATGTCTATTCAAATTCTCACCTTGCCAACAAGCCAAGGAAATCGTCCATTTGAGGTAACCCAAAAATGTATATTGCCTATTCAAAATTACACCCAATCTCATCCAAAACCTCTATTTACCTAACCATGTGCATTAGTCAGATGGAGGTTGCATGACACCACTCTAGGTAAGGGTTTTACACCCTACCCTAGTAAAAAGTTGTTGCTACTCTCAACAACATCCCTAAGAATTTTGTTTCCTCAAGTTAGTCAATCTAAAATACAACATCCATTTGCAACCAAAGGCCACTAGAAACCCCAAGCTCTATGCTCATGATTACCGAAACCCCAAATTTCCATAACTCAATATACTCAATTTTTTACACTAGGATTCCAATGTTCAACACTATACTCCACCCAAAACTATAATCCAACTACTTTTCTAAGTGCATGGATGAATTTCTCATGCCCCACTCAACCACCATGCTTTCTATTATTGTTTCCTTGTTGCGATAGTTGTGATCATTTCCATTTATATCTCCTTTCATTGTTACGAACCAACTTGCATCATGAATATTACTAAATTTTCCAAGTTATATTCTTCTACTTATTTCCACATCCATACTTCAACCATATTTGTCATGATTCTATACATTGACATCTCATCTGGTCTCGAACTAAATGGGTGATCAATCCAACCATCACATCCAATATATGAGAATGTACTTCCCCATGCCCAAATGTAGTCTTTTCCATCTGCATATCAATCATTCTATCCAACCACAATAGACTAAAGTAAAGTCACCATCTTTGTCTACCATTTTTTTATTATCTTCTACAACCTAACACCCATTGTATTTATCATGCCAGGGAAATGTTGTTTCCTTCCCTTCACACTATGAATTCATTTTTAAAACAAGTTCTTCCATGGCACCTTCTCCCAAGGTGATCAAGATTGCATTGTGTACTCTTAGGTTGTGATCTTGCTCATCGCTCACTAGAGATATGAGGATTCCCAATAGCTTCGAAGGCTACTAGTGTACATGGTATTTATCATATGATCTATGCACAAGTACTTTAAACCAGATTTACTTCTCTTGGTGTGTAATCCAAATCTTCCAATTGGTCCATAATTAGCTTATAGTCATAAATTCCCATGGCTCAACTACAAAACTTCACAATGGCCATGGGGTCTCATTCCAAAAATTTGGCTTCTTCCACATCCAACTCTAAGTCTTGTTTGGTGAATGCTTCCATGTGCTACTTAGACCCAACATTTATATATTCCATTGAGAAATCATTTGACTAGTGCCATCTTATCCACAAATTTTTGGGTAGAAATGTGCTTCGTGGTGTGTTCTTTTTCTAGCAACCTCCACAATCACTATTAATGCAAGCTTTGTCTTTCCTTCAACATCTTGCTTCTGATTTTGGATGTTCCACAAACTTTTAGTATTTTCAAAGGCATTCTTCACTAAAGTGTCTATTTCTATTAGCTTACATTCTGCTTAAATTATACCACCCTTAGTTCCCAAGGATGTCATTCCTGAAACCAAATATTACTGTTGTGCAATGACATAAGATCCATTCGTGAGACTAGTTTCCTTAATCAACCTCATTTCTTACATTCTAGGCATCCATCCCAGCTTCATCCTTATCACCATCAACAAACCAAATGTATTGGTTTTTTTGAATAACCAAACAAACCTTTGTGGTGCTTGAAATGCTTAGCAAGTCTAAGAAAAATTTGCCCCAATAACATTGCATGGTCAACTAATGGACCCATTTCCAATTCACAAATTTCCAAGGTATAAAAAAACCACTGTTTTGTTCGAATTCACCTCTAAGCTAACCACCTTGAATTCAATGATGATGCTCTTAATATTATGGTGGAGCCTTATAACAATTTATTCACTCACAAAAGTATGTGATGTAGTACTAGTGTCCACCAAGGTTTCCACCTCAACCAAATCATCATTGCATCAAAAAAACAAAGTTCATCCATTCCTTCATATTGCAAACCATGTCCATGGCATATCATACTAAACTTTCCCAAACCTATTGTCAAGGTGTCCAAATCTTCCAACATTTAGTTTGATGGTTGTTGTACTTAGGTCGCCACTTCCAAGAGTACAAGTTTTTTTTCCTCCGTGAGTTGTATTTGGAATTCCTCAAAGCCAGTTAACTATTCCTTCAGGGGAAAATTTATTGCAAAAAATGTTCTCTAATAGTAAAGAGAACATGCAACATAGTTACCTTTGGATTTATTAGGAAATCTAGGCTTATTTTTCATTGTAAATTTTCCATTATCTTGGGCATATTCCTATTTGAATGACCCCATCTTGGTATTGTCCAAACCTCTTCCTAGTATATAAGTGACTTCAACATTTGGACCCAAGATTTGGCTCATGCATTGATTTTCTTTGGCTTCCAATTTACAATGTCCACCCTAGTCAACTAAGATTCTTCTTCCTCACCTTCCATGTTGTGATTCAAGAATGATCCCTCCCCTTAAACACATATAAAGAGTCTACACTAGTCATGTTACTTGGTCATCTTGAAATGATGCACCCAAGCCAAATTTCCTCCACCATTCTATCCACCCACATCTTGGTTTCTTACTACACCTAGGTAGGAAGCTTTCCCTCATGTCCAAGCCAACCTCTTCTCAAACATCCAACTCTTTGTGAAACCTGCAACTCCTATTTCAAGTTGTTTCTGAAAATTTTGCATGGATCTCATCAGGATCTTGGTTTTTCTTGGCATAGAGATACCCATGGTGAAGAGCACCCTAATTGTCTCATGTCAAATCTACAACCCAAATTGTCTCAAACTTGTGTTGATAAGCTTTAATACCAATTGTCATGGACCTGCATTTTTCCCAAAGCTTTTTTTGCAACTTGGTGCACCCAATTCATTTTGTAACCTATGGTCATGCACCACTACACTACCTTAGACACAAAAACTTGGCCAAATCATTCCTATTAAAATTAGATTATGCCTTTTTGTTCAAGTTACACCCATAAGTTTTCCTTAAACTACAAATTTTAGACAATGCACTAAGTCTTACTCAACTTAGTGTTATCCAATGTAAACCAGGCGCCACACTTTCAACTATGGTCTCAAATATTCACAAGTTATTCAAACATACACTTAGATAATTACAAGCATATTCATGGAACAAGCACATCCAAACACATAGAGCATCCACAAAAAACATAATATATGGGGATGGAAAACACTCAAGTCAAGTGCCTAACACCCTTTTTCATATATATGTATGAATGTTATAATGATACAAATAAGGAAGCTCAACAATTGATTAAAGATCAATTATAATAGTACAAATATTACAAGGAAACTGCCTTCTGCAAGGTTATCCAAAAAATTTCACACCCAACCCCTATAACATCTACATGCCTACCTCTTGTAAGTTCTATCCAAAAATTAGTAACTTAGAAAACTTATCAACTTGTGGTGTGAAAATCCATAGAAATACAATAGAAAACCTTTTCCTTGACTTCTAGTTCCCTCTATTCCTTGGATTCCTTAGCTTGTCTAAGCGTTTCCACACTTATACATGCCTTTCCCACCACTTGGAAAGCTTTCGGTGTATGATCTAGACTTAGGTTGACTCATTTTTTTATGTGCATTGGTCCAATTAGTTGTGCCAAGCCTATCTCATTGTTTGATCATCATGCTCAAACATCTCATTTAATGATTCAGTCTTGCTTCACGGCCAAATCATGCCACTATTTGCACAACATTTTCAACATATCCTCAATACCATAATCCAAAAATAATGGGGAACAGTCCCCTTTTGTTCCACACACACAAATCATGTTTCCAAGGCATCTCGATGAGTACATGCCCAAGGAATGAGTACACTGAGTGAGTGCTCTCCATGTTTGTATCTATGACAACTTGTTCTCCAAGGCATCTCGATTGCCCAACTCAACCCCCAAGTGTGAAATACTCACTTAACCAATTCATGTAAGTCTTGGCACATCGAATTCTCAGGTCTCTAGCCAAGCCCACCCAACTTCCTTGGTTCATATAACTTGACTCCATTCGTAGTGTGTCTTGCTTGTAAAAGGGTGCCCAAATTTTGTCCATGGGGCACCCTGAATAGTTGTAGGAGAACCCAAGTAATTCATAGTTTGTTTATAAATCACCTTGTCTATTCACAGGTGTGGTCAAGTATCCACAACTTTCCACATCATCTTTCCAATAGATCAAGATGTAGGCCAACAATTATATCTATTTAAGGAAACCCCAAAATGTGTCTTAGCTATCCACAAATAAGTCCAAGATTATCCATATTGCGCCTTGGTAATGGCTCAATCAAAACATTTATCTATAAATCCTTTGCATATATTGGATGAATATTGCTAAATACCCCTCTAGGAAAGGATCTTACACCTGACCATGTTTTTCTCTTTGGAGACCATGGAAAGATATTGAATCGATATAAGTTTGTAGATTGATTTTAAGGAAATATACCCGACCTTGTTTTGCTTTATGGAGACTACGAAAGATATTGAATATATATAAGTTTATAGTTTGATTTTAAGGAAACTAATGGGAAACATTTTTTCCATCATCATCTCCATTGGAAAACATGTTAGAATAAGGGATGAATTAATTAATATCATTTAATTCTATTCATTCTTTTATTTTGTCATTGTATTTTTCCCACGATAATCATATTGTTTGTTCAAATAAGGCATGTATTATTTTATCCTACAACGTAGTAAGAATATTGTTCAGTCAAAATTGGAGTTCAATGTCTATAATGGTCTCCAAAAAACGTAGTCATATATTTTTATATGAGTCTTTAGAATACTAGAGATTTCAGTGCATGCTAACAATATTTAACTCAAGGTGATCTCTCAAGACAACAATGACATGTGTTGAATAACATAAATAAAGGACAATGATATAAACCACTTGTTAAATTTAATTATAATTATTATACCATTCTAAATAGAAAATATATCATGCATCCTTATTAGGATTTAACCCAATTACATTTAAGAGCCATTCATGCAAATAAAAACATCTAAAAATGGGCTACTATGTTTAGTAAGTATGATAGTATATCAATACTATATAAATAAGTGTTACATTAATTTCAACAATAAAGGTTTATAGACTCGCCCTAGTAGAACACTAACATTATATTTTAACAATAAATAGTGTAAGAGCCCAATAAAAATCAACAACAACCAACATTTTATACAATCCTTAACTCCATATTCATGAATATATGATTAAAAGCATGTGGAAAAATTCCTTATAGGGTTGGTGATTACCAAGTCACTCATTAAAAATGCAAATGCGACTATTGATTAATTGTCTTCAATCTGCATACAACCACTCAACCACCTTTATTCCATCAAAATTGTGAATTTTTTTATATATTCATTGTTTTATTTTATTCTAGTAGTCTTGTCACAATGCCATTAGCTTCCATATAGCTTATCCATATGTATAATGGTCTAACCTTTTGTTTGAGTATTTTTTATGTATTGCAACCTAAACTCCCTATCAAAATGAATATGCCAACAAACCTCAATCATATATTCTTAAAACAAAGGGGCAAGTCAATTTCAAATTCAAGGACTTGTGTCTTGACCTTAGAGAAATTACCACCTCTTGAATCTCGTGTTCAAAATGATGTTGGCACTTGTAAAAAAAATGTAGTTTTCTCCTAACTAGATTTGTTTGTATTTTCTTCAAGACCACCTACATTTCTTCCTCTACAAATGCATTTAAATTGTGTAAATACGTGTATTCAAAATTGTTCCTTTTTCCTAGCCCATGGGGGTAGTTCAATTGGTGATCGTCATGATATGGAGTATTATTTAAACCATGAGATTCAAAGTTCAAATCCCTCGTGGGTCCAATAAAAAAATGTTCCATTTTCTTAAAGTCACAAAGTGTCTTCCTAGCCACCCATCTACATCAAATAACTAATTTAAATCATCGTATAATTTTTATGCTTCATATATCTTGATTTTGTTTTGTAATGGATAATTCAGGTCATGAGATAATTACATAACTTCACCACTCTATTTTACAACTTATCCGTGTACTCATCTTAGGTGTAACTTGAATAAATTTCTTTCTTCTCCCAACATCTGTAATCAAAGGATCAATCAAATCCAAGAGCTTCTTTGTGGATTTGACACTTATGATAGTAAATAACTTCTCCAGATGTTCCTCTTTCTTTATCACCAACTTAGATACCACAAATTCAATTTCTCAATATATTTTTGGGGAATTAATTGTCAACAATGTATTCCAAGTATGAAGTTCCTTTCTTCGCAACAAGCCATAATTTTCCAATCGACGCTCTTGCTTTAGGATGTCTCTTTCTCTACAATCACATATCATTAAGATGCAATCTAAGCTCATTATTATCCACTTGTAGTGTTGCCAAATATATTTCTACTCTAATCAATGCAAATGTTATCTTTTCCTAAATCTTACGAGGAATTATGGGTTTGGATAGGACAAAACATGGGTGTTCTAGATAAATGTTTCAACACAACAACTACTCTTTACATTTTCTAACTCTAGATTGGGGATCAATCTATTTTAAGTATGTTGAGATTCAACAAGATGATGAGCTTAGTGAAAATTAAGCACCTTCACTAAGTGGGGCCCGCAGGCTATTTTTAGGTGTATGTCTATTTTTAGACATGGTGAGCATATTCTATAAGTTGCAGGATGCTATTTGTAGATGGTTGATCAAGTTGGAAAAATAGATGAAATTATATTTTTAGAATATTGGGCAAAGTCTATTTATAGATCGTGAATCTAAAAATAGATGCATGTCGATTATTATTAGCCCTTAATAATAATCCGATAATAAATATCAACTTATTCTCTTGGAGCACTTTATTTCACTAAACAGATTTGGAAAATCAGTGGGCTGAAGGAATTACGCAATTCCTAGGGTGGTTGGTGACTCATCCATGGAGGACTCAGTTAGAACTGAAGTGGCAGAGTTTTGATAGAGTTGGAAGAGTAGTTATGGGAGTTGTTATTTAGTTTAACTCAGTTAAGTGAGTTGAACTCAGTTGTGCTAGTTGTATCTAGTTCTAACTGAAGATACACTAGTGAGAGTTTAGTGAATTAATTATTTAATTAATTCACTAATAGAAAATTAATTATTTAATTAATTCACTAATAGAGAATCACTTGCAACTGAACAAATACATTAGTTAACTACTTGCATGTCAGTTCTAGTGGAGACCCAGTGGAGGGATAGGTGAAAGGGTGAGATGGATTATTTGTTGTGACTATAGTGATGCATTCAATTCATCTGACAGACATTGGAGATGCCAATGAGGATTGCGCAGTCAAGGCTAGGCCAATTCGAATTCATTTAGAGGTCTTCTTCAGCAAGAATTGCGTAGTGGAGGCAGGTTGTCAGGAGGCAAGAAATTGGTGCATAGATATGCAAATTTCTGCATGACAGTGTGTAATGATTATTGATTGTACTGAGAGTTTGATGTACTAAGCCTTGTCTGAGATTATTACATGTTCGATTGATATACATAATATATGATAGTTGGGGTTAGCTTTAATATTTCTCGTTAAAAAACTGTGTTTATGTGCGATTGATTTTGCTTCATATGTGTTTTTCAATTGGCGATTTAATTTCCACAAAGAATTAAGTAGAAAGATTTTGTATTTAACATAAGTTAATTTGTTAGATCAAGGGAGTCCGGTAATATACATGCATCTTGTATAATTTCTACAAAGTAGTTTTTATCTACTCTGGGGCATCTACTGTAATAAATTGACTAATGTTGAATTTTTCCTAACATACACTCAATATATCTTAGAATTACTATGCATTGCTATCAAATTGAATTATCATGGAAACTACATTCAAATTATTTTGTTGACTCTAATGAAATCTTAATCTTACCAACAAATTTTATAAGTGTCTTCATGCCTTCATTATTTTCAATATCCAAGGGTGCATTTCCCTTATGATATATTCCATGTTCATTAGCTCATGCCTCTCTTGTGGTACAACATTTGAATGCAAAACATTTTCCTTGAGATACTTCTCAGTGTCATAATTCTTCTCTACATATTTGATCTCTATGTTCTCTGCTTTTTCCTTATCTCTCATGTGATTCTTATTTGTGCTTTGACCATTTAATGACCATTTAATGACCTTGACAATCACCTACATTATTAATGTCTCATGTATTACAAATCTCTACAAGGCCACTTCCTTCTCAACCTAATAATATTCTAGAGCATGTTCTTAACCTCCCTAGGTTTCGTGTCTGTCTACATTTCCTTTTAGTACATAATTAGTGCCCTCGACTACAACAGTCCATTCTTATTTTTTAGTGTCCATATATTTCTCAATTAAAATATAATTCTCAACATGGTTGGGTTCTTAATATTCTCCAAAGTTTGAAATAATGACTATGCCTCATGGAATTGTTTATCTCTATTAGCTTGTTCTCCCTTAATTAAAATTATCATGAGAAGTATATCTAACTATTTTTGAGTGTTAGGAGGGTGGCAAGAGATTCTAGATCAACGTCCAAAAAGACACTAGTTTCCACATCTATATAAAGTTTACCTAGCGTAACCATTCTACCTTTTTCTATGAATTTAATGGGGTATCATTAAGGCTATCATGAATAACTTATTAAATCCTTGAAAACCTAGTTATAGGACCAATTTTTCCACACAACAACTTAGCACTAGGAAAATATTATTTCAAATATAAGGGAAGGGCACTTTCAATGGTTATTTGCCTATGGAAAATGATTGGCATAACACATCCATAAATTTTATATTCTTAGAAACTATAGGTCTCTTTTTGTACTCAATGGTTGAACCAAATTTTCATTTTTTAGGGATGACCTTACTAATCAAAATACTATCTATCACAACAATATTTTTCTTACCTTTTCTCATTTAAAGAGGGAGTTATCCTTAATTACATTCTATAAGAAGTTAGGAAACTAAATTTTTCCCTTTTCTTTACCAATTTACCCAGTGGCTTATGTCCCTCCTTGGTCATGTTATACTTTTATGTGAGGTAGTGTTAGAATCCATTAATTCATTGTCTAGAATCACCACCTTCCTCTTCCTAATTTCTCTAGTCCTTTAGCCCTTAAAATTCTATGGATCTACTTTATAAATTTACAATTTCTTCTTAGGAGGTAAGACAATCCAACCTTACCTCACTGATGTGAAGTTTCTTTTGTTTTCACCCCTCCTAGTAATTCAATTAGAAAATAATATATTCCACCCATACTTGTGCACTTCAAGATGCATGGTTATGTCTCAATGTCCCTTATAATGGTAGCTTATGTCAACGTAAAGGTAGGATTGTAATTAACACTACGTTTTTGCAAGAAAATTAGGTTCAACATTTGTGATATGTCTATCCATATTGGGATACAAAAATATTTTATAATAATCAATCAAGTTCTTTGGGATACTGATGGTATCTAGGGTGGTGATTTACATGCTATTATGCTATCTCTCAAAATTGTAAAAATTTCATAAATTTAATTTAATTTTGTAAATTTAGAAATTTCACCCTTTTGGAGATTCCATGGATCTAATACAATTGAATTACTAGCCTTAGGACTGGAATAAATATTAATTATAGCAATAAACAATGGACAACATTTCACTTCACATCAATCCTAATATACTAGGCCATCCAAGAGATAATATACCAAAATTTTCAACAATTTAAGGTAATATTTGTTGGGAACCTTGAACAATATTGAGGGGGTGGGGGTGAATCAGTATTGTGTCATATGATTAATTTTTACCAATTTTTTTATGTCTTCACACAATTACTTAATCATGCATTCATCAACCAATAATACATTAGTAGATCATATAAACATATACAAAATATGAGCAACTAAATGAAAAAAGATAACCATGAGCAACAACACATAACAATAGTGTGCACATCATCACATATAGAGGCACCAGATGTTAGCCTTTAGGTGGAAACCCAAAGGGAATAAACTATCGTCAAATGTTCTGCTTCTCTCTTCTTCTATTAATATAAAAATTCTTCATTTACATATGTACTGACCACCATTAGTGTGCAATACACCACTTTCTAATCATGTGAGACACTACTTGCTCTAGGCCACTACTTGTAGGAAGCCACCACTCCCTCGACTTTGCAGGCCACCACTTGTTGGAAACCACCACTCCCACTAAGTCT
Source organism: Pinus albicaulis (assembly GCA_034641835.2). Taxonomy (NCBI): domain Eukaryota; kingdom Viridiplantae; phylum Streptophyta; class Pinopsida; order Pinales; family Pinaceae; genus Pinus; species Pinus albicaulis. The sequence continues at coordinate 512,555,900 of CM076580.1, forward strand.
TGCTCAAACACCACTGGACTATCCAACCACCACTAGATGGAAGCTACCACTCCCAAGTTCTCAAGCCACTACTTGAAGGATGCAGCCACACCATATCAAAAAAAGCCACTACTTGAAGGATGCAGCCACACCATATCAAAAAAAGCCACTACTTGACTCACTAAAGGGCCCAACCTTCAAGCTCATTTGTGGACCATGTTTTATAATGTTTCATACCGGATCCCCTTCTCTCCTTAATCAAACACTTGTGAGCGATATTTCATCCATTTTCATACTAGACTCACAATATGCACAACTAAATACAACCTTTGGAACAAGAACAACCTCTCTCAAACAATTTTCTTACCAAACTCAATAACCTATAAAAAAAACAATAGTAAACTCAACATCATACTCAACCATCACTAAATCTAACTATTGCAAAATACATAGATAATATTATGCATGATAATACATAAAAGCGACAACAATTATATCTCTAATAAAACCCCTGCAACACAAACATATCAACAATTTGATCTCTCATCTACAACTACATCAACCACAAAAATACGTTGTTCTCCATATAAAAAAAACTAGCATCATTATAATCTGCAACACAAAAATGTTATACATATAGATACACTACAACTCCATAATCCTCTAACATATGCTCTGAATCCAATCTCTAATCTGCAAACTATCTTTGCATTATGTAGCATACTTTCTCATTTTTTCTAACCCCTTCTACTTAACATTCCAACATTTTATCAATGATGAAAGATGTAATCAATACAAAGCACTAATCCCCAATACCTTTGAATTGATCACCTTCTAGAATGAAGATTAACTCAAGTAAACTCCATCCACCAAATACCATGTGAAAAAACCTTAGTAAATTCCTATGGAATTAACTTGAGCGCGTGCATTATTTGGAAAATTCCACTTACTGGCCGTAACACAACATTGATACACAAAAACTGTGTTATAATGCACCTTAGAGGCTAATAATTGTGTTATTGAAGTAACACACCTTATACTTCGATACCTACATTATAACACATTTTATGCTTATTACCTAGTTATAACACACTTTAGAGGCTCTTACCCATGTTACCCTATTTCAATCTTGCCTTCTTCCAGTAGCTTAACTTCAGGACTTCCAAAACTTGTCCAAGCATCTCCAACACCTATCTAAGCATATGCAAACATAAAAAACACCTCAATACCATGTCATAAAGCCTCTAATAATCATGAAAAATCCTCCAACCTTGTTGACATCAATACCAACACAATCGACTCCACAGTTGGCTCCTTAGGTAGACATCCTAGGTTGATATCAATGCCAACGCCATGAGACCAACATGCCCACCAATATTTTCATGCATGATAGATTTGAAACTACTACAATTAAATGTAAACTACTACAATTAATGTAAATTCATTTTGGTAAATATGAAATACTATCTTCAATATAAGTGTTAATTTCCTTAAACATTTCAACCTTAACTTATGTCAAATAAAAAAATCATATAAATGTTGGAAATTACCAAACCATGAAGACAATGACAAGTGAAAATGAAATCCACAATAAGAAATTTTATATGTTCAAACTTCATATATATATATAAGAGGTGAACTTTAAGTACATACTCTTATATCATTACAGGAAGGTAAAAACCTCCAAGGTCTTTAATTTAAACCCTAGCTAGGAAAAACCAAGGAAAACGCATGCTTCAACAACGATGCTTCAAGAAGATAAAATCACCACTAATAAGTCTTGTTTGGCCTCATGAAAGGAATTTACTCTTATTTTAGTCCTCAAAAAGTACAACTTAGGGTTTATTACCAATTCATAATTCCAATTCCTCCTTTGGGATTAAATCCCAGCCCTATTGTTCAAGAATGCTCCAAGAAATTGTATCACCTTAAGACAAAGAAACATAAGGTAAAAGGAATATTTCACAAGAGAAAGATAAATACCAATGCTCCTCTTATATCTTTGATCTATGTGTAAGGAAGAATACACAAAAGTGCATGATTTATTGATAATGATGTTTATCTCCTTCCTTTATTTATAGGAGAGATAAGGGATGCCTATAATGGAAAGTGAACCTTTCAATGTATTGGTTTTGAACCTAGCTTAATAATGTATGATGTACATGATGAAAGGATAGAGAGCCTAACTGTGAAATGGTTTTCAATATTAATAATTAAATAATCACCAACTATAGATGGATAAGGAAAAGAATATACAGGCTTATGATCCCATAATAGCGAGGTAGCTAAAGAGGCTAGAAATTTGATATATAAATTGTAGTTCATCATAATAGGTTTGATAAAATTATACTTAAAAATCTTAAATCTAAACTATGAGGGTTTATTTATATTTATATTTATGGATCTACAAATTATTGTTTATTGTGCGTGCATGCAAATTATAATTATACAGAAAATGGGGAACAATGAAATAAAATATCACAAACCACAATTGACACAAGATATATCCTAGGGAACTCTTTTAGGAGAAAACCTAAATAGAAAGCAGGGCCGCTCTATTTTATTTCTTTGAATAGAAAATGGATGCAAGTAAAAAAAGGTAAGTGTGGAGCCTCACGATTGCTTCATTTTGACACTCTCTCTTACCTATTTTTCCTCTTTTTGACCATCTTCATCAACTCAAATAAGCATAAAACTACAAGTTTTTGACATGGTAAGGCATTTATTTGTCTTTTCTTTCATATTTAATAATTTTCCCTATTATTAAGTTAATATATGCATTAGATATAGAATTTACATGATTCTGTAGCTAATCTACATTTCTGTAGCCAACTCCATGGTTTGCCGGACTCTGAGGTGCGAGCTGAGTGAAGAATTATATGGATAGGTGGGGATTGATCTTATCAAGTATTTCCTTCTATTCATCTGACCCAGATCACAAAGGAAATCATTCAATTGCATAGTCAAAGGAGCGGGTCAATACGCTGCTGAACAAGAGAGTGAGAGTCTGAGATGATCATGCTTCATGATTTTCTTTGCCGAATAGAAAATCATGAATAGGTGATATTTTTTTATTTTTATAAGTCCAAAGTAGAGTTTGTTTAGCTTAAGTAGGCATGAAAGCCTCAGACAGTTATGAGCATGGGATTTTATAAATACTATGCAAACAAACCTCAACAATGTGTAATTTTTTATGTGACTGTGATGTTTTAAAAGACTCTATTTTTCATCCTTTTTAATGAAGGAGTGCCTTCAATATTTTATGCGTACCTGACTGTTCGTGTAAAGCTTTGAAACCGCCTGTTTGTGGAGGGCCCCTGCAAACAGTGAAGGTTCTGCATTTTCATGTATTAATTTTATCATTTGATGTAGTATTTCATGTTTTAATTTTATCATTTTATGTAGTTAATTTCATGTTTTCATTTTATCATTTGATGTAGTTATTTCCATGATTTCATGTTATCCTTTGATGTAGTTATTTTCATAGTTTATTTTTGTCATTTGATGTAGATAGTTTCTTTCATAATTTCATTTCATAATTTGATGTAGTTATTTACATATTTTCTAATCATTTGCAAAGTACTTTCCTTTTTAAATTGTCAATTGCAAAGTAGTAATTTTTCATAGATTTCTTCATAGTTTTATTTCCAAGAATTGAGTGATTTATTTACAAATTTATGAGTAGTTTATTTTCAGAACATGAGTGAGTTCTTTCCAAAAGCAGTAGTGATTTCTTTTCAAGTTTTCGTTTCTAGAATCTTTCATTTTAAAAGCATGCGTGATTTCCATTTCTAGAATTTGATTTTGTCTTTATGCATAGGATTGTTAGAACAATAGTTGAGTAATTATGTTTTTATAGACTAACAATAGATTGGTTAAATTTTATTTAGTTCTATTTTTCAGAGTAGAAAGCATATTGATTTTAGGAACTTAAATTGTGATTTGAATGCATCAATTTCATGAGGAACATAAGAATAAAATGCATCCCTAGAAGTAATTTCTACAAACTCAATCATCACATCGATAAACTGAATTAAAAGAGGCTTCTAACATATATAGTGCACTTTCATTTCACAAGTTTACCAACTTCAATCGATAATTTATGTAAGCGATTTAATACCATTAAATTGACAAACATTTTGGTGTCATTGCCGGGGAAGTGTAAATAGGAGCCATTTTATTTCTAACAAAAAACATAATAAAACAGAAAAATGATATGCATAAGGAAATATATTCTAGAGGAAGATTTGTAGTTAGAGGTAGAAGTTTAATTCCAACAACACCACTCACCCCATCATGACCTCGTAGTGCCACACCGTCCACCCAAACTCGGATACCATCCATTGTAGGGAGACACAAACTTCCTGAGGTACTTAGACCTGAAATCCAAACTTGAAATTCAACAACTTCATCAACTGAAGAAATTGTAGAAGAAGAAGATCCTACATCTCCAACAGAAGGAGTAATTTTCCTAACTTCAACTGGAGAACAACTTCTAGCCCAAGAACTAGAAGTCCCTAGTGAAGAAGAGGAAGAACCTATTTTAATATACCATTGATAGAGGAACCAAAATAACTATAAGAAGAACAAACAAGTCCAATTTTGGAACCTTACATTAGTTTTGAAGAATCTACAATGGCTGGGGAAGGAGAAGGAGAAGTACAAAATGTAAATTATGAACATTTGAGAATTGGAGGAGGTGGACCTAGGATTGGAGGTGGAGAAAGGGAAGAGGTGGAGGCAGAGGAAGAGGAAGGGTAAGAGAAGGATAAGGAGATAGAGGAAGGGGAAGAGAAAGAGAAGGAGATAGAGGAGAACCAGATCCTATTGGGTTTCTTATCTATGATTAAGATACTACAGCAACAATGAAAAGTATCTCACCCTCTATCCTTCCTAACTCCCATGGATTAAGAAGTGAGGATCCTGAAACATTTCTTTTTGAGTTCGAAGTTTTATGTAGATCTTATGACTATTTGCTCGATTCTAAAAAAGTGAAATTGTTTCCAACAACTCTTAAGGAAGCAAAATTAAAATGGTTCATGGGTTTAATAAAAAGCTCTATTAGAACATGGGAAGAAATGAAAACTACATCCTTATCAAAATATAAGGATTACTGTATGCCCTATAATCATAAGGATGAAGTTTTTAAAATGATGCAAAGAGAAGATGAAAACCTTGAGGATTTAATTGAAATATTTAGTTATAATATTAAGAGAGATAAAATGGAAAATTTGGATGAAGATACTTTGAAAGCCTTCCTATTAAAATCCATTTGGTATACATGGATAAATATCCTCAACATGATGGGAAAAGGATATATTTCTCAATTATCATTACCAGAAATATCTGAATTATGCATACATATTTCAAGAGATAAGTCAAGAGTTGGAAAGAGTTCAGGAGACCCTGTTATCTCTATAATTAACAATTCTACAGCTGGAATAGTGAGTAGGGCTGAAATAGGCAATTTTCTTGATGAATTTAAAATAGACATTTTAGGAGCCCTAGTGAACAAATAAACACCTTGAAATTACAAAACAAGCAAAGAGTTGAAAGTGACGCCTTATCTATCTTTTGTCCTAAGTATAGAAAAAAACCAGCCTTGAGAGAATGTCCTCTTGACTTGAAAAGTGTAGAAACTTGTGTTATATGTGCAGAAAATCATGATACAAAAAATGTCCTTCAATGACAGGTCTTAAAGTTGTTTAAAAAGAGGAAGTAGTTCGAAATTAGATAGATCCTCTTTGTTTTGTTGCTAGAATACCATGGCAGGGATCAAAAACTCAAGGTTTTAACACTAAAATGTATGCCAAACCTCCATAGAATAACTGGACTACACCAATGCCATGGCAGACTTGGTCTCAATCTCAACCTTAGGCAGAAGGATGGAGAAATCCCTATGGAAGATATTCTCAATACCACCAATATCCACAACCTTATCCAAAATTTCCACCACAAAGTTTTCCTCAGTTTATTCAACTACCTCAAACTCAGTTTCAAAATCCGAATCCACAACTTTCATTACCATTTCCACAACGACCAAATCAATTTCCTTATAAACCACTTCCGAACCCAAATAATAAAAATTCACATGTTTACAATACGGAGGGACACAAATTCTAGACTTATATTATAAATCCATTAGATCATAACAATGATCAACTTAGATATGGTAGAGTATTGGAAAATAAGTCACCACCTATTTTTATTCAGGAAAAAGAAAAGGATGATCGTTCTAAGGAAGAGATATCTCGTCATCAGAATGAAAATACTCAAAAGAAAATGATCACTCTGAGGAAGAGACATCTCTTCATCAGAAAGAAAATATTCAAAAATGGGCCTCTCCTACACATGATACTCCAATAAAATCAGCTCCTATTATGGAAAAAGCTTCAGTATCTGTCTCAAAACCACATTTTCCTAAAATATTAAAGATTGATAAAGGGGTAGAACAACTGATCATGTTTCCTGATTATGATATGTTAGATGAGCTGAAGAATGTTTGTATAAAAATTCCTTTGCTACAAGTTATCAAGGAAATTCCAATTTTTGGAAAGACAATTTGGGAGTTAAGTATTAAAATACCAGTAAGGAAAAGAAAATAAGTCAAAAGAATTCAGTTAGTTGGAAAAATTGCAGATATCATGATGGGAAAAACAACAATTCAGAAATATTTGGATCCTGGAAGTCCCATTGCGAAAACACACATCAATGTTATTGAAATACCAAACACACTGATTGATCTAGAAGCAGCTATAAAAATCATGAGTAAACAAACTATGCATCAACTAAAAATTCCTAATCTCCAATATACACTAACATTGTTACAATTAGCAGATAGATCAGTAATTAAACTTGATGGTGTGTTAGAGGACATTTATGTATCATTATATTCTTGGGAATATCCGGTTGATTTTAGGATCTTGACACCCAAGAATAACATAGGAGGGCATCCATTCATCTTAGAAAGACCTTGTTTAGCTATAGCCAATGATTTTATTAGTTGTTTATCTAGCGATATGTTTACCTCTAATGGAAGCTCAAGAAATAAATTCACATTATATCCAACTGCAAAAATAATGATAGAGGTAGAAAGTGAAGAATGGATGGATGATGATAATGATATAAAACCTATATTTACTATCTCACAAGTAAGTGAAGAAGATCAAATTTTAAATTCAATAGAAGATAATGAATCCTCTTCATATTGTGAGACTAGTCAAACTTTTCAAGAACAATGCAATATTGAATATTTATCATCTCTTCAGATGTCTTTACATTTGTTTTAGTGTGGTTGGTGCACATATGTATGAAATCACACCAACTTAAGGGTTGTGGTCTACCCACTTAAGTTATTGGTAATAGGCAGAAAAAGAAGTGGAGTCAAGTAAGTTAGTGGAAAAAGCTAGAATCATAAACATACTAGATAGAGAAATATCATGCATATATAAACTAAAACTAAACTAAAACTAAAACAATTAAACAAAAGCTCTGAATAGAGTCAAACCACTGCAATAATCAGAATGGTGGCTCTTTGACCCTTCTTATTGAGTGCTGGTAGGAAATGAGGATGAAACTTTAACCCTCTTACCAAAGGGCCCCTAGAACATGGGTTCTAAATCCCGATGCAAGGATGTTTTTACTCCCATGCTTTCCTCGGTGCAAAGTATCCCTCTCTCTACTGTGGTGGATTGAACTTGTTGGGTGGCCAATAATTGAGTCCCCTTTATCTTCAACTCTGGATCACACATTGCTAGTATTTCTTGCGAAATTCTGGCCAACATAATAATGTGTTCACCAATTCTTCTCTATTGGTGGCCTTATATAGGAGAATTCAAGTCCTCCTTCCCTCTCTTGGTACATTGTGGATGGTGACCCAATAGAGGGGGATGATTCCTTTGTGTGCCACAAATATTTCATTATGTGCTCACTTGATGTCTAAGGAGGCTTTGTTGGATGTACTTAGGCGACTTCAAGTAAGGAATCATTGTCCTAGAGTGTGCCTTTTGTGGTCCTGTAAAGTGACTTTCGCCACTCCCAAGATTGCGCGCATTTCGGGTCATAAGGTGCACAAAGGTGCTCTTCACGAAGGATTATGCACGCAAAAGCATTTATGACTTGCTCAAATTTAATTTTTCCTCAGACCTTAGATATTTTTAAATACTTTCCATATTCTCTAATGTCTTTCAGCCTTGTAAATCGTTCTTCTTGACATTAATTAATGTCGTCTTTTGCTTGTACGATTTTCCAGTGTTAACAACATTATATGGAATAATTTGGAAATTATTTAATATAAATTTTTCAAAAGAAAAAAATAATGAAAGTATTACAAGAACATTCTTCTGCATATACATGGGAATATACTGACATGAAAGGAATTAATCCTAAAACTTGCATGCATCACATATATATTGAATAAAATGGTAGACCAATATGAAAACCTCAAAGAAGAATGAATCCAAGTTTAAGGGAATTTTTTAAACAAGAACTACATAAAATATTGAATTTAAATTTCATTTATGCAATATCAGACAGTCAATGGGTTTCACCTTTAGTAATTGTTCCTAAAAGGAATGGAAAATGGAGATCATGCATTGATTATATGGAGCTAAATAAGGCAACTTTGAAAGATCATTTTCCACTTCCTTTCATAGATCAAGTTTTAGACACATTAGTAGGGAAGAATTATTTCTCATTCTTGGATGGCTTTAGTGGGTATAACCAAATTCAGGTAGCACTGGAAGATCAAGAAAAAACCACATTTACCTGTCCATGGGGAACTTATGCTTACCGAGTGCTTCCTTTTAGATTATGTAATGCACTGATAACATTTCAAAGAGCATTGTTAGGTATTTTCTCTGATCTAATTCATAATTGTGTGGAAGTGTACATAGATGATTTTACAGTTTATGGAAAATCTCTCATTATGACATGCAAAATGTTTTATGATGTTTACTAAGGGAATTTTTTTAGGACACCACATTTCAGGAAATGGAATTAAGGTGGACTCATCTAAAGTAGAAGTTAATTCTAAATTATCAGTTCCAATTTGTCAATGAGATGTTAGGAGTTTTCTTGGTTTTACTGGATAATATAGAATATTTATAGAAAAATTTACAAAAATTTCATCTCCACTCTTCAAATTGCTCACAAAAGATTGTGAATTCTGTTGGAGTCCTGATTGCCAAAAAGGCTTTGAAAATTTGAAAGAGAATATTTCTGAAGCACCCATCTTGAGAGGACCAAATTGGAAATTACCTTTTCACATTTCAACTGATGCTTTAGATAGAGCTTTACGAATTGAATTAGGACAAAAATACTTGACTCCTTATGCCATTTACTATACAAGTAAAAATTTGACTCCTGTAGAGTTAAATTATATTGTTACTGAAAAGGATTTTTTATTTGTTGTCCATGCAATCAAAAAATTTAGAAATTAAATCGCTAGCTATGAAAAATTCATTCATACATACCATTCTGCAATTAAATGTCTAATGAATAAATCATTTACTAATGGTAGAGTCGCAAGATGGTTATTATTGTTACGAGAATTTAATATCACTATTTTGGATCGTCCTGGAAAAAAAAACACAATTGCTGACTTTTTATCTAGAATTCAAAATGATAATATGATAAACATATAGAGGATAATTTTCCTGATGAATATCTTTTTGCAATATCCACTAAATATCCATTGTTTGCAGATATTGCTAACTATTTGGCTATAGGTAAATTACCATCATATTTGTTTCCTAGAGAAAAAAGAAGTATAATTCAGATGAGTGCATCATATTCATGGATAAATGAAGAATTGTACAATACATGGTCAGATCTCATCATTTGAAGATGTGTAAGAGAAGACGAGATGCCTGGAATACTAAAGGCATGCCATGATGAACCATGTGGAGGACACTTTGCTGATAAAAGAAATACTTACAAAGTTCTTCTCTTAGGATATTATTTTCCTTCCCTTTTTAAGGATGCCAAGGAATATGTTAAGAGATATGACAATTGCCAAAGAATGAAGAGACTTGTTCCTTTAGATGAAATGCCTCTACAACCTTAGGTACTCATTGAACCTTTCAAGAAATGGGCTCTAGATTTTTTCAGACCAACCAATCCACCATCAAGACATAAGATTTATATTCTTATGTGCATTGATTATGTTACTAAATTGGTAGAAGCTAAATCACTTTCTTTTTCTACTGAAAATGTTGTAGTTTCATTTCTTTTTTAGGATAATTTTACTCATTTTGGCGTCCCAAGGGAAATTGTGACAGATCAAAATGCCCAATTCACATCCAGAATGGTACAAAAGATAGTGAAGGAATATAAAATCAAGCATCTAAACTCTACTACATATCATCCACAAACAAATGGACAAGTAGAATCTACTAACAAACTGAATGAAGAAATCCTTACCAATATTGTACATTTTCATAGAAGGGACTGAGCAAAAAAGCTTCCAGAAGATTTATGGGCCTACCATACCATATGGAGAAGTGCTACAAGAAATACTACCTATGAAATTGTTTATGGGAATCAAGTCCGATTTCCTATCGAGTTTCAAATAAAAATTTTCAAGACAAAAATTAAATTTGGACTTGATCTATCAGAGGCACAAAAAAGCAGAGAATGGAACTTCACAATGAGCCTGATGAAATAAGGCAAGATGCTATTCAGAAGACCAGTTTAGTTCAACAACAAAGATCCGAATGGCATGAAAAATATATCAAAGAAATAAAATTTCAAGCAGGAGATTGGGCATTACTCTTTGATTCAAAGTTTAAGGATTTTCAAGGAAAATTTCAAACTCACTAGTTTGGACCTTATGATATTAAAAAAATATCTGATAATGGAGTAGTCAGGATTAGGAAAATTGATGAAGGAAAAATTCCTCTCCTTGTGAATGGAAATCGATAAATAATTTATCACAAGCCATTAACAAAGGGGGAATTTGTTGAGATTTTTCAAAACAATTCTGATTTGAAGTTGGTTGGGAAGAATTCTTCTTCTTCTCCAGCCTAAAGCCTTCTATCTCTCTCTCTCTCTCTCAAACCAAAAATTATTGGAATGTTTATATAGAAAATCTAAGGTGAAAATCAAGAATCCTTGGCACTTTAAATTTTCTTCATACATGTTCTAAATCCCATTTTCTTTGCATCCCTTTATTTTATTTATGGAATAAAAATAGCTACAGAATTTTTCAGAATCTATAGCTCTGACATATTTCTACAACTAATGTTTGAAAGGAACCTTTAAATTGAATAAATTGAATAAATGATTAAATCCACCGCTGAAAGCACCTGAAGGCAATGAAAAAAGGAGCAATGAAGTGTTAGAAACATCAATTCAAAAGGTATGAAAATATTTAATTTGATAATAAGGGTAAAAACATTAGTATATGAATTATATGGACATTGTACCACCAGTTCAAAAACCATTATTTCTAAGAGTTGAGATGAAAATATCTTATCAAATAAAATAAAATTTGAAAATCCTCCCATTCAATCCTCATCATTACATAAACACTCCAACCTGAATCCTGAGTTCATTTTTAAGATCACCCAACTCACATTCATTCATACCCTAATGATCACTTGTTTTCTTCTCCCTCTCGTACTCTCATCAAAGCCATTATTCTAAAACCCTCACTCATACCTTGTTAAGAAGCAATTATGAGGTGAAAATTCTCAACCCTGGGGGTCATAGTAAGGACAGAGCCAGAGGGGAGAAAATTCATAAAAGGATACCCACAGGTGAAGGAAATGTTGCAGAAAGCACAATGGCTTGAATTTGTGAAGAAATTTGATGGTTTTAACAAAGAAGTAACCAAATCATTTTCCAGGCCTTTGACAAAGTGGAGGTTGAAATTGGAGATATTAGGTTTGCAGAGATAAATTCCTTTATTGCTGAAGCTATCGGATTGCCGACAATTGGAGAAATGTGGTTCAAGAACATAGGCATTGAAGGAGAAGAATGGAAGAATTTATTGAAGAATATAGGTATGGATGCCAACATTTTTAAGAAAGGTATTCCAATTACATCACTTAAGGGTAAATGGAGAAATTTTTTGTTAGTAATTCAGAAGTTTGTCACTTGTGAAGGGAGATTTGGGTGTATGTTTTTCTATCACATTCGTCTATTGATGCATTTTGTTGATGGAAATGAATTAAATCTTCCATATTTTATGTTAAATAGTTTAAGAAAGATGTCAGGGAATATTCAGAGAAATATCCAATTCATAGAAAAAACCATGTATCACCATGGAATTATCAAAATACTCATTCAATTTCATCTTTAAAGTTTGGGAGATAATTGGAATAGCTTCCTAGTTAGGAATCATTTCAAGGAAGGAGATCAAGAGCAACCCAAAAATAGTAAAACAAAGAGAGGGAGGAAGAGGAAAAATAAAAATCCTATTGAAAATGTACAACAACAACCACAAGATAAGTCAGAGGATGAGATTCCCATTGTAGAAATTTTAGGAAGCATAAAAAAGCAAGGTGTTAGAAGAAAGAAAGACAAAAGGAAAGTAGACAGTTCGTCCAAGAAAAAAAGGATCCTAAAATAGAGAAGAAAAGAGCTAAAAATCAAAACCCTCCTCCATCAAATGTAAGAAGTGCTAGGCTTAGCCAAACAAAGAAGGAACCATCCCCAAAAAGTACATAATACATTAACTTGGAGGAAAAAGAGGAACCAAGGATTCCATCACCTACTTTCATCTCACCTATTCATAGCCCAGGATGAAAGACACCAGAAATTGATCTCGTGTAACAAGAAATCTATGATTACATTGAATCTATGGAGAGAAGAGATGCAGTAAAACCATCATTTATAAATCAAGAGAAGTACGCTCAGTCTAGTAGTCCACAAGAACCTCTAGTTATAAACATTTTGAAACAAGAAATATTTGAGCTAGAGACACTAAATAGACACATCCAGTAGGAGCGTGAGGCCTTAAGGATACCGAAAAAAATTGAGAAAACCATGAATGAAAATATTATTTTACATTTGGGCTTGTGGTATAAGAAAAACAAGAAGTTGAAGCAAAAGAATAGAGCTCTTAAAAGAAAGGTCATAAATCTGAAGTACAAAATCTTGATGAAGAAGCCAAGAATGGCAGTGGCTTAAAATAAGGTAAAGAAGATAAATATGGATGTACTAGCATAATTCACAGGAGAAATGCAGTAGCTGACTGGGGTCATCAATTTTGCATTTTTGCATGAGGACATGTAATGACCTCCGTGTGGGGGAATGTAGAGCCTCATGATTGCTTCATTTTGATACTCTCTCTTACCTATTTTTCCTCTTTTTGACCATCATCATCAACTCAAATAAGCATCAAAATACAATTTTTTGACATGGTAAGGTATTTAATTGTCTTGTCTTTCATATTTAATATTGTTCCTTTTTATTAATTTAATGTTTTTACTAGCTACAGAATTGACATGATTTTGCAGCTAATCTGCGTTTTTGTAGCCAAATCCATGGTTTGCTAGGCTATGAGGTGCCAGCTGAGCGAATAAGTATATGGACATGTAGGGATTGATATTTTCAAGGATTTCCTCCTATTCATATGAGCGATATCACAAAGGAAATCGTTCAATTGTGTAGTCAAAGGAGTGGGTCAACACGGTGTTAAACATGCGAGCGAGAGTCTAAGATGATCATGCTTCACGATTTGCTTTTCCGAATAGAAAATCGTGAATAGGAGATATTATGTTATTTTTATAAGTCCATATTAGAGTTTTTTTAGCTTAAATAGGCATGAAAGCCTTGAACAATTGTGAGCACAGGATTTTAAAAATATTGTGCAAACAAACCTGAATAGTGTGTAATTTTTTATGCGACTGTGATGTTTTAAAAGACGATGTTTTTCATCCTTTATTGAAGAAGTACCTTGAAGATTTGATGTGTAGCTAACTTTTTGTGTGAAGCTTTGAAACCGCATATTTGTGGAGGGCCCCTACAAACAGTGAAGGTTCTACATTTTCATGTTTTAATTTTATCATTTGATGTAGTTAATTTCATGTTTTAATTATGTAGTTAATTTCATGTTTTAATTTTATCATTTGATGTAGCTAATTTCATGTTTTAATTATGTAGTTATTAGTTAATTTCATGTTTTCATTTTATCATTTGATGTAGTTATTTCCATGTTTTCATGTTATCCTTTGATGTAGTTATTTTCATATCTTTTGCATTTGATGTAGATAGTTACTTTCATAATTTCATTTTATAATTTGATGTAGTTATTTTCATATTGTCTAATCATTTGCAGAGTACTTTCCTTTTTAAATTGTCAATTGCAGAGTAGTAATTTTTCATAAATCCTCTGTTGCTTAGTTTTATTTCATCGGCATTATGAGCTGAGATGCAGTCATCACATTTCATTTTTATTTTTTAGTCTTAAAGGTGCTCCCACAGATACGAGATCGTAATATCAGGTGAGGATTCACTTTATATTCATAGTTTTATTTCCAAGCATTAAGTGATTTATTTACAAATTTATGAGTAGTTTCTTTTTAGAATTTTAGTGAGTTCTTTCCAAAAGAAGTGGTGATTTCTTTTCAAGTTTTCATTTCTAGAATCTTTCATTTTAAAAGCATGTGTGATTTCCATTTCCAGAATTTAATTTTTTCTTTATGCAGAGGACTATTAGAAAAATAGTTGCATAATTATGTTTTTAGAGACTAACAATAGATTGGTTAAGTTTACTTTAGTTCTATTTTGCAGAGTAAAAAGCATATTGATTTCAAGAAATTAAATTGTGATTTTAATGCATCAATTTCATTAGGAACATAAGAATAAAAATCACCCTTAGAAGTAATTTATACAAACACAATCATCAAATCAATAAACTCAATTAAAAGAGGCTTCTAGCATATATAGTGCACTTTCACTTCACAATTTTACCAACTCCGGACGATAATTTAGGTAAGCAATTTAAGACCATTAAAATGACAAAGAGTAAGGCTTGTGGCTTATGGGATACTAAAGTGCACAAATACTCTATGTGATCTCTCTCTTTATCCCTCTCAGATATTATGCTTGCTTATTGAACAAAATGAACTCGAAAATAATGGAACTCCTCTTCCTCCTAGTGGCATGATTATAACATAGCTTGATAACCTAATAGTGGTAAATTTTTACTAATTAAACTCTTAACTAAAGTTACATTATGGACTATTTTAGAGTCTTCTTGATCATGATAATGTGGCTAGACCCTTTTTCATGAGTAATGATGGCTGATGTGGCATCCTTTCGAATCATGGTGGTCAAAATAGGAAGGTCAAGTTCTAAGTGGAATAATTTTTTCACACAGACTCTGATTGAGGTGATTCTTCTACTATTATAAAGGTGTCTACGTGTCAAATAGGAAAATAAAAGATGTGATAAAGGAGAAATTTTGTACCTTCAAAAAATGGCATTTTATGCCTCAAACCTTAATTTGCTAAATTGGGTCCCACTAGTAAAATGGTCTTATGAGCTGATTCCTCCACTTTTTACACTCTAAAAGCATCGAGATGGATGAAATACAATATAATAATATAATATGGATCACCATTTTCTTTATATTTTTACTATACCCATTTTTGAAAATTAAGGGGAAAAATGGTTTTGTGGGCCTCTTGGGTGAAGCCATGTGGCATTTTGAGAGCAGCCATATTCAAACATACTTTTTTAATTGTTTAAAAAATTTATTAATTTTTTCTTCACTTTCATGGTGATGTTATTGCTTCTTGGAGATAAGAAGATTTTTATGGAAAAGAGCCATTGTTGTGGATATAGGTTAATACTTGTTATGTTCAAGTTTTGAAATACCTAAGTGCTTGAATGGATTGGTATTACTGGTGAACATGTCCATAGTTTGAGAGTCTTTGGAGATTTTAGCATTGACATTTATTCAATACTAGCACAAGAGCCTTGGAGGGAAATGAAATAGCTTAAGGGACTACATTACAAAGAAATAGATTCCTTTTCTTAGGTTGTGCATGGTAAAGGGGAAAGAAAGTAAGGAGTTGAGATTTACTTCGGATTGGTTGAGTATATTTGGTAGCTATGAATGTTTTGTAGTATTTTTTAATAGAGAAATCTTGGGAGTTGAATGGCTATAATGATATATTTGCAGACCTCACTTTTCTTTTCTGAAAAACTATCATGACCACATTGTTATTCCTCCCTTTGCCACCATATGCCATAGAATTTGCAACAACAAACATCATAAGGCATTTGATAAACTTAGCTACTCAATTATTAGAGGAGAAATTAGGTGCATACATGTTTCCCGAGACTAGGTTTCTTAGAAAGCACTCTCATCTCAGTTAAATTTGGCTAACAAAATTCACCTTGAACTCTAGAAATCATTGATGTTATCTTTTCTCTTATGGCTAAAAAAGAAGGCATAAATGCAAGGAACCTGAAAACCAAAATTTTTGATAAAATATTGAAAAGAAAGGATAAGTTGAACATATATACAATAATAAATTATGAATACAACTTAACCTTACATGCTGAAAAAAAACATCGGTCCACTTAGCAACAACATGGTTAGAAACAATGCAATAAATGATAGTGTAAACTACAACAACAAGTATTCTAGCATCAACAATCTCGGGGATGGAAATTATACCCTGGATATAAATGAAACACCTAAAAATGATAAAAAACATTGCATTTATCATGAAATCCATTTTTTTTAATGGATCAAGACCAATGGACACACAAACTAGTTCAACTAGCAACCTATGTGTCAGAAATGAGTTAAGGATCATTATAACACATTAGTAAATAATCATAAATACAACCCATCAATAGGAGAATACAATAGGAGCAACACCCCAACATACAAAATAAGGGTGAAGTACTACTATATGGTGTTAAAAATGGCCACACACTAGGTAATAACACACCAAAAACAAACCACACACTAGCTAATAATGCGCCAATAAACAACACAATAACTAACCATGATAGAAGAAAAACATCATCAAATGTAAATTATTTGAGTAGCACCAAAGCAAACAAAAAAATTATATTAAATAAAAATATAAGAATCCATACACTAGCATATAAATTTAATATCAACATACTGCAAAATATGATGGCAAACAAACTTAGTAATGAGACCATTGACTATCACATACTGGAAAATGAAGATATGATCAACACACTAGAAAATAATGATAATATGATAAGTGAACTAGCTAATAAATAAAATAGCACCAACTCTCAAATAAACAATACTAGGAAGAAAAAAACACTTATAGATGACATTGTGAACAATGATAACAATGCTCATGGAAGAAGTTTGGTTAATCTCAAAAAAGTGTTGAATGTATCATCACATGTGCTTACAATAGGTGAAACATACACCTTAAACAAATGGATTTTATTTTCAATTACCCAAAAACATATCCATTTTGAAAACATCATTTTTGTTGTGGAGGAAGGTATAATAAATATAGAAGATGAGGGAAAAAAACAAGTTAGACAAGATTGTGCACACATCTTGAGAAGACCGAAACCTCCCAAGTGCTAACCTGAGTAACAAAAAATCCAAGCAATACATAATATAAGGAACAATGAAAACATATTAATATTTAAGGCTAAAAAAGGTGGGGATACAATAGTTATGGAAAAATAAGAGTACATCTCTAAAATGATGGATAATCTCTACAACAATGGGAGTTATAAAAAATTGAATGAAAACCCTATTTCCAAAGTAATCAAGAGGGTGAAAAAATTAATCAAATAATATCATCTAGATGAAGCACTTAAGAGGAGGATCCTCCCAAGTGATGAGATCACCCTAGAATCTACGGTGTCCCTAATATCCACAAGGAGGGAGTGCCATTAAAACCAATTGTGAACACCATTGGATCCCGCACATATGGGCTAGCCAAATATGTAGCAAACATCATGGAAAACCTAGTTGGGAACTTAGAATCCTTTATAATATACTCCAAGAACTTTTTCAATCTCATCAAATATGAGAGGGTTGGTTCAGATGACATGATATTCAAATTTTATGTGGTCTCTCTCTTTACTAATATCTCTCTTAATGAATCCATCCAGGAAATCAAAGAAGTTGTAGATCTTAAGATAGGAAAATTTGGAAATTTTTTTCCTAAATCAAAATTCTTTATCTTTCAAGGTGAATATTTCGAAAAAAACCACTGGAGTTTCCATGGGATCCCTTCTTTCTCCTATTGTTTGTAACTTGTTCATGGAATGGTCCAAGAAGAAAGCAATGAACACATACCCATTAAAAACAAGCAGTCATTAAATATATGTCAATGACACCAATCTAATGGGGACACATGATATTAATTAATTTTAAAAGTTCCTAAGTCACCTCAATAGAATATATGGGAATACAAAGTTCACCATGGAAACAAAAAACAAAGATGGCATTCCATTTCTTGATTTACTTCTTACCAGAAAATAAGATGGAATCTTAGGTCATCAGGTATACAGGAAGAAGACACATATTAATAGTTATCTACATGTATATTCCCCTAAAAAATAAGCTGACACAAAATTTATGGGTCTTGAATACCCTTATCACTAGGGAACTAAGAATATTTGACATACATCATCTTAAACAAGAGTTAGATTTCTTGACTAGAGTCTTCTAATTCATGAGATACAAAAATAAGGACATCAACAAGGCGATTAGAAAGGCTAAACAAAATATAACTTCCTCCTACCACGACTCACAACCTAACAAAGGGAATGCATTTCTACCATATATTCATGGTGTTACTGATAAATTTCCAAATCTCTTGGAAGAAAACATTTTTCTTCTTCTTTCAAGCCCCTTGAAGCCATCAAACAATATCAATACCTACAAATCAACGGTGTTTATAAGGTAATGTGTTCATGCTAGATATTTTATATTGGTGAAACCAAAAGAACATTCGACTCATATTGAAATAAAATGGAGCTGATATAAGAAATGCTCGTGCTAAATCCTACTCCCTTGCATAACATTCCTCCAAAACCGGGAACCATACCTTCCTTGAAAATACTAAGGTTCTGGCTGAAGAAAACTATCAATACAAAAGAAAATATAAATAAGCCTTGGAGATAATGAAAAAACCTCATAATATCAACAAATATGGTAATATATATGTTAGTAATAATTCACTCTTCTTATCACACTACTTTCCTCATAAGCCTATCCTCTTTGTTCTTTTCCTTGTTTTCTTTCTTCATTCTCCCCTCTCAATTTTTTTTCTTCTTCACCTTGGCCACCCCTTGGAGTCTCTATGGTTGAAATTCCTCTTCCTCCTTCCTACTTCTCCCCCTCTTTTCTCACTTTCATCTCTTTTCTATGTATCCTCTCTTTTCTTCCCCCCCGCTTTTAGGGCCTTTCATATCTTTTTTCCTTGACCCTTGTGTCCCCTTTACCATCTTTATGTCCTTCATTAATGGATGAGGTTTATACACTGGATATTGCTATTGGTATCCTCCATATCTTGGAATAACATGGGATTGAGTTTTTCTCACTGCCTTTTGGTATGGCTATCCGGTTGCAAGTGGAAATTTAATCTACCTTTTAAGTGTTGGATTTCCTTCCATAATTATTAGACATAGTTCCCATAAATAGTGGTATAATACTAGAACTATTGGTGTGAAGAACTATCATAGCTTTGAACATGATTATTATTTCCATTATACAACCCACTATTATATTTTTAACATATAATCAACTCGTTTTGGATATAAATTATGACTATAAATGATCTAGAACATGCTCAAGTAGCTAATTTTCAAATAGAATATTAACGGATTTTCCATTAACATGTTATACATCACCCAAGGTATTTGTTGATATGGATAAATAAAGTTGTGGGAAATAAATTTTAGTGCCTGATTATCTATCAACTACTTCAACCGAATGACTCATTTACATGGATCACTGTATGGACCTAAGTACCTGTACTCATAGAAGCATGCGATTCTTTCATTTTCATAATTATTTCAATTATTTAACCTTACTGATTTGATGCATGAAACTCAACTCTCATGAGTCCCTGGTAGGAAAATGTGAGCCAGGAAGAGAAAATCCCAACTTACTTTCCTTGAAGTTCATATTCTCTTCATCATCATAAGATAGTTTAACATAGTCATGCTCCTTGAGTACCCACCTTGGTTTTTTTTATTGTTGTCATTTTCTATAGTTGATGATGAAGCAGGAGGGGAATTGCAGCCCAAAACCTCCTTAATATAAACACTAATATTAAATGACATTACCCCTCTCTTCCTCACAAAATCAAGATACTAGGCATCAAAGTAATAATATCCATAGCAACGTTGATATTCAATCTCTTGACGAGTCTCTAATATACCTAATGGTCCCATGCACTAAACAAATATTTTTTCATAAAGTTATCTTCTATCCATACTTTGTTGAATCATTTGTGGTCCTCCCCTAAAATTCTTACCATGAACATTTGGAACGCTAGACTGCCATTGTTTTCCATTTTCTTTTTCACCTGTAGCTTTTCTTCCTTTCTATCTAGAACCCACACCCACACTTGGCCAACCAACATAGGTTTCTTAGGATCTTCAATGCTGTATTGTTGAATGTCCCCATGCATCCAATTTACAAAATAAAGACATTGATCATCCAAGGAGATAAGATCAATTATCATGCTAGGAAATTCTGGAAGCACCCAATTTATACGTTAAGTGATGACACTGAAATTACATCCTCATGGTCCCATGACCCATTTTTTGTGTTGGCTTATGACCGCACATAACATGGAAAAGTGGTCCCTATAAGGAAATCACAGGGCAGAGGCATGAATGTTTAAGGGGAATTCCAAGCTATTCAAGCACAGGGCCAAAAGGACGCCCCACAGTCAAAAGAGTAGTTCAAGAGCCTTACCAATAAAAGAACTTAAGGGTTTTTGAGGAGGCACAAAGGAGAAACTAGGTGAATAGGGTCAAAGCACAAAATTCAAGCGAAGAGATGGACGATGGAGATTAAATCGCACATCGCTCCCTGCAAGTTCTAACCTTTACCTCTTAAAGACTTAGCTGAAACTTGTATTTCCACCAATGTGATTTGGTGGGACCCACCCAACCTTACCGCATTACCAAATCGCATGCAAAACTTTTTTTCCACCTTTCCCTTACCTTTTCGCCTTTTCACACTTCCCAACATGTAAGTGCTCGCACATCGCACTCCGCAAATCTTATCGTTACCCTCTGTCCGTGCCACGTCACCTCCCCCACCATCGCACTTCACACATCGCATTTTTTATTACTTACCCTTCGTTGTTCATGCATAAATTCTATGATTTGCGATGCGCAGGCAGTCCCACCTCCATCTTGCCATGTCACTCCTCCTCGCACTTCGCACTTCAGGAATTTTAAAACTTGCCTCCCTGGTTATTCTTTAAAACTTGCGATTTGCGATTTGCGATCAGGCCCCACCGCATTGCACATTGCACTTTGGCCGTTTTAACATGAACTCTTTGCATTTATCTTGTAAAAATTGCAATGTGCGGTATGCGGGCTAGGTCCATGTCATCTTGCCACATCATCTAAAGCCATTCCTCGGCCTCTGACCTGCTATTTTCTATTTAAATCATTTCCTATGCGTTTTAATACTATCTTCCCCACCATTCCTTCCGCCATTTCCATCCGTTCTTCGCACATCCCATCACCGCTAAGCGCGTCACATCTCTTCGTCACCTTTGCTCCACGACAATGCATTTGACGTCTCATAAATTGTTTCACACCACCTCCACCTTCCGAAGGTTAATGTAAGGGGGGGGGGGTTTGAAATGGCCGATTTCTAATACTTCCTCCGGTGCTACGTGGTAGCTTATAGTGATTTCGCACCCCCCCGGATCTAATACCACAAACCATTCATGCCCCCATCTGAAATTCGGTTTCCAGTTTTCCATTCAAACACATCGTGGGCTTTTGGGTGGAGCATGCAGTTATGGTTTACTCATCTTATTCAAGAAATCTACGCTAAAGAGCCAGGTGCATGCAGTACGACTGGGCACTTCACAACGAACTAAGTGGAAATCATGAGAATGAGGGATTAGAGGCATTCCAAAAGAAGGCAGAATTAAGTAATGGAAGACAAACTGCCTACCTATTCACGGCCACCCCCCACCATACCGTTTGAAGGCTCCCATAATTGGCTTCCTCTGTGTTGTGGCCAGCAAAAACCCCCCTTTTTATTTAAGTATTAGTAATAATACTAAATATGAGGGGACCCTTAGTCAAAAAATCCAAAAAAATTAATTAGTGCTTGTTTCCTTTCTCAAAAAAAAAAAACTTACTATCATAACTTATGGAAATTCCTTAGGAAATCATTAAATACACTTAAGTTTATGATAAATTAGAATAAAATATTTTCTTTGAAGAAAATATCGCATCTATCGCAATAAGTAGACATCCTTTGTAAGGCAGAATCTTCTAAATTGCGATTTTGCGATATTGCGATAGCGCGATCCCAAAAAATATGCATTAAAATATTGATCGCAAACCGCATATCGCAGAAAAGATGTTTAACAAATACTTTTCATATATTATATTTTGCGATATTGCGATATTGCGATATTGCGATTTCGCGATGTTATGAGACTGCGATTCGTGAATATTACGATTTGCGATAATTGCGATCTTGCGATGATTTCGATTTAAGAAAACTGCGATATGCGATATTGCGATATTGCACAGCAAATCGTAGATCGCAATGTCGCAGATTCTTAAAAGCTCGTTGTCCAAAGAAAATCTTTTCATAAATCAATATCCGTCATGCGCTTTAATGATTGAATTAATGAATGGATTGTCATTTATCGATAAAACGGATTTTGTTTTGATTGAAAGGTTGTTTCATGTTAAAATAATATATTTCATCTGCCTTCAGCATTTAAAACTATCCTGTCACCTTTCTCATGTCATTACTCTCACTTAATTCGTAAAACCGCAGGCGCGAAGGAGCAGGAGACTATACAAAGCAATCACAGAGTATTATGGGAAAGAAAGAGAAAACTCCAAGTTCTGAAAACAAAGAGATGGCTTCCCTATATGCAGATACTGCTTGCAACAAGGGTGCCGGTATCACCACCTGGGAGGGAATGCATAATCTGCTTGAAGAAGAAAATCCCAGGGTAATGGAAGTCGCGGCTACTGCAGGTTCAAATAATTCATCTGAAGCATATCTTACAGAATTGGCTTGTTCATTTTTGCACTGGATAGCAGGAAGACCGAGAATTCTTCCGTATACAGATATGGTAAAATGGGTGTTGGATAGCACCGATATTTCAGACAGGAAATTTAGAACTCCAGATCAAGAGCTCATCGGGTCATTCACTACAGAAGATTTGAGGCTTATGTATCACTTGCCGGAGCCTCATGCGACTTACAACAAACAATTTATGGAGAAATTTGCCAGAGAAAATGCAAATTTGGCGGAATGCACAAAGGAATGGACTAAAAGAGATGAACCATTGAAGAAAGACAAACACGGTATGTACAGTACTGGTTCACTCACCTCTCCCTATTGTTTTGCTGCTACTATGTTATGTAGGCTTTTTGGAAAGCCTGACATAAATAAGGTCTTGCCTGAATGGCTTCCGTTATTAAATGCTACTGTTAACGCTACCATTGTAGATTGGGCCAAAATACTGTCTGATAATTTAGCCACTGCTATTTTCAATTACCGGTCTAAACGGACTGTCTCTCAGAGGATTTATCCTCCTTTTTATCTGTCTGCCTATGTTATGGATTCTATCTGCTTTGTTTCTAAATTCCCTTTAATGGGTTGGCAATGGAAAATTCATGATCCTTTGCCTATTCATGTGTATCACAAAGAACTGTGGGAATCAAAATTTGTTCCTCATTTTTACAAGATTTTCCATGGCATAATGTTGCCGTTGTACAAAATATTGTATAATAAGGATGCTCCAAGGTTTTCTCCGGAAGCAGAAGTCGACATTCTCCCTGTCGCACGGTGGTTTGGAGAAGAGTTGTTTACCTATGTGAGGGTTTTTGGAAGCTCTGCTTCTCCTCACGTTTTGCCCTTGTATGTTCCAGATAAACTTATAGCTCGGGAAATTGCATACCAAACCTGTGGTGAAGGAGGTTTGACAAAGGAATTAAAGGATAAGAAGAAGGCCATCTGGCCACAATTTCCCGTAGCCTGTGGAGCATTTTCATTGTTTGATGTTGGTCATGCATTTAAAGAGGTAAGCAATATTACATGCTTACAACTGTTCAAGTTTTCGAGAAGGCTATTTGATCCATATGATGTTGTCAAAGATTTCACCACTGCAGTTAAGGTGAGAGTATTTTCTGGAGAAGAAGATCCTTTTGATGATATGTTTCAAGAAAAATGTTCATTTAAAGAAATTTTTCTTTTAGCTCAAACACAATTTTCCCCAGAATTATTTCAAGAATTTAAAATCTACAGAGAAAGAAGATTGACCACTATCCCTTTGGAAAATTTACGCTTGGAACCCGCAAGGGAACCAACTCCTAGTGTCAGTCTTAGTGGCAGCTCAGATACTGACAGGTCTAAATCAAAGTCTGACAAAGAAACTTCTGAACATTCTCAAAAGTCTGATAAAGATGAAGGCTAAGTGAAAGATACAGCTCAGTCAAAAGAGCTTTCACAACTACAGACTTCAACCACTCCACAGTTGAATCTTCCACCTCCCACTGTACAACAACCATCCACCAGCATTCAATTAGATAAAAAATGGGAAACATTTAATGAATTGCTTAATGTTGAAGGACAGAATACACAAACCCCTGTACAGACAACAAATTTTTTAAGCACAGGAATAAGCGGCAATGTAACAAACACAGAGCATATACCTATCACTCCCTCTTCTGAAATTGTACTTAATATAGAAGACATTCCTCCTCTGGATGTATTCTACAGCCCACAGTATAAAACAGTAGTCATGAAGCAAAGGAAAATGAGAAAGTTAGAGAGCGCAATCTCTACTAATGCAAAACAATTAGATGTCTTATGGAAAGATCTTACTACGGATCTTATTGAGAATCTTACCAAGTTATCTCAGATTACAAGAGCTTATGCCTCCGCAACTATTGACAAAGCATCTGAGGTACGGCTATTATTAAATGAAAAAGAAGATCAGATACAATTTCTGCAACAGCAATTGCAACAAGCTCATGCTAGCAGTGAAGCACAGGTAAAACTTGAAAAGTTACAACAAGAGCTTCAAGAGATGCAAATCGGATATCAAAAAAGTTTGGCCGATAAAGAGAAAAAAATACAGATTATCTGAGAAGAGCACAAAGATGATCCCAAACTTCCAGAGTTTATTTCAGAATCTATTTCTTTAAACAATCAACTACTGCAACAACAAGATGTATTATGCCAGAAAATCTCGCAATGAAACTCTTTTTGTCTAGAAAGTGATAAAATCACTAATCATGTCGTAGAATTACGACATGATTATGATTTAACTAATGAAAGAGTTACTAATTATTTGGCATGGCAAAAGACAGAGGAAGGAAAAAGAGCTGGTGCACCAATTATCAATGACAGTAATAAAGAAATACTTTTCAATAATTGGGATGCACAGATCAGAGAGGCAGAAAAAGCGACAGAGGAGTCAGCTACAGCAACAGGCAATATTATTGATTGTGTAAATGAGAATTTTCACAAGGATAATTTGATTTCAGAAACTATTCCGGGATATATTCCACAGGCACAGCAATTGCAAACAGAATGGAAACAAAAGGCGGAAGAAAAAGAAAAATCAATTCAAGGATTGACAAGATTAAATTGGGATTCTTACTGGACATATCTAGTAAAACCACACAGTCAATGCAACACTCTTAATTGCATCATTAATTCTGCTAAGAAGATTGCGCCTACACTTGCCGATTCTGTCTTTTCAGGGCAGTTGAAATCTGAAGTTGGCCAACCACCTCTTCTCAAAACAATGCTGGATGCTTGCAAATTCAGAGATCAAATTCATAAGTAGTTAGTTGATAGTTTTCAATTTTAGATTTAGTTTCAGTTTTACTTTATTTTTGCCTAGAAAAAGGACGGTCATTTAAACTGAATTCTAAAGTTTTGTAATAAACTATAATTATATTTTGTTAGTAGTATTTAAACCCTTCTCATGCATTTAGAGAAGGGTCCTGAAATTTGTCAAAAACTTATCCTCAGAACATGCACTTCTGCACCCTCAGAGGAGGTTTTGATGAATGAATGGAATGAGATTTATTGATATGTGTGTCTAATATCTATTACTGATGTTGCATTTCTGTACTCTTAATGGATGTTGGATTAGGAAGAGATAAATCATTATTGCTTCTAGCTCATGAGTAGAACCAGTTATAAATGGTACTTTTATCTCTTAACTGTTTCTGTTTCTGTGTTAAAAGTGATACTTATGTTCAGTTATTTATATATTGATGTTTGAATACTTGAGTTATCATATGGCATTTTTGTACGGTGATAGCTATTTATTTGTGCTTGATGTATGAATAGCTTATTATGCGATATGTTTTTCACAACTATTTCATCTAACTTTTTATATGAAATGGTTTATCTTTATTGAATTCTTTTCTCATAATAATTGAATGATCTTTATTATCGATTGTTATCTGAAATCATTTTAGATCGCATAAATAGAAAGATTTACATCCCGGGTTAGTTTTAGAGTTAGATATTTCTTAGAATACAGTTTGCATATGAATAGATTAGAAATAGATTAAAATCATTTTACTTAGGAATTTTAGAAAAGAAATATCAAATCTCAAACACACACATACATATTGGGAAACTGGTCCCATTATCCCCAGTCAGACCCACTACACCAAACGGAAAAGGAGTTGCTAACCAAGGTCCGGACCGGGTGGGTATCCCCCTTGTTGTAGACCCGATTTTCGGGGCTTCAACACTCTGGTAAACTTTTTCTTTTCTTTTTACTGTTAGATAGTGATGTTTTGCTGGTGAAATCTCAATTTCACCCATTCCTGTTTTAATTCTCTTCATACACAAGTAACGTCGCGATGTATGCTCTGCAATTTAGGTAGAATATTTTGATTTCATAGGTATGGGTAGATCATAAATGATTACGATCGTAAACCATAAAGGATAATTCTATATGTAGTGAGTTCTAAGATGAAATAGAGCTTCTGGAATTTTGGAAGAATTTTGTTGTAGTTTTGTATGATTGTGCTCCTTACGCTCTGAGACCCATATTTGGGAGAGTTGTTTAAAATTAATGAGATACATAGATGTTATTTGGATTCCATATGGAGAAATGAACAGTATGTATCTGTTTCCTTCTATTATCAATAATCTCCTTTTTATGTGTAATCATCTTTCATGCTATGCTGCTTTGATGGTTTGTGTAATGTAGTTGTTGGTAGTCTGCAATTTTATTCATGAATTCGTGTTTGTATAACACTCAGATGTTAACAATGATGTATTAAGCTTGCCACAATTCCTTAATTGGCACTCCACAAACCTCTATTGTTGTCCATATCTCATTCATATTCGCTTCCTCTAAGGTTGCAGGGGACATATTCTTAAATCTCTTAAGCTTGTCTCTTGTGTGTTCCTTCTCCGTTCTTTCTAAATGCCTCTGCCTATTTTTAAAAAGCTTCTTCTCATTGTTTTATACTTTTCCCATATAAAATCCATCAGCCTCACAATCTCCTGAGCCCTCTCACAATTTGGGGAATTCACATGAATCAACTCCAAGGCCTTCTCCATCCATGAACCACCAAAACCATTTCTCTCTTATTCCATATTTTGTCAGAGGCATTTATACAGTTGTCCATATTTAACCTCTCATTTTAAGATGTCCTAGGAATTGGTCTTTTGTAACTCAAGGTTGTCTCTAGGAGCTACAACATCTTTTTGGCGTCGTTGCCGGGGATACGAATGAAGAAATATTTTCCTTGGGATACAACATTATCTTCACACCTCAATTAGGTGAGAATGAAGGGTTGAGAGTTGCATATTCCTCACCTTGGCGACTCCATTATAAAATAGTCCTAATCAGAAGTAATCTTGGCTTTCATAAGGCCTCACACCAGGTTCAGATCCACCATCTACCTCCATCTCTAAATAGTATGGCTGTGCTAAGTTTCCTTTTGAACAAGTATGCACCCTTGGCCCTCCCTTAGCCTCTAAATTATATGCCGCAAGACTATCTAGAACAGTTGCCTTGGTTCACCATGGACGATAGTAATTCTGCATAAAGACATATTGAAAAATTTAGTGCCTTTGTTGAGAATGTAAATGTAGAACACTTAGATGTGGTATTAAGGCTCTTCGTCCAATCCTTGGAGGGAGAAGCCCGGAAATGGTTCAAGTCTCTAGCTAACAACACAATCCACACTTGGGAAGAAATGGAAATTTTCTTCACATTGAAATGGGGAGAAAAGAGGGACCATGGATATGTCCTCACAGAGTTCAATTCTCTCAAGAAGAGACACAATGAGGATGTAACATAGTTTATAAAGAGGTTCAATAAGCTCTATAATAATCTCCTTGCCAAGATAAAGCCTCCCCAAGCAGCTGCTAAGGTGGTTTTCACATGAGCTTTCGAGCCAGATTTTGGGTTCACCTTAAGAAAAAGAAGATCCACATCTATGGATCAGATCCAGACTGATCCGTTGGAGGTAGAAGCAAACTTTGCTTCTACTGGTAAGTTCAAGGGGAAGACAAAACATGAAGCTATAAGAAAGAAGGGGGAGGAGGTTTCTACCTCAAATCAGGAGAGGGAATTACAGGAGCATAAAATCGAAGAGATGAATAAGATGATCAAGAACCTCTCAAATAAGCTGGTTAAGCTTGAATTGGAGGCCGATAATTCCCCACCTCATTCCAACAAAATGATTCGTAACCGAGGGTTTAATCCTCAATATCGAAGGCCCCTTCTATGGCTGTTGCCACAGGCCAAGGAAGTCACAAACAGCTAAGAAGACCAATTCCTCACCTACTATGATGATGAAGAGGGTGAACCCATCATGCAGGGGGAATAAGAATACAAGGAAGTCCCTCCAGAGGATCAATAGATTGAAAGTCACTGCAAGCAGTTCGTGGATTTCATGCAAGCTCAAATCCACAAGAAATATGACTTCAGGTCCTCGAGAAAGAGAACTCGAGGATAACAACAAAATGAAGAATCGATATCAAAAGAAAAAACCCCTCCTAGTCCTGCTAGTAAAGGGAAGAAGCCATCAGAAGAATCAGCCCCTCATAAGGCCACTGCATCCTCTTCCACAAAGCAAGAGGCTGATCCTCCCAAAGATAAGAAGCTGTCATCTATACCCTTGAAACCGCCTGACCCTCTTGAAGAGTAGTTTGAAGAAGCCATTATAGAAGAAGGGTCCAAACCCTCAAATCTCCAAGAAGAACAACCCATGGTGGTTTTTGGACCGAATGTATAAAACTAGTTTCTAGCCTATGCTGAAGAAGAAGGAGGTGAGCTTACCCTCCACGAAGAAGGGGAAGTGATGGAGTATTTCCAAGAGGAAAACACTAAAAATAAACAGCAGTCTGGTGGCCCAGAAATAGAGTCAGTAGAGCTTAATGGTCTAGATCCACAAGAGCATCTTCAACCACTAGTGTTGTATTCAGATTTTGAACACCAATCAATTGTGTCCAATGAAAGCCAAGAAAGCTTGCCAAAAGGAGACCAATCAGGTTTTCTGATTGAATACCATTCAAATATTCTTTCTGAGTGTGAAGAAGATCATAAAAGTGTTTCATCATTAAGTTCTTCTTGGGATGTTAAGGAGGAAACACAAAATATTGTTATTAGTCATGATCCTTTACCTGAGATGATTGAGAGTTTGCAGCCCCCCTGCAAGCCTCCGTATGAAAAAGGAAATGATGAAGAGCACACAAAGTAGTTGATTATAATGGAAAAGGAGAAGAAAAAAGAGTCATCATTGTTGTTTGAAGACAATCAGCGGAAACACAGAAGCAAAGAGACAGTTTGGAATGAGGTTTGTTTTCTTGTTACAAATCCTCCAGAAAAACTCATGTTGCATGTTTACCACAATCCTTTGGTTAGTATGTTACAACCATCAATGAAGGAAGAAATTTACAGGTTCATCAATGGACCTATGAAATTCAGTGGAAGAGATAAGTTGCCACGTTTTAAACCCATTTCTCTACCTACAGGAATGGGATGCCAATTCGGGTTAAGCACTCATTTGCTTGACTGGTTACATTGGAGGTCTGATTATTATTTGATGGCATAATTTTTTATTAGACCAGGTGTAGGTAGGAGTGCTAATAAGCTCAGTACTATGAGCATATTTCTAGTTTAGTTTCATATTGCTTTGCATTTTTCAGTTCAAGTGTGTTTCAGTTTCTAGTTTCAACATAGTTTAGATTTCAGCATTTAAGATTTTCAACGTGTGGTAGTGATCTCTATTTTATATAGTTGGTAGTGCACAAATTAGTTGTAGTTTCAATTCAGGCTTACAATATGCATTTGTGACTCCATGAGCCAAATAAGGCACATGCATTCAGGTTTGCAGGTTCTCAACGCACTGAGAACAACACATTGTCCCCAGATGGAGCCAATGTTGGCCTATGACTGCACATAATATGGAAAAGTGGTTCCTATAAGGAAATCATAGGGAAGAGGCATGAATGTTTAAGGGGAAGGCTAAGCTATTCAAGCACGGGGTTGAAAGGATGCCCTGCAGTAAAAAGAGAAGTTTTAGAGCCAGACCAATAAATGAACTTAAAGTTTTTGGAGGAGCTGTAAAGGGGAAAATAGGCGGTCAGTATCAAAGCACAGAATTGAAGCAGAGAGATGGATGGCGGAGATTAAATCACACATTTCTCCCCGCAAGTTCTAACCTGTACCTCTTAAAGACTTAGCCGAAACTTATATGTCTGCCAATGTGATTTAGTGGGACCCACCCACCCTAACCACATTACCAAATCGCATGCAAACCTTTGTTTCCGCCTTTCCCTTACGTTTTCTCCTTTTCACACTTCTCGACATTTAAGTGCCCGCACATTGCACTTCGAAAATATTATCATTTACCCTCCATCCGTGCCACGTCACCTCGCCTGCCATTGCACTTCGAACATCGCACTTTTTATCACTTACCCTTCACTGTTCACGCTTAAATCTTGTAATTTGTGATGCGTGGGAGTTCCCGCCTCCGTCCTACCACGTCACTCCTCCCCACACTTTGCACTTTGGCGATTTTAAAACTTACCTCCATGGTTATTCTTTAAAACTTGCGATTTGTGATTTGTGATCGAGCCCTGCACATCGCACATCGCACTTCGGGGATTTTAACATGAACCCTTTGCATTTATCTTGTAAAACTTGTGGTGTAAAGTATGCGGGCCAGGTCCATGTCATCTTGCCACGTCATCAAAATCCATTCCTCGGCCTCTGACCCACTCTTTTATGTTTAAATCATTTCTGTCTTGTGTTAATACAATCGACGCCACCATTTCCATCCGTTCTTCGCACATCCCATCACCGCTAAGCCCCTCACATCTCTCTGTCACCTCCGCTCCACGTCAATGCATCTGATGGATCATAATATGTTTCACACCACCCCCTCCTTCCAAAGGTTAATTCCAGGGGGGCTAAAAAACGGCCGGTTTCTAATGCCACCTCCGGTGCTATGTGGTAGTTTATAGTGATTTCGCATCCCCCCCATCCAATACCGCAAACCATTCATGCCCCCATTCGAAATCTAGTAACTAGTTTTCCGTTCAAACTTAGCATGGGATTTTGGGTGGAGCATGCAGTTATGGTTTACTTAGCTTGTTCAAGAAATCTCCGCTAAAGAGCTAGGTGTGTGCAATATGACTGGCCACTTCACAACGGAATGAGTGGAAATCATGAGAATGAGGGAGTGGAGGCATTCAAAAAGCAGGCAGAATTAAGTAATGGAAGACAAACTGCCTACCTATTCACGGCCACCCCCCACAAAACCGTTTGAAGGCTCCCATAATTGGCCTCCTTGTTTGGGCTCAACCTAGTCTCCTAAATTGAGTTCATTTAATTGTCAACCAGGGTTGGTAAACTGCTGAAGTGAAGTGCACTGTATGTGCCTAGGTGTTTGTTTCTTACTACGTTGTGTTTAGTGTTTTATGATGTTTTTGGTCTTTTGATGGTTTTATGTTCACAAGGAAAAGAACTAAATGCTGGTGGAAAGAAGCTACTGGTTAAAAACAAAGCAAAGCCTAAGTTATGAATGATAAATGACAAATGCAAAGACTGAAACAGAACCAAACCTAAACTATGACTTAAGCAGAATACAAAGCTTGATAATGACTTCAAGAAAATGAATCACAACATAAACTTAACTTATCCAATCCATTTATTAAGGATATTTTGGAAGAGCTTGAGGAATGGGCAGCTAAGTGAAAAAATTCTCCTAACTAAACAATTAAACAATTAGCTTATAATGATACAACATCTTATCCATTATTAGAGGTTTGTTGAAACATATTTGGAGAAGAACATTGGTAACATCATAAGATCTCTACTCTAGAACTAGCTCCTAATTCTATTCTGCAACTTAGTTTAACATCACTAAACCTTACTCAAAAGTTATAGATTTCTTTTTAGAGTAGTCTTTTGAGGAAAGGCTTTGTTTATGAAATGGTAAAAAGATTGCAAAAGTACTCCAGGCCTTGGACTGATATTATCTTCTGTTCAGATGATTATGAGTCAATATATGTTTAGAACAAAAGAAGTTTTGTAAATAATGAAGGCCGTGGTATTTAAGTTTAAAAACTAATGTAATTTAATATGCAATGGATGTCAACTAAATGTGGAATGTAAATACAGTGGGCTAAGCTAGAACTGAACTAAAGTGCTCCCAGTCTACAAGAAACAATGCTAAACTAACAAGTCATTATCAAACTCAAAACGAAATAATAGAGCATGAATTGAATGCAATTTGACTCCGGAGTACCCTAACTAAGTTATCATGCAATTAATCTATGGGATTCTACAACCTATTTTGTCCATCATGAATGGTCTTTTGGAAGATCTTGTTAGAACAATCCTGGCTGTACAATTCAATGCAAATGCAAACATGAAAACTGAAAGCAATTACAATTAAAAACTAAGACATCACAGCTATTTCCTACCCATTGTTATGATATTTTGGAAGAGCGTTTTAAGAGTAAGATCAGCTATGCTACTTAGTGTAAACAAACAACTGAAACCTTCAGTATCACAGTCATGCCTTAGTCATCATAATGATTTTTTGGAAGAGTTTACTAGAATAAGTTCAACTGTGATAATGAACAAAAGGAATTGCAATTAAAATCTATAACACTACAGCCATTTCTCATTCATTATCATGATCTTTTGGAAGAGTTTCTTAGAACAAGTATAGCTATAGTGACTAATAAAATTAACTATGAACTCAAAATTCAAAAAAACGTGAAAACAAACTAAGATACTTATCTAAATTACGAAAGTAAAGCCGTTCAGGAGGCAGGGGCCCTCTACCACCAGACGGAATCTAACTCAAAATCAACTCAACGCGTTCAAAGCAATGCTGTCTTCTTCATTAAAGGAAAATAACTTAAAACAGAGTATTCTCGGTCTTCGGAAATATAGCAGTCAATCCCTGAAATCTAATCAAAATCTAGAGCTTGTCTCTCGGTTTCCCGAGTGCATTTATAACAGAACTTGCAACAATACGGGGATCATTGTCTTTTCATATCAAAATCGTACTAGGACTCTAAAGATGGCAGCGTAAAGGGACAAAGGACATCTGGACTGTCCTTGTCCTATTAGAAGTCCGCCTCCTTGAATGAGTTCCCACGTACAAAACCACGTCAAGAATTCGGTTCATTCTTCATGGTGAGCAACAAACGTTGAGGACATGATGTGGAATATACCCATGTGTGGCTTTTCCTGAGAGGACACCTGGAACATGCTTGAACGTGAAGACAGCTGTAGAATTGGAGGTTAGCTACGGAATGTCTGCATTCTGTAGCTAGTTTCAGTTCAAAATGCATTACAATGACAAAATCACAAAACTTAGCAAGTTAGCTATGATACTCATTCTTAAAGTAATTTTGACTAATTTCATTGATCATTTGGGCTTGGGATAACAATGGACAAAGGAAAATGGAGTGAAGTAAGATAAAAGAAAGAACAATCTTGGGGCT
The DNA here is from genome assembly GCA_034641835.2 of Pinus albicaulis. Classification (NCBI taxonomy): domain Eukaryota; kingdom Viridiplantae; phylum Streptophyta; class Pinopsida; order Pinales; family Pinaceae; genus Pinus; species Pinus albicaulis. The sequence continues at coordinate 512,590,041 of CM076580.1, forward strand.
CAACACTCCTCTGGTGAAATTTTTCTTTCCTTTTTACTGTTAGATAGTGATGTTTTGCTGGTGAAATCTCAATTTCACCCATTCTTGTTTTAATTCTCTCCATACATAAAGTAATTTATCGATGTACGCTCTGCAAGTTAGGTAGGATATTTTGATTTCATAGGTATGGGTCGATCATAAATGATTACGATCGTAAACCCTAAAGGAGAACTCCATATGTAGTGATTTCTAATATGAAACAAAGGTTCTGGAATTTTGGAAGAATTTTGCTGTAGTTTTGTATGATTGTGCTCCCTGCGCTCTGAGATCCATATTCGGGAGAGTTGTTTAAAATTAATGAGATGCAAAGCTGTTATTTGGATTCCATATGGAGAAATGACTAGTATATATATGTTTCCTTCTGTTATCAATAATCTCCTTTTTATGTGTAATCAAATTTCATGCTATGCTGCTTTTATGGTCCGTGTAATGTAGCTACTAGTAGTCTACAATTTTATTCATGAATTCGTGTTTGTATAATGCTCATGTATTAAGCTTTCCGAACTTCCTTAATTCAGGCTCCATGAACCTCTGTTGTTTTCCATATGTCATCCATATCTGCTTCCTCTAAGGTCACGGGGGAAAAATTCTTGAATCTCTTAAGCCTGTCTCTTGTGGGTTCCTTCTCCGTTCTTTCTAAATGCCTCTGCATATTTTTAAAAAGCTTCTACTCATTGTTTATACTCGGCCCATCTAAAATCCATCAACCTCACAGCCTCCTGAGCCCTCTCATAGTTTGGGGAATTCACATGAATCAACTCCAAGGCCTTCTCCATCCATGAACCACAAAAACCGTTGTTCTTTTATTCCATATTCTGTCAGAGGCATTTATACAGTTGTCAATATTTAACCTCTAATTTTAAGATGTCCTAGGCACTGGTATTTTTCAAATCAATGCTATCTCTAGGAGCTACAACATGTTGTATCTAAAAAAAATGCACCATATTTCCACTTAAAGCACTTCCTACATAGGCTGAATCTTTGGATGGGCCATGGAGAAATCTTACATCCAATGGTATGATTGCTTTATTACCTACGACAATTGTTTCTTTGAATGTATAATCAAGCAAACTATACTCAAATGAGTGCTTTCCATATAATCCATACACAACATGTTGAATATTGAATCCTTTTGTAAAAGTTGTAGGTGCCCCCAAATATGAAGTAATCATTATCTTGTGTCGTGGTGGGTACCAAAAATCATAGCCAAACTTAATAGGTCGAGTGTCACCTCATATTTCCAACCTTCCTTTTACATTTAAACCTGAGTTTAGAAACATTTTCCTCCAAGGAAACATATTAAAATATCATTAGATGTAAGGAAATGAGTTGTGTGAGGATATGCCAACCCAGTATTGAACAAGATAGATTCTGGCTCCACAACCTTATAAAGGACTAGTGCTCATGGATCCTTGGAAGAATTAATATACCTAATACTAATGAAGGTAACATGAGCTTCATTGTTTTTTTCTCATCTGAAATATTCTTTCAATTCACGTCAACAAATGATCTTAGAGAAGCCATATCAAAGCATTGCTCTTCCAAGCCTTCCTCTGGTGCTTGCCTAATGTTTTTATTTTGAATTACGAGAAACACTTCCATAACATCCATTGTAATAGGAAGGCCCATGATTTTTCTGTTATGAATTATGAATTAGGGCTTAATTAGTGAAATTTTATGCTATAAAATGGGCCTCCTAAGGAAAATAATAAAATAATTTTTAATTTTTAAAGGAAAAAAAAAAAAAACCTTTTTTTATTGTATTTTTGGTTTATCTCATTATAGGTTTAATCAAATTTCAAGTATATACACTCGTTGGATGTGGAATTAAATTCCAAATCCAATGAGTACACACTCTTCATACTTCTGAGTAGGCCCAAATCGAAAAAAAAAATGAAAATACATGGAAAAATCATGTTCAACGCATTTTTTTCATGTATTTTCAAAATTTCCAATGTGGGTCTACTCAGAAGTATGCAGTGTGGGTACTCATTGGATGTGAGATCTATTTATGCATCCAATCAGTGTCTACACTTGAAATTTGAGTAAACCTATAAGGAGATAAACCAAAAATATTATTAAAATAATTAGGTTTATTCTTTTCCCTCCAAAATATTTTCCCTTGGCGATGATATCATCACCTTGAAGCCTATTGGTTCTCTTAAAGTTAACTTTGTTAGTACAATTTTTTTCTTTGAGGCCCAATTTTTACCTCAAAATTACCCTAATGTGTTCTTCCCTCTACCAAACCCATCTGGCATAATCCTCATACACCTTCCAATAGCCTAGTATCTTTGGAATCTCCTTCTCTGAACTGTCATTCTACTTATGTTCCTTATCATGATGAGTTTCAAAAGCCTTATAGACTGTTGATTTTTGAATTTTTTTTACTTTCCCTTGCAAGCACCATGATTCTAATTTTTTTTAATTATGTCTAAATTATCCAATAAGCCTCTCCATAATTAATATTTGCAAAAATCACCTGATGTAGAGAATCTCCAATCCACCTCTGCATTGCAAGGGAATCGTTCATGATTGTTGTGATGGTTTCCCAAAAAACTGACACACAATTCTTTTAACATTTCATATACAATAATATCTACATGTATGCGTATACAAACCTTGGAAAATTCCTCACCAATAAATGTGAATGTATCATCATTTATATCCTCCTTTTTATTTCTTCTCTTGCATCAAGGATTTAAGTTGGGACTTCTTGAAAAAAATGGTGGGTAGACAATGCCTTTGAGTCTTACTAGTCTTGCCTTGTCAAGATAATACCAACTTTGCAATCCAAAAGGAAAATAAGGGCAATAATATCATCATAGAACTTAGTGAGATATTGGGATTATGGATAGATAATGAGTTAAAGGAATGTTGTGAGTGTAGGCACATGACCATGAGGAAAAAAATGAATGCTTATGTAGTTTAGTATCATCATTCCTAAATTATTAACAAATTAAAAAGTTTCAATTTGATCTCTACCTCACGAAATTGCTATAGATGCTAATGATGGAACTAAGTTTGAGAGCATTGTGCCAATATGTTTATCCAATATAGGGTAACACCGATGTTTGATTACTATATGATGTTACAGAATTAGCAAAAAAATACCTATCTAGAACAAACATTGGAAAAATCAATGTTTTATATTCAAAACCATAAGTTTATATAAGCATATTGATTTCTTTTTCCTCATATTCCCATTTTCCAGACAGGAAAGCCTCAACTTCTGTAGATATTCGAGAAGGATCTTATCCATTTACCATGAAATACACTTTCCTTATGAACACATCTTGAATCAAGCAAAAATTTAAAGAAACTCCATGCTTCCACAATATAGGATAGCATAACTGCATCGGTTCCTCGCAAAAGTTGAATCTGGGATTACAGGGTGAACCTTAAAACACATGCTTTGACACAAGAAATGTTATCAGATATGAAATCATAAAGAAGCCATTTTTTTGGGTAATATATCTAACGGAACAACTAATTCATTCGAAATGACATCAACCCAATCGAAAATAAATTTATTTTTGTATGTCTCATAAAGCACATAGAAAGTGTAATTTGGAACATGCGATGTAATTTCTAACCCTACTACATGGGAAAAGAGCCAAAAAAATCCCTAAATGGTTTCCTAAACAAAGAAATACCTATAAGAGAAATATCAGAAGGAACCTCAAAATTTGCATAAATGAATTCCCACACAATGTCAATTCCGTGTCCTTTTGGATCTTGGAAACTATTCACAACAGACAATTCTAAATGCTTGTTTGGTTCTAGTAACTCGAATAGCCATCTGAATGCATTGGGATTTAGAGGAACCTTTAATCCTCCTAGTTTAATTTCCCTCTTTCTTAAATCAAAATTATTTTCACAGAGATAAACGATTTCTATGAAATCAAAGACATCTGGAAGACATCCAGCATTCGCTAATCCGGTACACCCAACCTTTTTACTTGTTTTCTCTTCCATTGATAGATTCACATATTGTTCATATGTTATCAACTAGTCAAAACTATCATTGATATTAGCAATTTAGTTAATCCTATCACTTCAAATAACGAATTTCCCTTGCCTGCTACCAATTCTTTGTTTGCGGCAACAAATACTTTGTCAATCAATAACTCACTCAAATCCCATTTTTCTTTATAATTCTCCATTTTCTTCACAAACACTGGTTATTACTATTACTTGTGTGAAATATTTACACGCATCACTCTAAATTAAATAGCAATTAATGATACCATAGCCAACTTTTACGAAGAGTAATAGGAAAACATTTTGAAATTCCAAAAGCATCTTGACCATTTGCTTCACACTTTTCTCCTACTTCAATATCATTGATATAAGTGTCATAGGAAACATAAATTTACAATATACAATAATAGACATTGTTTATTGAACCGGTAGAATTGCTCATGTGCCTAATTTTTTTTTTTTTTTTTTTAATAAAAACCTGACAACACAAGGTATTGAATATTTTTTTGTAATAGCGGAAATGGATTCAACATCATCAAAAACCCCATCAGAAAATTTTCCCATACCATCAAAAAATAGCCAAAAACCAGTTTTTTAATGTTTTTTCTTTTGTTTTTCAATAAAAATCTGACAACGCAACTGTTGACACCCGATTGACACTCGAGCTCATGAAACTTGAAAACTATAACCTTGAGTTAAAAAAAAAAATAGCCATATTTTGTAACAACGTGTCGTAATTTCCCTTCTTTTTCTAGTCAAATTTGATCACTCGTAAAACTATCAATAATAGATACAAATAGTAAAGGGTGTTGTGTACCGAGGTGGAAAATTTGCCTGGAGGTCAAAAAAATCACCAGAATACGGCCAACATTTTCTCAACAAATATGACAGAAGGAGTGGTTGAATCCTATTTTTGAGGGTGGAGATGGATTCAACACCTTAAAAAACACATGAGGAACCCAACATCTTGAAACTTGACAGCTGTAAGCCAGATTTCCCAAAATATATGTTGGATTTCGTCAAAATATTTCCATGCCATTGTTTTACCGGAAAATTTGAAGCCTCGTTACACTTAACAATCATAAAGTGTGCAAGGACATTCGCAAATAAATATTATTCCAACACGTTTCCAGCTACTTTTTATGACGAATCAACTTGACAGGTGGTCCCACTACTTTGTAAAACCGAAACAGATTTGATTTACGAATAACTTGAACCAACCATTTCTCTCAAAATTTGACATGTAGTTACGATAAATTTCAAACCTTATTCCGAACACGAGGATTTAATTTTAAACTCTTTGGTTTCTAGAAACATGAAAATAATTTAATTACCAAAATTTGATAGTTGTAACTTCAAGTTACTTTCGTTCAAATTTGTAGACTCGTAAAACCATTAATAATAGATACAAATGGTAAAGTTACCTTCTATGATGAATTTCCTTGAAAAATACTCCCCACCACTTTGTAAAGCCGAACCAAATTTAATTTACTAATGAATTGACACCAGGGAAAATTTTAGGGGCTAATATTCGTAGGTGGGCTAATTTTCTATGTTTTTCCTAAAAAAAAGATTCCCCAATTTCCATTTTTCCTAAAAATGATTTGCCTAAGTTTTATATCATAAAATTTTATTTACCTTACAAATCGCCAAAGTTTTATAGAGACTATATAAAATGATTAGATCATATTTGAATGTTTTTACAAAAACATCATTAAAATTTTTATAGTTTGCATGTTAGGGACTAGTAAGATTCATCAAGGTTTCTAAAGTTTAAGATAATTTTCATCCTTAAAATTTTCCTTGCTTTACACACCTCTTTCTCTCAAAATTTGACACAAAGTCACAAACAAATTTAATTTTAAACTCTTTTATTTTTGCAAATGCGAAAATAATTTAATTACTGAAAACATAAACTTTAATTCATAATGTAAGAGGAACAACTAAAAAAATGAGTTTGTAAACTAGAAATAATGAATATTTTCTTGATTAAATACTTATTACTATTATGAAATAGTATATTAAGTATCTTATTAATGAACCCCATCAAGTACTTCTCTACTATAAAATGTGTGTGTGGAACAAAGATGGGAAGCATTGACACCTTATGTGTTTTGGTATAAACAATATTTTTTTTGTATTTTCTATTAATAAGAGAACAGACATCAGAATGATTAAAAATAAATAAATAAAATAAGCAACTCCGACTAAACTATACAAGTCAAGGAACACAAACTAGCACTAACAAATGCATATATTATTAATTGTGTCAAAACTGCTAAACATGACACACTCAATAATTAGAAATAAAATAAACCAAATCTAATCACAATCCAACAATTTAATATCAATGTTATGTGTGTCATAAGAAACTGAAATTTACCATAATAATTGTAATCATGATAATCAACTAAGGAATTTCTAAATGTGAATACGAAATTGACGAAGGTGAATTAGTTTAAAATCTTACATTATTGTAGAGCTTCTATATTTCTAAACTACTGCTATCTTCCGAGATTTAACAGAAATTCCATTGAGACACCATTGAATATGCAAGATCAACTTCGAAGAAAACAGTTTATGTAAGGCAACAGAAGCTCAGACAATACTCCAAGCTCTTAAATGCAATTTGCAAAGAGAAAAAATCACATGATCTGCTGCTCTATATATCTAAACGATTAGAAAAATCTCATATCGATATCAGCAAACAACACCCTTCCATCCTCCGTCAAAAATTTTGAAATTCTTGTTGACTCATTTCCCTATAAATCCCCACTTGTATGACACAAAATATTTGTATCGTAGATAAGGTTAAAATCTATATCTCTCTGTAGTTCCAATGTGTGTCCTGTAATTAGTATTTATTATTATTTTTTATAAATTAATTCTAAAATATAACAATCGTAACAAAGAGAGTTATTAGTCTGTCTCATTTTTCTATCACTGCAAATATTGTTTTTTCCCCACTATACTAGCTATCTCAAATGTTTGCAGACTTGTTTCCCTAGAAATCACCACCTGCCACTATTTTGCATTTGAAATGTGCTACAAAGATAAAGTTGTCATCTATATTTTTTATCGTCCCAATGTATTTCCTATGATTAATAAGAAACAGAGTTATGGATAAATACAAGTCATCTCATTATTCAATTCATCGACTACACACCTGCCCATGCATTCAAAAAACCACATAAGCACTAAAACACCAAATCTAAAAACATGATTTTCATATAATTTTGACATAACACAAATGCATATTTGCGGAACTACAAAGAAATTTCATTTGTGTGAAAAAATATCTCAACCTTTCATAGTACAAACCTCTACACTTCCCACAATCTATTACAAACACATTTTTCAAAGCATTAAAATATTTATAATATAAAGTTAAATAAGCAATTAAAAGATCCCTCTATAGTTCCCTTCTTCCACTCAAATCCTGCATATCTCTCATTCTGCATATTCATTTTTTCTCTGCATAACCATCGCACACGCGCAACCGCCTCCGCACAACTTCGTCTAGACTCAACAATGCCCTTCAACCATTCATTGGATTTTGAACTTGATATTAATAAATGTGGGTCTCAAATATCACGTGCACGAATAATTCGTTGTAAATATGTTCCTAAATAAGAATCAAAGAAGATATTTGTATATTTATTATTTTTGTGAACATTAAACAAAGAATTTTTTCTCCGCACATGCTACCTCCAAATAGCACAATGTCTTAGCACCTCAAGCTCTCAAGATCGCATTTTAATAACTTCCACACTCCACAGAATCTATTAAAAATAATATCAAAATTGATTACAATTAAAATATCCGTCCGCACATCCCTCATTCCGCACAAATTCCGCACATAATTTTGTTATGTACATAACCTTCGCACACACACAACCACCTCCACACAACTACTTCCGCACTCAATAACACCCTTAGTCATTGACACTCGAAATTGGTATTAATTAATAAGAATATGTTCCCTAAATAAGAATTAAAAGAGATATTTATATATTTATTATTTCAACAAACTTTGTACAAAAAATTTGCATAACATCCGCACACGTACAACCATATCCACAAAACTTAATTTGCACAACTAATTCTACACTCAATAATGTCCTTCAAGCAATCATTGAAATTAAAAATGGATATTAATTAATTAGCATATGTTTTGGAACACACTGCCTCCACACATGCTACCTCCGAACAACCAGCTCCGCACAACCACCTTCCCACAGCTCCTTACGCATAGCTACCTTTGTAGTTGCAAAAAACGTTCCTAAATAATAATAAAAAAGGAGACTTGTATATTTATTATTTTATTAAATGTTGCAGAAATAATTCTACATATTTGTTTTACCACTCAACACTTATTCTTCATGCAGATTGAAAACAAAATTTATTTATCACCCCCATATATGAAAAAGAGCCCCAGTTCTCTCGCACATACTCCTTAATAATATTAATTGGATATTTTATTAGTCGCCATGCCCCCCACCTCGGGACCTATGAAAAAAACTACAACCTCATCAATTCTCACATAATTGAGCAGAGCACTAACATAATAATGCCCCGCAACCGCATATCACATGAACTGAAAACATGGTTTATTTAATATTCCATAGTAAAATTAGCATTTATAGTCTAAAAATTATAATAATTTCTAAAAAAAAGTGACTAGCTCCCTCTGCATTCCCATCAATGTCAGAGCACCCCCATCTATGCAAAGGACCCCAGTTCTCCTGCACATACTTTGTCCTTTGCACAGTAAAAGTTCCGAACAATGAAACATGTCACAACACTCACAATTCAAAGGACCCTAGTTCTTCGGCACATACTCCATCCTCCACACAAGGAAACATAATAATATTAATTTGACATTTGTTCAACCACCCCCCTCCTTCCCCCCTGAGGCCTATGCAAACAAAAATATCTTGCAACTGCATCAATTCTCACATCATTAAGCAGAGAGATAACATAATAGTGGCAGTGCTAGAGCACTCACCAACACAGTGGCCACTCAAAAATTCACTTTTATTTTAATTTTAAAATGAATTGTCATGAATTGAAGAAAAAAAATGGAATGCCATACATGAGGGGAATTATGTCCCATAAGAGCTTCTTTAACCAATGCGAAATTAGAAATAACATTTACTGAAAATTCAAAAAATATTTTTGCATTTATGAAAAAATAGTAATATTAAGCATTTTCCTGAAACTTTGGTTCAAATTACAAAAACATAGCCAAATAATGCTCATTCAAATCAACTTGACAACTAGGTGAATGTTATAGTCCCTGGGGAGGGAGGGACTAAAAAAATTAAAAATTATATTTACCCTACATAGTTTCTAAATGTTAAATTAGGTCTCATCATGAGCGAGTGGCCTTCTTAAAGATAATGTCCTCCCATTTTGTTTAAAACACATGAGAGAAAATAAGATTTGATGTATTTTTAATAGATTGAATATTTGTGAAAATTTTACAATGAACTTACCTTACTAAGTTTGTTTGTGGTACGAAAATGAGATGTGTAATGTAGAGCTTAGGAAAAAGTAACATGTGTTATGTGTTTGTGAAAACATATGCACATTGTGTATTCACAAAAGGGATTAATTCATATTTATTTAAAGAAAATAATATGTTTTAACTGTGAAATGTTGTTAAATTAGCTGTATATTTATTGAAATAAAATAATCGTGGTCATCACACTCATTCCCAAAAAACAAGACTCCTGCAAGAATTGAAATATTTACCTTGGATGGATCACTTCTTGGCAATGGGCTTCAGCAACCAAGAAGATATTTCGGTCATATTTCATAATTTCTTCTCGAGTATTGAAAAGTCTTGCAGTTGATTTTTCTTCATCTGCTCAACTTGTATCTAACAGGAGGGAATTGATGGTCATCTACAAGTTTCAAAGATTAGTCAAGTGAGCCCAAGCCACAACCTCAGCATGTTGCCTGAGTGATCAGGAGTTCATCAATTTTGCTCAAAATTCAAAATTGTAGGATGTTGGGAAAAATACTGAGAGAGGGGGGAGGGGGGGGGGGGGGGGGGGGGTGTGAATCAGTATTTAGGGCATACTCAAAACTTTATACTTTTTCTTCCTTTAAAACCCACACACTACTTTCCTGAAACCAACTCGCGTATACACACGGATATCCTTTATAAAACTCATGTATATACATAGATCTTATTATGTATTTAATTCTTTACTTAGATCTATGCATCATTTATTCATCAAATGTTTAGTTAGCAGTAAGCATGTGCAGTAATAAGAGAATAAACCATCACACATAAACAACACACATGAACACCAGGATTTAAGGTGGAAACCCAAGTCGGGAGAAAACCACCGCTGCCGTCGTCTCAGTCTTCAATATTTTATTATAAAGAAAACATCGTACAACCATGTACTAGCGTAGAATCATACCAGCACGCAGGCACCCACCTGCAGAAGGCTACAACCTTCTCTCGTTTACCAGCTTCTCCTGGAAGGGAGCTACAACCCCCTGCTCTCGTTTACCAGCCTCTCCTAGAAGGGAGCCACTACCCCCTGCTCTCGTTTACCAGCCTCTCCTAGAAGGGAGCCACTACCCCCCGCACTCGTTTACCAGCTACCACTGGAATGGTGCTACAACCCCCTCACTGAAGGCTTCAACCTTCAGCACCTCTGCGGACCACGTTTCATCAATTTTCATACTGGATCCAACATCTTCCATACAACACATCTTGTACGCCACTTTTCATCATATTTTCAGACTGGACCCACTCCACACATTTAAGCTCAACATTCATCAAACTGAAACTTATAATCCCATCAATTCATTCATTGAATCATCAACCAATCAACCAACAACTTGATCTTCAATTATCATAATCAACAGCAAATTCATCATTCAAACAACCCAGTTCTGTATAAATACATCAGTGACAGATAACAATAAAATAGAAAAACAGATCAGACATTTCATTCCACTTACTTCAGCAAACCCTAGATTCCATACGTGCTTTTACTTCACTGAACCTGCGTATGTATGTGCTTTCATGCAGACTAACCCGCATATACTTCTGTGTATTATTCAGAAAACCCTATCTACCCATATGCGCTTTTCTTTAAGCATACCCGTGTATACACGTGCTTTTGCTGAAGCAAACCTGCGTATACATCTGTAACTTTTCAGGACTGTCCAGCTCTTCATATCAGATAAAAAACTCAGATTTCATCCTTTACTTCAGAAAGTATTTCACCTCATCTCAGATCTAAACCTTCCAAAAACAGATCCAGAAAATACATATACATTTCAGATCTAGAGATCCCTCATCATCATTTCCTTCATAGGTGCATCATAGATTCAGATCTATCAATCAAGAACAAAGTTCATCCATGCAGATATTCCTTAGAGAGATTTATTCATTCACAACCCTTACTCATGCACTCTTGCACAATGATCTTCTTCTCCTTATATAGATTTAGCCTTTATCAATACCATGAGTCAAAACCACACCACTTTCGATGGTATTCCTGGATGGGAACACATAGATAATCAAGCGCTCAATACAATGGGTCAATACCATGGTAACACCCCTGGATTTATAAATTTAGAGCACAAATAGCCATACGCGACTTGGCACGTATTTTTCCGCGTGCATATGCTACTTCGCCTTAACAAACCCGCGTATGCCTTATGACATACCTTGTTCAACTTTATTCTGGCACTTTCTGAGTTCCTTTCTTCTGCTACTTCTGAACTGATCTGTAGATACATCAGATTTACATTATTAACAACTTATCAAGTCGCTTCATCACTTAACAACTTCATTGCTGTAGTTCCATCAAAGTCAACACATTGTATCATATTGCCAAATAATCTCCCCCTTAACTCATCAAGTAGGTTGTCATCAACTTTATCAAGTAGGTTTCCATAAAGGAAACAAGACTTCAGATTATATTTCCAACAACTTTATCATCACAGTTATCACCAACTTCATCAAGTAGGTTGCCATCAAGGACAACACATGCCAACAATCTCCCCCTTTGGACTTGATGGCAACCATGATGGTGTTTGATGACCACAACAGATAGATACATTGATTATAACCATTATGCAAACACCATGATGCTCTCCCCCTATTCAAACACCATGCTACTCTCCCCCTATGACATCAAGGGCAAAGGGCGGATCAAAACCAAAAAAATGTTTTTCTTCTCATGTAGAAAGAAGGGCTTCTGCAGATCTGATGTGTATTGAAGTTACCATGCTCTCCCTGAGTTCATGATTAATCTTCAAACATATTTTTCAATGAAGTACACGACTCTATGACCTTTCCTATCACCAAGGACTCATACTTACATCAAATATCCAACGAAGTGGATTTACATATATGACTCATGTACCCAACCAAGTGGGTTTACACATTTTGACTCAGCTACCAAACCAAGTGGGTTTACAAATTTGACTCAAGTACCCAACCAAGTGAGTTTACACATTTGAACAAGTCCTTTACATGACTGAATTTTACAATTTTACATCATAGGTCTCAACATGACCTTTTCATCAAATTACAAATATGGCTTTTTATAATCAAGATCAAGGAATCTCAATCATGAGATAAGATCATAGAAAATCAAGAGAATGCCAACAATGCATCCTTTCCACATGACCAATGCTCCCCCTTAGCTTGTGCATCCTGAACACTTTCAACAGCAAATCATCAAGGCATCTTCATCAACAATATCAGAGAATGAAACAGAATTATGAAAACTAGAACACCACCAAAGATACCAAACAGTACAACAGCTGTGCTGAAAGAATGCTAACCCAGAAGAATTTTGTCAGCAAATACCCATACGCGGTTTTCTATGTATGAACTCGTGTATATACGCGACTTTCCTTCAGGAAATCCGCGTATCCCATTTAATTATCTGAATTTAAGCAGTTCTGATCTTCTATTTGGCAGAGACTACTCCCAGTTTCTGTGTGAGATATTCGAATGCTTCCCCGAAATATCTGAGAGAAGATAGATAGGACAATGTAGTTGTGTTTTCAAGTGTCATCCAACAGTTGTAGCATAAGCACATTAGTAACCAAGCCTTCAGACTCTTTGCAGCATCATATTCTTCCCAAGAGGAATTATCAGACCAGAACAACTTCTTCAATAGACAATATGTGTCAAGCAATCATCCATGTGATCTGATGTCACCAAGATTTTCATGATTTATTTCACAATAAAATTTGTGTAGGAATTATGTATATAAGATCTCAATCATGTCACAAGTTATCAACAACAAAATCTGCATGATCTATCCTTATCTCTGAATCATAAGACTTCCATCTTATTCATGGTGAAAACAAAAGATATTCTTCAGCAAAAAGCAATTAGGATTCATCCATACTCTCATCATAAGAAACCATGTATCATGTCATCATCATTTTGAGCAAGAGCTAAGGAATAATCAGATACAATGCCAAAAATGCAAACATTAGCTGTTAGATTGATACTCCCCCTAAACCCGTGTTCCTGATCTTTAGCTATCTTACAGTTTTTCTTATCAGAAGAGCATACGTGACTGTCTCCAGCAGAACTCGCGTGTATATGCAGCTTTAGTTCACTAAACCCCCGTATGGAAAGTGAAACACTGAAAATTTCCACACTTTCATCTCCCCCTGAATTTGTACTACCTGTACCTGTCTTCTTCACATCAGATGCACTGTCAGAAATAAACATAACCAGAATTACCAAGGCAACCAAGGGAGTCCTCATACATTTCTCCCCCTATGATGATACATTACTGATTCCTATAATGTATCTCACATCACTTTTGCAGTCATTATGTGAAGTAAGCTTTAGAAGCGGATAACTGTAGTAGGGTCAATATTCCCTACATTTCTGATCGGTCCTCCTTCCTTTTCCAGCTTTTCTTGAAATTTCTTTTAGTGTGATGAAAATTCTCCAATTTCTCAGATCTGTTCATCCTGCATTATTTTTCTACATGTCCATACTTATTACAAGCATAACATCTTATGTGACCAGAAAAGTAAGCATAAGGATCATAGTATGTTTTTCTATTCTTTCTTCTATTGCAATCAGCTGCTTTATGACCATACTTGCTACATGAAAAACAATATCCCTTGAAGAAACTAGAGTACCTCTCTGTGTAGAATCTGTTTGTATGTGACTGAAATGATCTGCTTCTGCAATTGGCTGCAACATGCCCATAATTAAGACTTTTAAAGCATTCAACATTATTGATGCTTCTATAGTTAGGAGGGAATGATTTCTTTTGAGAGTTCATGATTGTCGGTTGACCTTTTGTTTCTTCCAACACTTCAGGTTTTGCATTGATATCCTTTGAATCTTTAGCACTTCCTTGTGAACTAGATTATCCTTTAACAGTTTCATGAAAACCAAGACCAAATTTAATAGAAGGAGACCTTTGACTACTAAGAATAGTATCCAGAATCTTAGTACTATCTTGAAACCTCAAGAGTTTATCCTTTTCTTCTAATTTACCTCTTAGAATTTTTACCTCAACCTCCAATTTTTGACATTGCTTCATCATAATTTCTTCGACCCTTCTTCCTTCTTCTACTTGATCATTCAGTCTTAAAATTTCTTCTTTCAACCCATTTTCTTGTTCTTCAAAAATTTGTAGAAGTTCTTCATTCTTCTTATTTGATGCTTCAAGATCTGCTTTTAGAGAGATGATTTCCGCTTCAAGTTCTTCATTATTCTTATTTGATTTTTCCGGATCTTCATTTAGATCGATGATTTCTGCTTCAAGTCTTTTATTTCGATTGGTTTCATAATTGTACAACCTTTGATACTTGTCTATCTGTCCATTCAGTATTTATATCTGTCCTTTCATTTGAGAGATCATCTCATTGTAAATAACTTCTCTCTCTTTAAATGATCTTTGTTGATCTTCAACTTTAATCTTGAGAGATTCTTCTAGATCCATAACATTACTTTCACTATTTTCACCATTGCATGCACAAGAAAGTGAATCACAAGAACCACATTCAATACCTGTTTTATCTTCTTCATTTTCCGCTGCACATTTTTCTGAGATATCTCCTTTTGAGTAGCCTTCTTCTTTTGCTTCTTTCCCATTGTGACGGATCTCCTTCAAGCGATCAAGCTTTTGCAGAAGGACCTGCTCTGATACCAATTGTTGGGAAAAATACTGAGAGGGGGGGGGTGAATCAGTATTTAGGGCATACTCAAAACTTAATACTTTTTCTTCCTTTAAAACCCATACGCTACTTTCCTGAAACCAACTCGCGTATACACGCGGATATCCTTTATAAAACTCACGTATATACAAAGATCTTATTATGTATTTAATTCTTTACTTAGATCTATGCATCATTCCTTCATTAGATGTTTAGTAATCAGTAAACATGTGCAGTAAGAACAGAATAAATCATCACACATAAGCAACACACAAGAACACCAGGATTTAAGGTGGAAACCCAATTCAGGAGAAAACCACCGCTGTCGTCGTCTCAGTCTTCAATATTTTATTATAAAGAAAACATCGTACAACCATGTGCTGGCGCAGACTCATACTAGCATGCAGGCACCCACCTGCAGAAGGCTACAACCTTCTCTCATTTACCAGCCTCTCCTGGAAGGGAGCTACAACCCCCTGCTCTCATTTACCAGCCTCTCCTGGAAGGGAGCCACTACCCGCTGCTCTCGTTTACTAGCCTCTCCTGGAAGGGAGCCACTACCCCTTGCACTCGTTTACCAGCTACCACTGGAAGGGAGCTACAACCCCCTCACTGAAGGCTTCGACCTTCAGCACCTCTGCGGACCACGTTTCATCAATTTTCATACTAGAACCAACAGCTTCCATACAACACATCTTGTAGGCCACTTTTCATCATATTTTCAGACTGGACCCACTCCACACATTTAAGCTCAACATTCATCAAACTGAAACTTATAACCCCATCAATTCATTCATTGAATCATCAACCAATCAACCAACAAATTGATCTTCAATTAACATAATCAGCAGCATATTCATCATTCAAACAACCCAGTTCTGTATGAATACATCATTGACAGATAACAGTAAAACAACAAAACAGATCAGACATTTCATTCCACTTACTTCAGCAAACCCTAGATTCCATACGCGCTTTTACTTCACTGAACCTGCGTATGTACACGCTTTCATGCAGACCAACCCACGTATACTTCTGTGCATTATTCAGAAAACCCTATCTGCCCATACGCGCTTTTCTTTAAGCATACCCGCGTATACGCGCGCTTTTGATGAAGAGAACCTGCGTATACATCTGTAACTTTTCAGGACTGTGCAGCTCTTCAGATCAGATAAATAACTCAGATTTCATCCTTTACTTTAGAAAGTATTTCGCCTCATCTCAGATCTAAACCTTCCATAAACATATCAAGAAAATACATATACATTTCAGATCTGGAGATCCCTCATCATCATTTTCTTCATAGGTGCATCATAGATTTAGATCTATCAATCAAGAACAGAGTTCATCCATGCAGATATTCCTTAGAGAGATTTATTCATTCACAACCCTTACTCATGCACTCTTGCACAATGATCTTCTTCTCCTTATATAGATTTAGCCTTTATCAATACCATGAGTCAAAACCACACCACTTCCGATGGTATTCCTGGACGGGATCAAATAGATAATCAAGCACTCAATACAATGGGTCAATACCATGGTAACACCCCTGGGTATTCTAAATCTAGAGCGCAAATAGCCATACGTGACTTGGCACGTATTTTTCCGCGTGCATACGCTACTTCGTCTTAACAAACCCGCGTATGCATTGTGACATACCTTGTTCAACTTTATTCTGGCACTTTCTGAGTTCCTTTCTTCTGCTACTTCTGAACTGATCTGTAGATACATTAGATTTACATTATTAACAACTCATAGTGTCAGTTTCCATCACAAACAACTTCATTAAGCAGTTTCCATCAAATTCAACACATTGTGTCACATTGCCAACAATCTCCCCTTTAACTCATCAAGAAGGTTGTCATCAACTCTATCAAGTAGGTTGCCATCAAGGACAACACTTTGCATCATATTGCCAACAATCTTGTTTCATCAAGTAGGTTTCCATCAAGGACAACATATGCCAACAATCTCCCCCTTTGGACTTGATGGCAACCATGATGGTGTTTGATCATCACAACAGATAGATACATTGAATATAACCATTATGCAAACACCATGATGCTCTCCCCTTATTCAAACACCATGTTACTCTCCCCCTTTGACATCAAGGGCAAAGGGTGGATGAAAACCAAAACAAGGTTTTTCTCCTCATGTAGAAAGAAGAGCTCTGTAGATCTGATGTGCATTCAAGTTACCATGCTCCCCCTGAGTTCATGTTGAATCTTCAAACATATTTTTCAATGAAGTACATGACTCTATGACCTTTCCTATCACCAAGGACTCATACTTACATCAAAGATCCAACCAAGTGGATTTACATATATGACTCATGTACCCAACCAAGTGGGTTTACACATTTTGACTCAGCTACCCAACCAAGTGGGTTTACAAATTTGACTCAAGTACCCAACCAAGTGAGTTTACACATTTGAGCAAGTCCTTACATGACTGAATATTACAATTTTTCATCATAGGTCTCAACATGACATTTTCATCAAATTACAAATATGACTTTTTATAATCAAGATCAAGGAATCTCAATCATGAGATCAGATCACCGCAAATCAAGAGAATGCCAACAATGCATCCTTTCCACATGACCAATGCTCCTCCTTAGCTTGTGCAACCTAAACACTTTCAACAGCCAATCATCAAGGCTTGTTTACCCAATATCAGAGAATGAAACAGAAATATAAGAGCTGAAACATCATCAGAGATACCATACAGCATCAGAGATACCAAACAGTATAGCAGCTGTGCTGAAAGAATGCTGACCCAGAAGAATTTTGTCAGCAAATACCCATACGAGGTTTTCTGTGTATGAACACACGTATATACACGACTATCCTTCAGGAAATCAGCGTATCCCATTTAATCATCTGAATTTAAGCAGTTCTGATCTTCTATTTGGCAGAGACTACTCTCAGTTTCTGTCTGAGATATTCGAATGCTTCCCCGGAATATCTAAGAGAAGATAGATAGGACAATGTATTTGTGTTTTCAAGTGTCATCCAACAGTTGTAGCATAAGCACATTAGTAACCAAGCCTTCAGACTCTTTACAGCATCATATTCTTCCTAAGAGGAATTATCAGACCAGAACAACTTCTTCAATAGATAATATGTATTAAGCAATCATCCATGTGATCCGATATCACCAAGATCTTCATGATTCATAATCATGATGTAACATGTGTAGGAATTATGTATAAAAGGTCTCAACAGTGACAAAAGTCATCAGCAGCAAACTCTGCATGATCTATCCTTATCTCTGAATTATAATACTTCCAACTCATCCATGTGTGAAACAAAAGATACTTTTCAGCAAAAAGAAAACAGGGCCCATCCATAATCTTATCATAAGAAACCATGTATCATGTCATCATCATTTTGAGCAAGAACTAAGGAATAATTAGATATAATGCCAACAATGCAATCATTAGTTGTTAGACTGATGCTCCCCCTGAACCTATGTACGTGATCTTTAGCTATCTTACTGTTTTTCTTATCAGAAAAGCATACGCGACTGTCTTCAGCAGAACTCGCGTGTATACGTGGCTTTGGTTCACTAAACCCGCATATGGAAAGTGAAACACTGAAAATTTCCACAACTTCATCTCCTCCTGAATTTGTACCACCTGTACCTGTCTTCTTCACATCAGATGCACTGTCAGAAATAAACATAACCAGGATTACCAAACCAACCATGGGAATCATCATACATTGCTCCCCCTATGATGATACATTACTAATCCCTATAATGTATCTCACATCATTCTGCAGTCATTATGAGAAGTAGGCTTTAGAAGCGGATGGCTGCAGTAGGATTATTATCCCCTACGTTTTTTACTGGTCCTCCTTCCTTTTCCAACTTTTCTTGAACTTTCTTATTGTGTGCTGAAAATTATCCAATTTCTCAGATCTGTTCATCCTGCATTCTTTTTCTACATGTCCATACTTATTACAAGCATAACATCTTATGTGACCAGAAAAGTAAGCATAAGGATCATAGTATGTTTTTCTATTCTTTCTTCTATTGCAATCAACTGCTTTGTGACCATACTTGCTACATGAAAAACAATATCCTTTGAAGAAACTAGAGTACCTTTCTGTGTAGAATCTGTTTGTTTGTGACTGAAACAATCTGCTTCTGCAATTGGCTGCAACATGCCCATAATTATGACATTTAAAGCATTCAACATTATTTATCAAAGGAGAGAATCGATTGATGCTTCTATAGTTAGGAGGGAATGATTTCTTTTGAGAGTTCATGATTGTCGGTTGACCTTTTGTTTCTTTCAACACTTCAGGTTTTGCATTGATATCCTTTGAATCTTTAGCACTTCCTTGTGAACTAGATTCTCCTTTAACAGTTTCATGAAAACCAAGACCAAATTTAACAGAAGGAGACCTTTGACTACTAAGAATAGTATCCAGAATCTTAGTACTATCTTGAAACCTCAAGAGTTTATCCTTTTCTTCTAATTTACCTCTTAGAATGTTTACCTAAACCTCCAATTTTTCGCATTGCTTCATCATACTTTCTTCGACCCTTCTTCCTTCTTCTAATTGATCATTCAGTTTTAAAATCTCTTCTTTCAACCCATTTTCTTGTTCTTCAAAAATTTGTAGAAGTTCTTCATTCTTCTTATTTGATGCTTCAAGATCTGCTTTTAGAGAGATGATTTCCGCTTCAAGTTCTTCATTCTTCTTATTTGATTTTTCCGGATCTTCATTTAGATCGATGATTTTTGCTTCAAGTCTTTTATTTCGATTGGTTGCATAATTGTACAACCTTTGATACTTGTCTATCTGTCCATTCAGTATTTCTATCTGTCCTTTCATTTGAGAGATCATCTCATTTTAAATAAATTCTCTCTCTTTAAATTATCTTTGTTGATCTTCAAATTTAATCTTGAGAGCTTCTTCTAGATCCATAACATTACTTTCACTATTTTCACCATTGCATGCACAAGAAAATGAATCACAAGAACCACATTCAATACCTGTTTTATCTTCTTCATTTTCGGCTGCACATGTTTTCTGAGATATCTCCTTTTGAGTAGCCTTCTTCTTTTGCTTCCTTCCCATTGTGACGGATCTCCTTCAAGCGATCAAGCTTCTGCAGAAGGACCTGCTCTGATACCAATTGTTGGGAAAAATACTGAGAGGGGGGGGGGGGGGGTGAATCAGTATTTAGGGCATACTTAAAACTTTATACTTTTTCTTCCTTTAAAACCCATACGCTACTTTCCTGAAACCAACTCGCGTATACACGCGGATATCCTTTATAAAAATCGCGTATATACAGAGATCTTATTATGTATTTAATTCTTTACTTAGATCTATGCATCAGATTTTTAGTTAGCAGTAAGCATGTGCAGTAATAACAGAATAAACCATCACACATAAACAACACACATGAACACCGGGATATAAGGTGGAAACCCAAGTCGGGAGAAAACCACCGCTGCCGTCGTCTCAGTCTTCAATATTTTATTATAAAGAAAACATCGTACAACCATGTACTGGCGCAGACTCATACTAGCACGCAGGCACCCACCTGTAGAAGGCTACAACCTTCTCTCGTTTACCAGCCTCTCCTGGAAGGGAGCTACAACCCCCTGCTCTCGTTTACCAGCTTCTCCTGGAAGGGAGCCACTACCCCCTGCTCTCGTTTACCATCCTCTCCTGGAAGGGAGCCACTACCCCCTGCACTCGTTTACCAGCTACCACTGGAAGGGAACTACAACCCCCTCACTGAAGGCTTCGACCTTCAGCACCTCTGCGGACCGCGTTTCATCAATTTTCATACTGGATCCAACAGCTTCCATACAACACATCTTGTAGGCCACTTTTCATCATATTTTCAGACGGGACCCACTCCACACATTTAAGCTCAACATTCATCAAACTGAAACTTATAACCCCATCAATTCATTCATTGAATCATCAACCAATCAACCAACAACTTGATCTTCAATTATCATAATCAGCAGCATATTCATCATTCAAACAACCCAGTTCTGTATGAATACATCAGTGACAGATAGCAGTAAAACAGCAAAACAGATCAGACATCTCATTCCACTTACTTCAGCAAATGCTAGATTCCATACGCGCTTTTACTTCACTGAACCTGCATATGTACGCGCTTTCATGCAGACCAACCCGCGTATACTTCTATGCATTATTCAGAAAACCCTATCTGCCCATACGCGCTTTTCTTTAAGCATACCCGCGTATACACGCGCTTTTGATGAAGCAAACCTGCGTATACATCTGTAACTTTTCAGGACTGTACAACTCTTCAGATCAGATAAACAACTCAGATTTCATCCTTTACTTCAGAAAGTATTTCGCCTCATCTCAGATCTAAACCTTCCATAAACAGATCCAGAAAATACATATACATTTCAGATCTAGAGATCCCTCATCATCATTTTCTTCATAGGTGCATCATAGATTCAGATCTATCAATCAAGAACAGAGTTCATCCATGCAGATATTCCTTAGAGAGATTTATTCATTCACAACCCTTACTCATTCACTCTTGCACAATGATCTTCTTCTCCTTATATAGATTTAGCCTTTATCAATACCATGAATCAAAACCACACCACTTCCGATGGTATTCCTGGATGGGATCAAATAGATAATCAAGCACTCAATACAATGGGTCAATACCATGGTAACACCCCTGGGTATTCTAAATTTAGAGCGCAAATAGCCATACGCGACTTGGCACGTATTTTTTCGCGTGCATACACTACTTCGTCTTAACAAACCCGCGTATGCATTGTGACATACCTTGTTCAACTTTATTCTGGCACTTTCTGAGATCCTTTCTTCTGCTACTTCTGAAATGATTTGTAGATACATCAGATTTACATTATTAACAACTTATCAAGTTAGTTTCCATCATGAACAACTTCATTAAGCAGGTTCCATCAAAGTCAACACATTGTATCATATTGCCAACAATCTCCGCTTTAACTCATCAAGTAGGTTGTCATCAACTTTATCAAGTAGGTTGCCATCAAGGAAAACACTCTGAATCATATTTCCAAAAATCTTATTTCATCAAGTAGGTTACCATCAACTTCATCAAGTAGGTTGCCATCAAGGACAACATATGCCAACAATCTCCCCCTTTAGACTTGATGGCAACCATGATGGTGTTTGATCATCACAACAGATAGATATATTGAATATAACCATTATGAAAATACCATGATGCTATCCCCTTATTCAAACACCATGTTACTCTCCCCCTTTGACATCAAGGGAAAAGGGTGGATGAAAACCAAAACAAGGTTTTTCTCCTCATTTAGAAAGAAGAGTTCTGTAGATCTGATGTGCACTGAAGTTACCATGCTCCCCCTGAGTTCATGCTGAATCTTAAAACATAATTTTTTAATGAAGTACATGACTCTATGACCTTTCCTATCACCAAGGACTCATACTTACATCAATGAACCAGCCAAGTGGATTTACATATGTGACACAGGTACCCAACCAAGTGGGTTTACACATTTTGACTCAACTACCCAACCAAGTGGGTTTACAAATTTGAACAAGCCTTTTACATGACTGAATATTACAATTTACGTCATAGGTCTCAACATAACCTTTTCATTAAATTACAAATATGACTTTTTATAATCAAGATCAAGGAATCTCAATCATGAGATCAGATCACCGCAAATCAAGAGAATGCCAACAATGCATCCTTTCCTCATAACCAATGCTCCTCCTTAGCTTGTGCAACCTGAACACTTTCAACAACCAATCATCAAGGCATCTTTACCTAATATCAGAGAATGAAACAGAAATATAAGAGCTGAAACATCATCAGAGATACCATACAGCATCAGAGGTACCAAACAGTATAGCAGCTGTGCTGAAAGAATGCTGACCTAGAAGAATTTTGTCAGCAAATACCCATACGCAGTTTTCTGTGTATGGACTCGCGTATATACGTGACTGTCCTTCAGGAAATCCGCGTATCCCATTTAATCATCTGAATTTAAGCAATTCTGATCTTATATTTGGCAGAGACTACTCCCAGTTTCTGTCTGAGATATTCGAATGCTTCCCCGGAATATCTGAGAGAAGATAGATAGGACAATGTAGTTGTGTTTTTCAAGTGTCATCCAATAGTTGTAGCATAAGTAACCAAGCCTTCAGACTCTTTGCAGCATCATATTCTTCCCAAGAGGAATTATCAGACCATAACAAATTCTTCAATAGACAATATTTATTAAGCAATCATTCATGTGATCCGATATCACCAAGATCTTCATGATTCATAATCATGATGTAACATGTGTAGGAATTATGTATTAAAGGTCTCAACAGTTACTGCATGATCTATCCTTATCTCTGAATCATAAGACTTCCAACTCATCCATGTGTGAAACAAAAGATACTTTTCAGCAAAAGTAAATAGGGCTCATTCATAAACTCATCATAAGAAACCATGTATCATGTCATCATCATTTGAGAACTAAGGAATAAGCAGATATAATGCCAAAAATGCAATCATTAGTAGTTAGACTGATGCTCCCCCTGAACCTGTATTCCTAATCTTTAACTGTCTCACTGATTTCCTTAACAGAAAGGCATACGCTTCTGTCTTTAGCGTAACTCGTGTGTATACGCAGATTTTGTTCCGTCAACCCGCGTATGGAAAGTGAAATACTGAAAATTTCACACTTTCTTCTCCCCTTGAATTTGTACTTCCTGTACCTATCTACATCAGATGCACTGTCAAAAACAAACATTACCAGAATTACCAAGCAAACCATGGGAGTCATCATACATTGCTCCCCCTGTGATGATACATTACTGATTCCTATAATGTATCTCACATCACTTCTACAGTCATTATGTGAAGTAAGCTTTAGAAGCGGATGACTGCAGTAGGGTCAATATTCCCTACATTTCTGACCAGTCCTCCTTCCTTTTCCAGCTTTTCTTGAAATTTCTTTTAGTGTGCTGATAATTCTCTAATTTCTCAGATTTTTTCATCCTGCATTCTTTTTCTACATGTCCATACTTGTTACAAGCATAACATCTTGCGTGACCAAAAAAGTAAGCATAGGGATCATAATGTGTTTTTCTATTATTTCTTCTATTGCAATCAGCTGCTTTATGACCATACTTGCTACATGAAAAACAATATCCCTTGAAGAAACCAGAGTACCTTTCTGTGTAGAATCTGTTTGTTTGTGACTGAAACAATCTGCTTCTGCAATTGGCTGCAACATGCCCATAATTATGACATTTAAAGCATTCAACATTATTGATCAAAAGAGGGAATGATTTCTTTTGAGAGTTCATGATTGTTGGTTGACCTTTTGTTTCTTTCAACACTTCAGGTTTTGCATTGATATCCTTTGAATCTTTAGCACTTTCTTGTGAAATAGATTCTCCTTTAACAGTTTCATGAAAACCAAGACCAAATTTAACAGAAGGAGACCTTTGACTACTAAGAATATTATCCAGAATCTTAGTACTATCTTGAAACCTCAAGAGTTTATCCTTTTCTTCTAATTTACCTTTTAGAATGTTTACCTCAACCTCCAATTTTTGGCATTGCTTCTTCATACTTTCTTCGACCCTTCTTCCTTCTTCTACTTGATCATTCAGTTTTAAAATCTCTTCTTTCAACCCATTTTCTTGTTCTTCAAAAATTTGTAGAAGTTCTTCATTCTTCTTATTTGATGCTTCAAGATCTGCTTTTAGAGAGATGATTTATGCTTCAAGTTCTTCATTCTTCTTATTTGATTTTTCCGGATCTTCATTTAGATCGATGATTTCTGCTTCAAGTCTTTTATTTCGATTGGTTGCATAATTGTACAACCTTTGATACTTGTCTATCTGTCCATTCAGTATTTCTATCTGTCCTTTCATTTGAGAGATCATCTCATTGTAAATAACTTCTCTCTCTTTAAATAATCTTTGTTGATCTTCAACTTTAAACTTGAGAGCTTCTTCTAGATCCATAACATTACTTTCAATATTTTCACCATTGCATGCACAAGAAAGTGAATCACAAGAACCACATTCAATACCTGTTTTATCTTCTTCATTTTCCGCTGCACATGTTTTCTGAGATATCGCCTTTTGAGTAGCCTTCTTCTTTTGCTTCCTTCCCATTGTGACGGATCTCCTTCAAGTGATCAAGCTTCTGCAGAAGGACCTACTCTGATACCAATTGCTGGGAAAAATAATGAGAGGGGGGGGGGGGGGTGAATCAGTATTTAGGGCATACTCAAAACTTTATACTTTTTCTTCCTTTAAAACCCATACGCTACTTTCCTGAAACCAACTCGCGTATACATGCGGATATCCTTTATAAAACTCGCGTATATACAGAGATCTTATTATGTATTTAATTATTTACTTAGATCTATGCATCAGATGTTTAGTTAGCAGTAAGCATGTGCAGTAATAACAGTATAAACCATCACACATAAACAACACAAATGAACACCAGGAGTTAAGGTGGAAACCCAAGTTGGGAGAAAACCACCGCTGCCATCGTCTCAGTCTTCAATATTTTATTATAAAGAAAACATCGTACAACCATGTACTGGCACAGACTCATACTAGCACGCAGGCACCCACCTGTAGAAGGCTACAACCTTCTCTCATTTACCAACCTCTCCTGGAAGGGAGCTACAACCCCCTGCTCTCGTTTACCAGCCTCTCCTGGAAGGGAGCCACTACCCCCTGCTCTCGTTTACCAGCCTCTCCTGGAAGGGACCCACTACCCCCTGCACTCGTTTACCAGCTACCACTGGAAAGGAGCTACAACCCCCTCACTGAAGGCTTCGACCTTCAGCACCTCTGCGGACCACGTTTCATCAATTTTAATACTGGATCCAACAACTTCTATACAACACATCTTGTAGGCCACTTTTCATAATATTTTCATACTGGACCCAATCCACACATTTAAGCTCAACATTCATCAAACTAAAACTTATAACCCCATCAATTCATTCATTGAATTATCAACCAATCAACCAACAACTTGATCTTCAATTATCATAATCAACAGCATATTCATCATTCAAAAAACCCAGTTCTGTATGAATACATCAGTGACAGATAGCAGTAAAACAACAAAACAGATTAGACATTTCATTCCACTTACTTCAGCAAACCCTTGATTCCATACGCGCTTTTAATTCACTGAACGTGCGTATGTACACGCTTTCATGCAGACCAACCCGCGTATACTTATGTGCATTATTCAGAAAACCCTATCTGCCCATACGCACTTTTCTTTAAGCATACCCGCGTATACACGTGCTTTTGCTGAAGCGAACCTGCATATACATCTGTAACTTTTCAGGACTGTGCAGCTCTTCAGATCAGATAAAAAACTCAGATTTCATCCTTTACTTCAGAAAGTATTTTGCCTCATCTCAGATCTAAACCTTCCATAAAAAGATCCAGAAAATACATATACATTTCAGATCTAGAGATCCCTCATCATCATTTTCTTCATAGGTGCATCATAGATTCAGATCTATCAATCAAGAACAGAGTTCATCCATGCAGATATTCCTTAGAGAGATTTATTCATTCACAACCCTTACTCATGCACTCTTGCACAATGATCTTCTTCTCCTTATATATATTTAGCCTTTATCAATACCATGAGTCAAAACCACACCACTTCCGATGGTATTCCTGGACGGGATCAAATAGATAATCAAGCGCTCAATACAATGGGTCAATACCATGGTAACACCCCTGGGTATTCTAAATTTAGAGCGCAAATAGCCATAAGCGACTTGACACGCATTTTTCCGCGTGCATACGCTACTTCGTCTTAACAAACCTGCGTATGCATTGTGACATACCTTGTTCAACTTTATTCTGGCACTTTCTGAGTTCCTTTCTTCTACTACTTCTGAACTGATCTGTAGATACATCAGATTTACATTATTAACAACTTATCAAGTCAGTTTCCATCACGAACAACTTCATTAAGCAGGTTCCATCAAAGTCAACACATTGTATCATATTGCCAACAATCTCCCCTTTAACTCATCAAGTAGGTTGTCATCAACTTTATCAAGTGGGTTGCCATCAAGGACAACATTCTGCATCATATTGCCAACATTCTCATTTCATCAAGTAGGCTACCATCAACTTCATCAAGTAGGTTGCCATCAAGGACAATATATGCCAACACAGGATTGGGTTGAAAACATGATGGTTGTGTAGATCTCGTCTTCCTAATTCCGACGTCGTAAACGGTTCGAAAAACTGATGTCGTATGAGGGAGATATCACGTTCTGATCGAAAAGCCAAACAGTTAAATTTGCGACAGTTTGAGTAAGTTTGACTGGGATGCATAGTCAGCAAAAAGGGAATATTCCTTCCTTAGAATCAATCAAAATTTGACAAGTGTCACTTCTTTATTGGTCAAATGAGTTTGTACGTTTTTTTGGTGGGCCAATCATAGGGTGTCGTGTGGCCAGCCTTGAGGCCGCCACGTGTCCCTACAATGGCATTGAAAAATTTTGTTGGAGGCCGCAGGAATCGACCCCCAGACCTTCTATAGAACACGCGCACATCTAACCACACAAGCCACATGGTGAATCTTAACCTTATAGTCTGCGGATTATATTTAAGATTTATTGCAGTCGTGTTTGTGGGTTGGGGATCGCCGGTGGTCCCAACCCACCAGCAGTCCCCGCGTGGTGTGTTCACATGGTATACGTTAACGTAACCACCGAAGTCGCAACCAATTTAACCTACAATCCTGCCAGCAGTTATGATGGTTATCACATGGAAAACTTTATCAACCATTCTCTGTGCGGTTATCGTAAACCCTCCTTCAAACCCAGAGTTTCGACCTTTGTAACTGGAGTTAAGCATTGGGTTCCACCAACTTTCACGGTGACCGTGTGATTTGGGTTGGCATGTGGCCACCCCAACCACAAAACTTATTGCGACCGTTAATTTCAATGGTATTTTTGGCCAACGCACAATTTTGGGAGGGATTCACTATTTTGACTCTAGATAAGTGGAGTTCTACACTTTTAGTGGATTTTTTCTAGGTGTAACTAGAAAAAAGAGTAGGAGACTCAATTTTCGCCCATGCTGAGTTAATGAAGAGTCATTTTTTACTAATTGGAACATTTTGAAGCCATTTGTGCAGAGAAAACAACCATTAGAGCACTGTAACTATTGAAATTCAACAAGATGATGAGCTTAGTGAAAAGAGTCGCCTTCACTAAGTGGGCCCACAGGCTATTTTTGG
This sequence comes from Pinus albicaulis, assembly GCA_034641835.2. Classification (NCBI taxonomy): domain Eukaryota; kingdom Viridiplantae; phylum Streptophyta; class Pinopsida; order Pinales; family Pinaceae; genus Pinus; species Pinus albicaulis. The sequence goes on from CM076580.1 coordinate 512,618,541, forward strand.
CGCAAGTCTATTTTTAGACATGGTGATCATATTTCAGAAGTTGCAGGATGCTATTTGTGGATGGTTGGTCAAGTTTGAAAAATAGATGAAATTATATTTTTAGAATATTGGGCGAATTCTATTTATAGATCGTCGATCTAAAAATAGAAGTGTCGATTATTATTAGCTCTTAATAATAATCCGACAATAAACAACAACTTATTATCTTAGAGAGCTTAATTTTAGTGAGAATATTTGGACAACTAGTGGGCTTTAGGAATTATGCAATTCCTAGGGTTTACTGGTGGTTCATGCATGGAGGACTCAATTAGAACTGAAGTGGAAAAGTTATGACAGAGTTGGAAGAGTAGTTCATGGAGTTGTATTCAGTTTAACTCAGTTAAAGTGAGTTATCAGTTGAGCTAGGATATCTAGTCTAACTGAATGATACACTAGTGAGAGTGGAGTGAATTAATTCACAAAAATAATAACTCATTAATCAATTGAACAATACAACAATTAACTACAGTGCATGGAATTTCCAGTGGAGACCCAGTGGAGAGATAGATGAAAGGGCAAGATGGACTATCTGTTGTGACTATAGTGATGCATTGATTGCACCACATACACATTGGAGTTGCCAATGAGGATTTCACAGTGTAAGAAAGGGTAATTTGAATTCATTCAGAGCTATTCTTATGCAGGGATTGCGCAGTGGAGGCAGGCTGTTTGGAGGCAAGAAATTGGTGCATAGAGATGCAAATTTCTGCATGACAGTGTGTAATTAATCTATGTTGTATTGAGAGCTTGATGTACTAAGATTTGTATGAGATTTTTACATGATCTCCATGATATATAATATATGATAGTTGGGGTTTTTAGCTTCAAGCTTTCCTGTTAAACAACTATGTTAGGTGTGATTGTTTTTATTTATGCTTCACATGTGTTTGCAATCAAAATTCCGCAAAAGATTAACAGTGGAATAATTTTGTATTTTGCAAGAAGTTAAATATTGTGAGCTCAGGGGAATTTGGATGTATGCATGCTTAGTGTATACTAATTTCTACATGGTATTAGAGCAGTGTTAATTCTTGAAGATTGCAATTGTGAAGAATTGTTGAGTTTGTGCTGGTGGACAATTCGAATTTCCTTCATAAAATTCTTGGTGCGATAGTTGAGTATACATTGTAATGTCTTTCAATGGGTTGCGATTGGAGTATGCCCTTGATGGGAGCTCGAATTACATAGCCTGGAAGGATAGGATGGAGGTGGTGCTGGAGGATAATGAACTAAAGGATTTCATCGATAGCGATGTTCCTAAGCCGGGATCTAGCGATGCTGCATTACTTGACGCATGGCAAAAGAAGATAGCAAAGACAAGAAGAATTATGTTCGAAGGTGTGAAGGACCATATTGTGTCCAGCCTTCATGGGAAATCCACTCCATTCTTAATGTGGAAGGCTTTGACAGATTTTTTCCAAAGCAGCAACGACCAGAGGAAGTTGGCGCTGAAAGACAAGCTCAGAAAAATAAAAATGGAGAAGCACGACAGTATTCCAAAATATCTCACGAAGTTTGTCCACTGTAGGGATGAAATACGAAGTGTGGGGATTACTGTTGATGATGAAGACTTGGTGAGCTTGGCTCTCCTTGGGCTTCCGAAGAGTTGGCATAGCTACGAAGACTCTGTCAATGGATGAGAGAAACTGCCAGGATGGGAGTGACTTTGGTCGGATCTTGTGCAAGAGGAGATAAGGCGAGGTACCATGGATGGCTCTTCATCGAAGAATGAAGATGAAGATAATTGTACTTTGGCTGCCAAAGCAAGGAAAGGGAAGGGGAAGAAATTTCCTTCAAAATACGATGCTAAAGGAAAGAAGCAGGATTTGTCCAAAGTGAAGTGTTTTCACTGTCATGAACATGGGAATTTCGCCACTAACTACCCACAGAAGAAGAAGAACAAGAAAGCTGCTGGAGCTGCAGCTGGAGAGGCCTTAGCCTCGCAATTTGAACTTTATTTCTCTTTGATCGCATGCTTGGTTTCAAGCTATATGGGATCGGTGTGGTATCTTGATAGTGGTGCGTCTTTCCATATGACGGGAGACAAGGAGTTGTTTAGTGACTTGGAGGAGAAGGACCTCCAGATGCATATAGAGATGGGTGACGATAATTGATACATTGTGACTGACATTGGGACCATTACCTTTGAGAGGGAGTCCAGTAATCCATTCTTGTTGAAAGGTGTTATGCATGTTCCAGGTCTGAAGAAGAACTTGGTCTTGGTCGCAATGTGTGCAGGCTCAAAAGAGTGTTGTATGGGCTAAAGCAAGCACCACGTGCTTGGTACACTCGGATCGACAGCTATTTCACTGGATTTGGCTTCACCAAGAGTGAGGCGGATGCAAACCTGTACCAAATTGTGGTGGAGGGTAAGATTTTAATCATTGTTCTTTATGTCGATGATTTAATACTAACGGGTGATGAGCAGTTGATACACTCATGCAAGGTAGATCTTGCAAAGGAGTTTGAGATGAAGGATTTGGGCCTCCTTCATTATTTCCTTAGATTGGAAATATGGTAGCGGGAAGGTGAACTATTTGTGTCTCAAGGCAAGTATGCCCGAGAGATACTGGAGAAGTTTCACATGCAAGGCTGCAAGCCTATCGACACTCCTCTTCCAGAAAATTAGAGGAAATATTATGCTACATCGGCAGAGGTAGTGGATGCCACTGTTTTTCGACAGTTGGTGGGTTCGCTCATGTATTTAGTTAATACAAGACTGGACATATGCTATGCGATGAACCAACTTTCACAAGTGATGGTTAATCCTACCAATCTCTTTTGTAAGGTAGGTAAGCATATCCTAAGATATCTCAGGGGCACATCTGAGTATGGCTTATGGTACAGATAGACGGATGAGGTGAAGTTGCATGGCTTCACGGATGCAGATTGGGCAGGCAGCCCAACAGACAGAAAGAGCACATCGGGAGGGATTTTCAGTATCAGATCTACAACAGTTTCTTGGTACAGTAGGAAACAAAGATCCATGGCACTCAGTTCAGCTGAAGCAGAATACATGGCAGCAAGTCAAGCTGCATGTGAGGCTATATGAATGAGGATGATCCTGGTTGTTTTGTTCAGTTCACATTTAGATCCTACAGTGATACATTGTGATAATTAGAGTTGCATCAAAATTTTTATTAATCATGTGTTTCATGATAGATCTAAAAATATTGATATCTGGTATCATCATATCAGATATTTTGTGCAGCGGAAGATCATGTTGCTTCAGTACATTCCTACGGAAGATCAAGATGTAGATATTCTGACGAAGGCGCTCACCAGGAGAAAATTCTAATACCATAGAGGCAGGATCGGGGTGAATGATAATACCTATCTTGTTGAGAGGGAGTGTTGAGATTCAACAAGATGATGAGCTTAGTGAAAAGATTCGCCTTCACTAAGTGGGCCCGCAGGCTATTTTTGGTGCAAGTCTATTTTTAGACTGTCTATTTTTAGACATGGTGATCATATTTCAAAAGTTGCAAGATGCTATTTGTGGATGGTTGGTCAAGTTGGAAAAATAAATTAAATTCTATTTTTAGAATATTGGGCGAAGTCTATTTATAGATCGTCAATCCAAAAATAGAAGTGTCGATTATTATTAGCTCTTAATAATAATTCGACAATAAACAACAACTTATTCTCCTGGAGCACTTAATTTCAATGAGAAGATTTGGAAAATCAGTGGCTGAAGGAATTACGCAATTCCTAGGGTTTACTAGTGGTTCATGCATGGAGGACTCAGTTAGAACTGAAGTGGAAAAGTTATGACAGAGTTGGAAGAGTAGTTCATGGAGCTGTATTCAGTTTAACTCAGTTAAAGTGAGTTAGACTCAGTTCAGCTAGTTGTATCTAGTCTAACTGAATGATACACTAGTGAGAGTGGATTAAATTAATTAGTTAATTAATTCACAAAAATAATAACTCATTAATCAACTGAACAATACAACAATTAACTACAGTGCATGGCAATTCCAGTGGAGACCCAGTGGAGAGATAGGTGAAAGGGCAAGATGGACTATCTGTTGTGACTATAGTGATGCATTGATTGCACCACACACACATTGGAGTTTCCAATGATGATTGCGCAGTGCAAGCAAGGGTAATTCGAATTCACTCATAGCTATTCTTCAGCAGGGATTGTGTAGTGGAGGCAGGTTGTCTGGAGGCAAGAAATTGGTGCATAGAGATGCAAATTTCTGCATGACAGTGTGTAACGAATCTATGTTGTACTAAGAGCTTTATGTACTAAGCTTTGTATGATATTGTTACATGATATCCATGATACATAATATATGATAGTTGGGGTTTCCAGCTTCATGCTTTCCCATTAAAAAACTGTGTTATGTGCGATTGTTTTTATTTATGCTTCACATGTGTTTGCAATTAATTTTCCGCAAAATATTAACAGTGGAATGATTTTGTATTTTGCAAGAAGTTAAATATTGTGAGATCAGGGGAATCTAGATGTATGCATTCTTAGTGTATACTAATTTCTACAGTAACTACATTTATTTGCAAAATTTTGAGCATAATGAAAGATGGACATGGGATTGGGAGTTGGACCAGCAGATGTAGCTCAGGAGGGGTGAACTACTTCATCATGCCTGCTGTGTAAATTTAATGTGGTGACTTATTTCTCTATTTTACATGTTGTTCAGTTTTATTTAAGCTTGTTTTATGCTTATAATTCACCTAAAATCACCTAAAATAATCTACAATTCATGGTTAAAATCCTCAATTCATAAGCAAACTAATGAGACAAGTATGCACATGTTTATAAACTGAAAAGACACTTAGCACAAAAAAAAAAATACAGACATTTCAGATCATATTGGTATCAGAGCTAAATTTTTATTCTCTGGTGTTGTTTAGTGAAAAGAATTGTTTAATTTTTTTCAAGTTTTATATGCTTACAAGGCTCAAGCTTAAGAGAGGAGAAGGAAAATTGGTGGAAGCAGAAGGGTCTCAAGAAGAGCCAAAGCAAAGGAGAGCAAGATTGCCACAATCTCCACCACCTAGTTCACCTCCTAAGGAAGCAGAAGCTACATTAAGCATGCCTCAAGAGGAAGGAGAAATCCCTGAAGAAGTTGATCCCAAGGAGGAAGAAAGAGTGTTAAGGAAAGCATTTCTTAACATGACTGAGATGGTTAGAATCCTTTATCAAGAAAGGAATGAGAGACTAGAAGGAGAAGGATCCAAACTTCACAAGGAAGGATAAGGATCTTCAAGAGGTCACAATGATGAAGATAAGTCAAAGAAGGGAAATGGAGGCAATGGAGAGCCATCATCCTTACCCTCATCATCATCATCCTCTACTTCTTCTTCAGTACATCAGCCACACAAGTCAAAGAACACTGGTAAAAGTACCTTTTTAAAACTTGACCTTAAGTTTGAATTTCCTATGTTTAATGGTGAAGTCAATGTAGAAAAGATTTATAATTGGATTAGGAAATTAAAGGTCTATTTGAGAATCCATAACCTTCAATATTATGATACCAAAATTCAATTAGCTTCATTGAGAATGGAAGGTGTACAACTTGTTTGGTGGGAAGCCAAGACAAAGGAGGAAATCAAGAAACATGGTAAGATTATTCTATCATGGTTAGATTTCATTACTACTATAAAAAAATAGTTTTATCCATTAGCTCATATGTATAAAGTCATAATCGACTGGCAAAACTTTAGGCAATTGAAGGGACAAAATGTGCAAGAATAGACCCAAGAGTTTAGGAGAAGAGCTCTCTTATTAGGGGTAGATTTGCAAAGCCAAGATACCTGGCTCAAGTACATAGGAGGCTTACATAGCTACCTAAAACATACTATTCTCATGTTTAACCCCACCAGTATAGATGAAGTATGTGTTCAGGCCACACATCTAGAAGCTAGAGGGAAGAACATTTCTGAAGAGGGTAGAAAGAAACCTTTTAAGGGTAAAGCCAAAGAGAATACCTCAAAAGGTAAAAACAAAAAGAATGCATCTATTAAGAAAGAGGTAGAAAATTTATTTTTAAACATTGTTCAAAAGAAGGCCATGATGAAACTCATTGTTGGAAATTCCATCCTGAAATGAGGCCAAAGAAACCCAAAAACAAAGGCAAACTTAAAATTGCAGCTACAACTCAACATGATTTAGGATCTGATTCAAGTGATGAATCTAAGATTACATCCATGGGATTGAATAACATGGAGGGAAAATAAATTAAAACTAAACCCAGTACTAGTACATCAAATTGTCACATACATACTCCAAATGAAGAAGAAAGAATAGAATTGTTTCATGTGAGGATCATCTCCAAACATACCAATATTGACAGATTGTTTGATAGTGGGTCACAAGAAAACTTAATATCTGAAGACTTGGTCAAGAAAATTAACCTTAATACCATACCACATCCAAAACCATATCCATTAGGTTGGATTTGTGAGGATGAAAATTTACAGTTTTCAAAGAAATGTATATGGCAGTTTGCAATCACTACAAATTTTGTTGGCATGGTTGAATTAGACGTGGTTCTGCTTGACATAAAAGGTATTGTATTAGGCAGTCCTTACTTGTATGACAGGAAAGAGATCTTCCATCGCCATGATAACAAGTATCATTTATTCAAACATGGCAAGGAGTTCATTGTTAGAGCACATCGCAAGAAGACAAACATTGCTATGGTAAATGTTGGACAGGTAAAGAAGCTAGTAAATTCAAGTAAGGTTTTTTTTCTTCTTATGATTAAGCCTAAAGATGATGTTAATCATGAATCATTTTAGGGATGTGATCCTAAGTTGAAATCATATTTATATGATGTAGTTAATGCACATCATGAGATGTTTCAAGAGCCAACAGGATTGCCTCCAAAAAGAAAGATTCAACATGAGATTCAGTTGCAACAAGATTGTCCTCTTCCAAACATCGGTATGTATCACATGTCGATAATGGAGAATGTTGAAATTAGAGAGATGTTGGATAAAGGCATCATAAGGCTAAGCACCTCACCATGCAGTTCACCCATAGTTTTGATACCAAAGAAAGATGGGACTTGGTGCATGTGTGTAAATTTCCGAGCTTTGAACAAGATTACGGTAAAAAATCGTTACCCACTCACAAGGATATATAATTTTCTTGATCAGCTGAAAGAAGAATTTTTTTTCACTAATTTAGATTTACGAAGTGGATATCATCAAGTAAGAATTGCAGAAAGTGAGATAAGGAAAACTTCATTCAAAACCAAACAAGGACTCTTTGAGTGGCTAGTTATGCCATTTGGTTTGTGTAATGCACCGGGAAATTTCATGCATGTTATGGATTGTGTTTTGCATCCATTTATTTATGAATTTTCTATTCTCTACTTGGATGACATATTGATTTTCAGAAAAACAAGAGAAGATCATGTCTTGCATGTGAATAGAATGCTTGATATTTTGAAGAAAGAGAAATTGTTTCTTAAGATGTCAAAGTGTGAGTTTGGAAAGAATTCTTTGGTATATTTGGGACATATTGTAGGAGGAGGAGAGTTGAGAATTGATCCTTCTAAAGTGGAAGCCATTTTGAATTAGCCCACACCCAAAATAGTAACCGAGGTAAGAAGTTTCTTAGGTGCAGCTCAATATTGGAGAAAGTTTATTGCTAACGTTTCTATCATCGTAGCTCCTATGCATGCAGTGACAAGTGTGAAGAAAGGCTTCCAATGGGGAGGCAAACAACAACAAGCTTTACAAGATTTAAAAGCTTTAAAAGACAAGATCAGTACATCTCTAGTCTTTCATTACCAAATTTGAGATAGCCATTCGAGATTCAAACTAATGCTAATGATTATGCCATGGGCACAGTTCTTTTGCAGCATGGTAAGCCTATCGCTTTTCATTCTGAAACTTTTAATGGTGTTGTGACTAATTATCCTACATATGAAAAAGAACTATATGCGTTGGTACAAAGTGTCAATAAGTGGAAACACTACTTGATGGGTAAAGAGACTATTGTGCATACTGATCACCAACCATTACAATACTTGCAGTCACAAACAAAATTGCAGCAATCAAGACATTTTAGGTGGGTGGGATTTCTTCAACGGTTTCACTTGGTTATAAGGTAAAAGAAAGGTATTTTCAATATATTTGCTGATATGCTTTCAAGGCCAATCATTAGTGCATCTACTTTACTCAAAAATGATTCTGTTGTACATGAGAGTTACATAGAACAATATGCACATGACATTGATTTTCAATATGTGTATGCTAGTTTGAGTGAAGGGAATCGAGTTGAAGAAAAATATTATCAAATGCATAAAAATTTTCTGTTTCATTTGGGCAAGCTGTGTATACCACAAGGACAAAGGCTAAGTGTCATGAGAGAAGCTCATTCATCTCTTATTTCTGGACACTTTGGGGTAATCAAAATAGTGGTGCATCTATAGAGGTATTGCTATTTGCCTCGCATGGTAGATAGTGTGTCATGTTTTATAAGAGGTTGTTCTATGTGTGCAACAAGTAAGCCTAGTAATAGGAAGCTTGGGTTGTAAACACCACTACCGGTACCATCAAGGCCATGGAAGAGTGTCTCCATGGATTTTGTTGGAGCTCTACCTATGTCAAGAAAACATCATGATTATCTTTATGTAGTTGTGGATAGATTCAGTAAAATGTGTATAATTATGCCATGTAAGAAAACCATTACTGCTGAAAAAACTGTTGAACTTTATTTTCAACATGTTTGGGTTCATTTTGGATTGCCAACTTCTATTGTTAGTGACAGGGATTCCAGGTTCATTGGGAATTTTTGGTAAAATCTATGGAGAATGATGGTCCAGATAAAGTTGAAAAAGAGCATTGTTTTTCACCCACAAACAGATGTACAAACCGAGGTGGTGAATGAAAACTTTGTGCATCTATTGAGAGGATATTGCAACAAACATCCTAAGTTGTGGGATGAGCAACTGCATTACATTCAACACACTTACAACTGGGCAAAGCACTCTTCAACACAAACATCACCTTTTGAAATATGCTTTGGGTATTTTCCAAAATTGCCATTAGACTTCATCTTTGGGAAGGATTTTCTAATTGATGACCATAATGACATTGACAAGTCTCGAAAGTTCATTCAGAAAATTCTGATTATTCATCAACAAGTTCAATAACAGCTTGAGAAAAGTCAAATAAAAAACAAAGATATGCATGAAAAACATAGAGTTGATCACAAGTTTCAAGAGGGAGATGAGGTATGGTTGCACATTAGCAAATAAAGGATGCAAGGGGAAGGTAAAAAGCTAAAATCCATTCACTATGGTTCATTCAAGATCATAAAGCAAGTTGGTAATAATGCATTCCAACTTGAATTGCCTTCTTATATTCAAATGTATTCAGTTGTTAATGTTGAAAACTTATGTTTGTATGAGCCACCTTTGATCGATGATCAAGGAAGTGATTTTCAGCTACCTTCGATTTAAAATTTCAAGCCAGAATTTCTGGATGAGCTAAAAGAAGATACGATTCTTGACAGGAGGACAAGAGCATCCAAGACGGGAAGTGTTGACTACCTTCGAGATGGGCTCAAAGGCACTAAACAAAGCAAGGAAAAATGGATGGAGTCTGGAAAGTTGAAGGAGTTTTACCCTCATCTACTGAACAGGTAATCAAGTATTTTGGGGTCCACAATCTTCCCAATGGGGAGGAGTGATCAGGAGTTCATAAATTTTGCTCAAAATTCAAAGTTACAGGATTGGGTTGAAAATAAGATGGTTGCGTAGATCTCTTCTTCCTGATTCTGACTTCGGGAATGGTTCGAAAAATTGATGTCATATGAGGGAGATATCACGTTCTGATCCAAAATCCAAACAAGTAAATTTGCAACAGTTTGACCAAGTTTGAATGGGATGCACAGTCAGCAAAAAGGGAATATTCCAAGGAATATTACTTCCTTAGAATCAATCACAATTTACAAGTGTCGCTTCTTTATTGGTCGAATGAGTTTATACATTTTTTGGTGGGCCAATCACAGGGTGCCACATGGCCAGCCTTGAGGCTGCCACGTGTCCCTGGAATGGCATTGAAAATTTTTGTTGGAGGCCGCAGGAATCGACCCTCGGGCCTCCGGCAGAACACGCACATGTTTAACCACCCGAGCCACATGGTGAATCTTAACCTTATAGTGTGCGGTTTATATTTAAGATTTATTGCAGTCGTGTTTGGGGGTTGGGGACTACTAGCAGTCCCAACCAGCCAGCGATCCCCATGTGGTGTGTTCACATGGTATACATTAACATAACCACTGATGTAGCAACCAATGTAACCCTCAATCCCACCAGTAGTTACGACGGCTGTCGCATGGCAACATTTATCAAAAATTATCTGCGTGGTTATCGGAAACCCTCCTTCAAACTCGAAGTTCCAACCTTTGTAACCAAAGTTAAGCATTGGGTTCTGCCAATTGTCATGGTGACCGTGGGATTGGGGTTGGCATGTGGCCACCCCAACCGCAACACTTATTGCGACAGTTAATTTTGACAGCATTTTTGGCCAGCGTGCCATTTTGGGCGGGATTCACTATTTTAACTCCAGATAAGTGGAGTTCTCCACTTTTAGTGCATTTTTTCTAGGTGTGATTGAACAAAAGAGTAGGAGACTCAATTTTCAACCATTCTGAGTGAATGAAGAATCATTTTTGACTAATTGGAGCATTGTAAAGCCATTGGTGCAGAGAAAACAACTATTAGAGCACTGTAACTACATGTATTTTCAAAATTTTGAGCATAATGAAATATGGACATGCCATTGCGAGCTAGACTAGCAGATGTAGCCCAGGAGGGGTGAACTGCTTCATCATGCCTGCTGTGTAAATTTCATGTAGTGACTTATTTCTCTGTTTTACACTATAGTTCAGTGTTGTTTAAGCTTGTTTTATGCTTCTAATTCACCTAAAATCATCTACAATTCATGGTTAAAATTCTCAATCCATAAGCAAACTAATGAGACAATTATGCACATGTTTATAAACTGAAAAGACACTTAGCACAACAAAAATAACACAATAATTTCATATCAGTAAGCCTTCAACTAGAGACAACCATACCCAGATTCAGAGTTCTAGCTAGAGACGGAGAAGCCCAGGAGCATGCCTATGGTTGGTTTCCTTCCTTAAACCACCACAACTTGAGACCTCTCTTTTCAAGTTGAGATTCTCCATTTATTTCACAGTTTGAAGACCTCCTTTTTCTAGGTTGATGGTCTCCCTCTTCAAAGCATTAGGGACAATTCGTCTTGCAGAAGACTTCAACTTCTTTCCAGATTTGGAAGAGTTTCAAGAACTACAATAAAAATTATAGGTTGAAACCTCAATGGTCTCCCTCTTCAAATAAATAGGGAGCACCTTCTCTAGCATACACCTTTAGCTTATTTCCAAATTTGGAATAGTTCCAAGAATTTCATTAAGCGTTCCAGTGTTGGTGGTCATCCTTAAACCATCTTTGGAGAGACCTCAAGTACCCCACCTTATACCATCATTTGAGAGAGGAAATTCAACCTATTGTTGGCATGCATTATTGTATTTTTATTAGAGCTCTCTTCTTGGACTCGTATATACCCCTTCAAATTAAGGGAGGAAATGTTGGACACCTAATCCGCTAAGGGTTTTGGGTGTGGAAGTTGAACAGCCAAAGGGATTTCAAGGGACCTTGGAATATAAATAAAACAGTCATAAAAATGTATTATAAATGTAAATCTTGGGAATAGTAAATGTATCTCACAATTATCTTTGATATCGTGTTCACCATTCCATGTTTGTTTAACAATTTACATAATTAGTCAACATACTGAGAGATAGAAAAAATAGTAATCAAAATTCAAATAAGTTATGATTACACAACCATGGTTTAGAAAATATCCCTTGTTACATAAATCATTTATGAAAACGCTAATACTTCACTCGCAAAGATAAATGTATTCATCCCAATGGGGACTACAATTGGAATCCCATTGATTGTAATATCTAAAAGTCATCTACAACAAATAACAAGGAAGTGCATTCAGGAATTAGACCATTCTATCAAATGCACACATAATATATTTTACAATGGTAAAATGCATTGACGACAAAAACAAATGTTCCAATGAATTAAAACACTTACAATATGCAAAAACACAACTTGATATTCTTTATCCCTCAGCTATCTTTCAGAATCATGCTTATTGCAATGAGTTCCTTCACTTTAGCTTCAATGAATTATTTCAATGGAGAAACAGTAATTTCATGCTTAACACATTCATTGAATAATTCCTCAATTTCTTTTTCTTCTTCTTGAAATTTAAAAATTGAGGCAAAGTACTCTTTGTTAACACTAACAAAAGTAATTAGCCATTTGCTAATTTCCTCTACAATAAAAATAAATTATATCATCGAACTCCATTGCCTATGATTGTTTCAGCTTATCCAAATCCATCATCAACTTATACTTCACAATTAATTTAGACTCATATGTAATACACGAACCATTTAAATCATGAACAATCACTACCACCTTGAGATACCATTTTTCTCTTCAATTTTCTATGTCTCCATACTCAGAAATAATGTACTCCAATGTTCTGATTTTCTCAAACCATGTAGCCCTAATATTCCTCATCTAATCGGCATTAGGAAACCCTTGTTTGTATTTTTCTATTTAGAACAGTGAATAAAGATTCCAACTAAAATTTAATAGGTCATTATCTGTGAATTCCCTGTCACCCTCCAGCTCACTTTTGAACCACTCAACAAAAGACTTAGTTATTTGCTTTAAATGTCGCAGATCAAAAGAAACCTTCCATTAAAATTCAATAATATGAAATATTTCGGATATATTACCAATGATATCTGATTTCACTACACTCAGAAGGTTGACAAGTTTCTCAAATGTCTTAAATCTGCCAGGACTAGAAATTTCTAATGGCAGTCTGTGTATCGCTAGTGGGGTCTTCAACAAAGGATCCAGGCTCAGGGTATCTTCTATCTCTTTTATTTTTTCCTTCAGCTTCATATTTTATACTTGTCATCGACCAATAGAATTCGCAAGAACTTGACCACCAACTTGATGCAATTTCAACATCTCTAGCGTTGCAACCGAAGACATATCAACATTCAATTTTCTGATCAATAACCTTTTTATCAAAAATTTGTATCCTTTCAATATTCAATATCTTACCGCCCCTGTGATAATTTTCATCTTGCAATGTGACAAAAGGTTCATTGAAATTAATGTCCTCTTCAACAATTTCCTTCATTATTTTCTGTTTTTCTAGCAATCAAGTACTAACCCAATCAAGTAGTACAACACTATAAAATTCCATGTCTGTGCATTCTTCTATGTTTTATGTTGCAAGTGCACTCTTAGATATAAATGATTCAATTGTGTGTGCTCTTTCTCAAGTTACTCTATGAGAAGGCTATCCATCATCACCTCCACCTAATAGTCTATCGGAAACCATTTTTTCGATTCTAGTAGCTCTTTTCCTTCATTAGCTGGCATATGAAGTGGCATCAGTACGCCATGTGTAAGATTGAGATTTCCACGTAGGAATTATGATTATTTTCTTAAATCTTTCTCCCATCCTGGTGATCTCTTTTTCAATGATCTGTTTAGTATCTACTACTGTTTTTGATATTTTTTTGATACATTGTGACTTTCCTTACTATACTCCCTACTTATCATAAACAAGTTCTTGTATCTCATAGAATCAAGTTGTTTTGTGGAAGTTCTTCCTCTATCAAAGCCTTCAAAAGCTTAACCCCCACTTAAGTTAAAAGCATATAAATACTTTGTAAAAATGTTAGCATGAGTTGTATTCTTCACAGTCACTTTTCCAATAGTACACAGAAAAGAAATGAATTTTCTTTTATTTTTATGTTCAAATATAGATATCCAACGACGATATTTCCTACATACTTCAGCAAAAAAATACCTATCTAGAACAAAAATTGGGAAAATTAATGGTTTATATTCAAAACCATAAGTTCGTATAACCATATTGATTTCTCTTTCCTCATATTCCCATTTTCTAGATAGGAAAACCTCAACCTATGTAGATATTCAATAAGGCTCTTGTCTAATTACCATGAAATACACTTTCCTTGCGAACATATTGAATTAAACAACAATTTAACGAAGCTTCATGCTTCCACAATATAGGATAGCATGAATCCATCGATTCCTCGTAAAATTTGAATCTGGGATTACGGGGTGAACCTTAAAACACATGATTTGACATGAGAAATGTTATTAGATATGAAATCATAAAGAAGTCATTGTTTTTGGATAATATATCTAACGTAATAGCTAATTAATTCTAAATTACATTAGGCCAATCAAAAATACAATTATTTTTGTATGTCTCATAAAGCACATAGAAAATGTAATTTGGAATATGTGATGTAATTTCCAACCCTACTACATGGGAAAAGAGAAAAAAAAAATTATAAATGGTTTCCTAAAAAAAGAAATATCTACAAAAGGAACATCGGGAGGAACCTCAAAATTTGCATAAATAATTCCCACACAATGTCAATTACGTGTCCTTTTGGATCCAGGAAACTATTCGCAACAAAAAATTCTAAACACTTGTCTGGTTCTGGTAACTCGAATAACCATCTGATTGCATTGGGATTTAGAGGAACCTTTAATGCTCCTAGATTAATTTACCTCTTTCTTAAATCAAAATTATTTGCACAGAGATAAATGATTTCTATGAAATCACATCGAGCATTCGCTAATCCGGTACTCCAAACCTTTTTACTTGTTTTCTCTTACGTTGACATATTGACATATCGTTCATACGTTCTCGACTAGTCAAAAATATCATTGATCTTAGCAAGTTAGTTAATCCTATCACTGCAAATAACGTATTTCCATAGCCTACTACCTATTCTTCATTTGCAACAAAAATACTTTTTCAATCAATAACGTGCTCAAATCCCATTTTGCTTTATAATTCTCCATTTTATTCACAAACACATGTTATTACAATTACTCGTGTGAAAATAGTTACACACGACACTCTGAATTAAATAGAAATTAATGATACCATAGCCAACTTCTACGGTCAATAATAGGAAAAAAAATTGAAATTTCAAAAGCATCCTGACAATTTACTTCACACTTTTCTCCTACTTAAATATCATTGATATAAGTGTCATAGGAAACATTCCTACTTCAATATCATTGATATAAGTGTCATAGGAAACATAAATTTACAATATACAATAATAAGCGTTGTTTACTGAACATATAGAATTGCCCACGTGCCTAATTTCTATTTTTATTTTTTTAATAAAAAATCGACAACACAAGTTATTGAATATTTTTTGTAATAGCAGAAATGGATTCAACATTATCAAAAAACCCCTTGAAAATTTTTCCCATACCATAAAAAACTAGCCAAAAACCAGTTTTTTTTAATGTTTTTTTGTTTTTGTTTTTTCAATAAACTATGACAGCACAACTGTTGACACTTGATTGATAATCAAGCTCATGAAAGTTGAAAACTATAACCTCAAGTTTAAAAAAAATCCGCCATATTTTATCAACAATGTGTCGTAATTTCCCTTCTTTTTTTGGTCAAATTTGATGACTGGTAAAACTATCAAATAATAGATACAAATAGTAAAGGGTGTTGTGTAACGAGGTGGAAATTTACTTGGAGGTAAAAAAAAATCACCAGAATCCGGCCAACTTTTCCTTAACAAATATGATAGAAGGAGTGGTTGAATCATGTTTTTGAGAGTGGAGATGGATTCAACACCATAAAAAACACTTGAGGAACCCAAAATCTTGAAATTTGACAGTTATAGGCCAGATTTTGCCAAAATATATGTCGGCTTTTGTTAAAATATTGTCACGAATTCCATTGTTTTACGGGAAAATTTGAAGCCTTGTTGCACTATGCAATAGTAAAGTGCACAAGGACATTCGAAAATAAATATTATGCCAACACGTTTTCAGCTACTTTTTACAACGAATCAACTTGACAATTGGTCCCACTACTTTATAAAACCGAACCAAATTTGAATTACGAATAACTTGATACAACCATTTCTCTCAAAATTGGACATGTAGTTACGATAAATTGCAAACCTTATTCCAAACAAGTGGATTTTATTTTAAACTCTTTGGTTTCTACAAATGTGAAAATAATTGTTACACCATCTTTTGGTCATCTAACCCATTGATATTAGATGGACCCAAGTACACCATGTAAGACCAATTTTACCCTAAGTATAATTGCATTCACTATGAAAATAACTTAGTAAAACACCTTTATTAAGTTTTTTATGGTCTAAACAGGGAACCCCATGGGGAAACATTAAATAAATTCATATTTGTTTAGTTTTCCTCAAGGAATAATTAGTTAAACAACAATTTAATTAATATTCTTGGTTATATTTAACCCAAAACAAGGAAACTAATTAGATAAATCAGTATTTATGTTATTATTTTCTAAGAATAATTATTTAAACATTACTTAAATAATATTATTTGTTAAATATGACGAAATCTCCCTTAGATAATTAAATAAATCATTATTTATTTGATTATTACTCAACCATATCCTTAAAATGATAAATAAATCATTTATTTATTTATTATTACTTAGCCACATCCTTAAAATGATAAATAAATCATTTATTTATTTATTATTTCTTAATCACATCCTTAAAATAATAAATAAATCATTTATTTATTTATTATTTACAAATAAGGGGATTTGACTCAAGGCAAATTCCTTTTCCCTCCAACAAGTATAATAAAATATTCCATAAAAGTTGGATCTTGATTTGGTTAATAATATTTTAATTATGCACCAATATCTAGACTAACTCAATATTTTGTTATAAACAGAAGGGTTTTCCCATTCATTTGTCACGTTTTGTTGCCTAAAGATCACTCTGGATCTCAACTCTTGGTCTGGCTATTAATCCACCATCATAGCCATACTTTTTTATTTTTGTTTGGGTTTTCTATACCATCAAGAGAGAGGAATTCTAAATCTGAAGTGCTGAGGACTTACAAGAACCCATCCCCTTGAGGAGAACTGGGAACACCCTCTTGTGTTTTCCTCCCAGGTGCCATTAATACAAAATTTATTTGATATATTCTTGTTTTGTCTATTGGATGCATAGATCTAGATTTTTGTGGCATTTATCTTGATCACCTAACTGCAGATCTGAAGATATTAGCAGTCATTTCTGTTGTTAGGGTTGTTTGTTATGCATAGCTAAAGTGGTATTTTTTCGTAAACTTGGAATTAATATTCACACTAACCACTGGCGACTCCACATAGGTTTACGATTATGACCACTGTCGTTTTTCTTATCCTTGCATATCCAGCTACTTTAAACTCTAGGATTTCTCTTTAGCCCCTTGTTTTTCTTTTCTTGATGTTTTTTTTAACCTATATAACCCTAAACGATAAAAATTATAACTTTTGTGTGTTTTCAGAACTATTGCGTAGATGACAGACATCAGCCGCAGCTGAGACGACAACTTTTTCTGAAATCTGCCACCGAGAGTGCCGGAAGTACATGTCACACTTTTCAGCCCAAAACTAGCGACCTGGACCTCCAGGGCACACTTTACAGCCCAAAAAGTGCAACCTCTATTAAAAACAGGTCAGAAACTGCGGCCTGGAATTTTTGCAGGGATTTTTCTGAAAGTTTTCTGCGTTTGTTTGAGCCTATGTTCAGGGTTGTCTTACCTCCGTCTCTGCCCATTTTGGACCTGTACTTGTTCTTTTTCACTCAACTAAGTGGGAACCTAGCCCCCTAGGGCTTCAGTACTCTCCACTTTTTGCGGAAGAGTTTTTGTTGTTGCAGGTTGTCTGAAATTTCAGAGTCTTCAACCATTTTTTCAGATCTGATACCTCACCTTCAGATCTGCTTCATATTGGCTTGTTATCCATCCAAATCTCCTCATTTAGCTTTGTTTGGGTTTTCCTTTAGGGCGCACTCCGCTTCCCTCCTGGAGATAGCCTTTCGCCACCTCTTTTTACAGCAATTTTTTCTCTGATCTGTTGTTGTTTCTGCACTGGACTTTCTAGCAGATTTTTTCCTCTAGATCCCTGTCCCTTATGACCTTAGATTTATTGGTTGTTTAGTGTGTTTTGATTAGATTTTTCACTCATATACTAGTTTTTGAGAGGCACACCTCCTTGGGTTTAGATTATTGCATTATTAGCTATTTATTTTCTGTTTTGCAGTCTTATATACTGTCATTTACAGGTTATTTACAGCTATACAACACACTTTTTTCTTTTTCTCTACAAATGTTTGGGTTTAAAAATTAAAATTTACATACTTCACACACACACCCTAAGCGAAAGAGGGCTTGGTTAACACCTCCAAGCAAAGACTCTAAAACATTGAAATCAATTGATCCTGCACCTCTCTTCCCTTGTTTCGACATTGTAATCGGTTGATCTTGCACCTCCCTGCCCTTGTCGGTCTCTTTTTCCTTTGTGCCGTGTGTGTGTCATCATTGCTCAACCTCCGATGGGCCTTAATTTTCCTCAGGGGGGGGCCAACACCTCTTGCATATCTTCCCCTCCTGGTAGCACGTATTCAGGATACATCATGCCTCCTCTTTTTTCCCAACCTCCTGTTTACCACATTGTTACCCAACCTCTTCCGTCTGGTACCCCCGATTACCAGATTCTCATGATGAAATCCAATCAACCTTTAACTGTAGACATCAATCTTCAGACTCGGTCCCGTTAGTACAACAAGCCTCCCACTACGTCTGTCTCCGAGCCGCCTTCTTCGATTTCTACAGAGCCTCTTTAGACCCCTAAGGATCCCTTGCAGATCCCTCAACCTAGGACAGAGGTTCATACCAAGATCCCTAAGGGATCACTGCGTCAAAATGATTCTTCTAGAAAATCCGCCCATGCGTATAGCATAGTCGATGATTTGGCACAATCTCCTACTGCCATTTCAATGCTGGAACTCCTCCAGTCATGCCCTTCACAACGAAAAGCTCTTCTATCTTCCGTGGGCACTATAGATCCTTCTAACGATCGATTGATTGTCTTTGATGTTGACCAGTCAGAACACCCTTCTCTCCCTGCTTCCGTCGCTTTCCAAATCCCAGTCAAGATCCGAAACACTAACGTTTTCAGTGCATTATTGATGAGGGGGAATCCACCTGCATGATGTTCGCTTCGATTTGGAAACAAATCGGATACCTTGAGTTGGCTTCTTCCACGATCACCCTTCGAGCATGGGATGGCCACGCCTCCAAGCCCATTGGCTTATTCTGCAATTGTCCTATCACTCTTGCGAGCAAGACTGTTTGCGTTGACGTAGAAGTCATAGACGCCCCCTTATATTACAACATTCTACTGGGTCGTAGCTACACTTATGCGATGTCTGTTGTCCCTTTTGCGGTCCACCACAAGATTTCCTTCCCCCATAACAGAAATATAGTCACCATTGACTAGTTGACGTATTACAAACCGAAGTCTCAGACCTCCCCTGAGTCCACTATCTCTTCGGTGGCCAATAAGCAAACTGTCGACCCTTTGACCAGTGTCTCACCCGACATCTACAAGGATTCCTCCTTGCTTGGTACATTCCCTGGTCTTCCTCCTCCCATCTTTGATCCCAGCTCATTGAATGTTTGCATGATGTAATCGTCTCATGCTTCTCTCAAGAGGCCTGCTTCGGCTAGTTAGCATCCCCCTCGCCCTCCGCAGCCATATCCTAGCCCTTCGATTCAGCCTTTTGGACCTCCTCCTCCTAGCCCTTCAGCTGGTACTCATGAGCCTCTTTATCCTTCTGGATCAGTTCCTCCAAGCCTTAACCATTTAGGAGCCGTCCCACCTGGCCATTACCCCTTCGGTCAGATACTGTTCCTAGTCCCTCCACCAGGCATCTATACGGCACCTGTCATGGCCACCCTCTCTCTTCCTAACTTGACCATCGAGATTCTGGTTTGGTACCTTGATCCTCCAACCGCTACCCCACCAGGTCAACCCAAACCTTATCTTGCTTTGACCCCAGTTCAACCGGTCCCCCTGACTTCTCCCGTTGTCACAGTGCCTCAACCACCTCAATAATAACTGCCTCCTGTTGCGACCACTTCAGGTAAGAAGGGAAGAGCTCGCAAAAGGGCCTCAAAGGAAAAAGTTTCCCCGACTGACTCTGCACCTCCTCCGCCTCCAAAGCCCTGTTCTTTGTGTGATGTCGTCAGTCATGCCACCCATACTTGTCCCGAGTTGCCCTGCATCAAGCCCATGATTAATGTCGCGTTCCTTGAGTCTACGGTCCCTGAAACCTCTGCTTCTTCATCGACCGCAACCAAGAACACCAAGAATATTCACACCAAAAACCCTTGTGCTTTGTGTGGTCTCCATGGCCATTACTCTCATCATTATCCCCGCCTTACACATTACCGTGCCTCTTTGGAGGTAGTTCGGGAGTACGAGATTGAATAGAACCAATCCACTTCCCCTGTACTTGCATAGTATGCTGTAGGCCATATTGAGGATTTACCCGCTTCTATTGACATTCCCCCCTGATGTCGAAATGATGGAGCATGCGGCCACCATCCTCTACCTTTCATCATCCTTGAGACCCTCGATAGAATCTCCCTCTGAATCTTCTCCTGTTGTTTCGCTTGACCTCTTTTCAGCAAACACCCTGGGCTCAACATCAGTGGATCCTTTATCTGCTTGTTCTTACGTCATCCCTCGTGACGATGCGCATGTGATCCTTTCTTCTCATAATGATGAGTTGGGTAGCTTTTCCGCATCATGTGGTCTTTCTTCCTCTCGTCATTCCACCTTCTTTTGCGATGACGACATAATGGAAGTCATGGCCACCCCTGACTTCATCCTTCCCGCCTCTAAACGGATGCCATCATCTGTACTTGTGGTGACTTATGCGACCTCAGCTCAAGCTACGCTTCCAGTAGCTCCCACACTTCCCCTCCTCGGCAGCATGTCGGTAGTAGACATCCTATCTAGATCACTCCCTTCTGTAGAGTGTGTTCGATTTCTACTTTGCGCTTAGGTTGCCAACATTGTTCTTTATCCTCCCATTTATTGTCTTGTGGCACCTTTCATCGGGACCCCCCGTCCACACCTTACATCAGTTTTTCCAATGGGGCAAGTCGCTACTCCTGAAATTTAGCCTCGGGCCGGCCCTCGGCAGGTTGGGCCATTTTTACCCCCTTTCATGCGCTTGTTCTTTCGAACCGTGTATGCATTGGTATTGCTGCCAATAATCAGGCCAAATATGATGCAGTACGTGGGTTATTAGCCGATTCCATTTCACATCACATCCTCCACCTTCATGTTCGTTTAGATTCCCTACTTCTTGTCATGAAATTGAATGGTGTCTATCGTGTGCATAATCCTATCCTTTTCAGAAGATATTTACGAGTGAAGCTTTTGATGCGTGAATTTGAAATCATTACTTTGAGTCATGTACCTAGAGCACAAAATCACTATGTAGATATCATTGCAAACCATATTCTGGATTGTCATTTAACACACACATTTAACACACGACAATAACATAAAAATATCAAAACGATGCACATCCATAGTATGTGTCGTATAAAATGTTTTCGAGTTCATCAACTCTGATACATATGACATGCCCATAGCATGTTACAAAAACTCAAAACTGGGGGCACCACCTGCCCCTAAACACTAATCACTATCTAGAGGATCTCGAGCCAATGGCTCTGCCCCCGTAGCTTGTAGATCATGCATACCCTGTCTGACCACGCCATGCACTGCAAGACCCCTCACCATTTCGAGGGCAAACCAATACATGGCTCTATGTACTGGTCATCTAAGTCTTGCCAGCCGCATTCCGAAACACCGATCAGAAGCCTCTCACATCTATGATGGATGTCCTCTAGAAGGGCTACTACATCCTCATTGTGTTACGCCCTTGATCAACTAGATCCTGCAGCCCCCGATACTGTAGGTCGTCCCATGTACCTAGCCTTTTTTACCGGTGTTGTATCTACATACCAAAAGTAAAAGAATAAGTACCACATACAATATTCTAGAAATTTTACATGCACATAAAATATTAGAAATTTTCACTCACCATCGGGTCCCCATATACGACCAGGCGACAATGGCAGATCTGAGTCCCCACAATAACTCATCCCACTATAGGGATAGTCGTCTATATAGAGTGGCATCTGATCCCAATCAACAAAGAAATCAGGACAGAACACCCGTCCAACTGCTCCACCTCCTCCTCTGCACAATAGTCGCCCCCACCAGCGCATCCGAGGCTCTCTCGGGCCCCCATCTTGGAGCTATATGCGAGGTCTAAGTGTCGGGATCTTCTCAAAGAAGAAAGAGCACAACACTATACCATAAGCACAGTAATGGTTTACTTGCCGCTTACATAGTGACAATTGTTGTTTCAATGACGACAGCATCATTTGGGCCCACCCATATTATGTCCCACTCAAAAAACTCTCCACAAGCATCATTTCCCCCCCCCCGTGATGTGATGGAGTGCCTGGTTGCCCAGGATCCACAGCACCACTGCCGCCACAACACGAGTCTTTAACCTCTCCAAATCCTCGATGGGTATCCGAGTCCCCATGACTCGGAGACCTAGCTGAAAATGGTGCTGTACAAACTCCATGATATTCTGCCCACGCGGTAATAATGGCTGAGTATTCCCTATCATCCCAAGTGGTGGGAGACCAGTCAGGAAATATATATCCTGGACTGTCAACTCGATCCAATGCCCCTGCACTATAAAGACCTCATGGTCCGGGTCCCAATAGCTGACAATCTAGGCCAATAAGGGCTCCCCAGCTCTCATCAAAGGGTTCTCCACAAACTTCAGAACCCCAAACCTGGCTAAAGCACTGCAGACACCTTGATCCTCCCAGATCTCCGACCGTAATGCACCAAGGTCTCTCTCTCTCTAGTAGATCCGTAATTCTACCATATCTACACAAAACCATCATATGTGTCAGTATACAGATAGGAAAGATTGTTTCTCATCAAAAAAACCTAGTGCTTAGCCAAAAAACAGCATGGAAACACCCCTCCCTAATAGGTTGCACTTTTCAGGCCCAAACCTGGGACAGGTCACACTTTTCTACCCAAAACCTGCTACCCAGGTCGCACATTTTTCCCCAAAAAGTGTGACCTAGCCGTGAGGAGGAGTGGAGGGTTGTTCCTGAGCCCTAAGGACCTAATCTGAACTTTTAATCCACTGAAAAGAAAGAGTAGGGTTAGGCCTCTTACCTGCAACTGAAAGATCTCGATTCCAATAGTCAGTTTGTCCGCTATGATCACCGCAAGATTTAGGGCCTTCTCTCCTCTCTACATTCACCACAGCTCCACATGCAAATGAATGAATTTGGAGGGAAAATGCCTTATTAAAAGAGAAACCCCTGTTTTTTCTTTCACCTGCTGCGACCCAACCGTAGCTCCGTTTACCAAACCGTCTGCACCGTTGGAAAGCTCTCACCGAGCCCTTAAATGTGTATCTGTTAGTTTTTAGTGATTTGATACTTCACCAGGACACATTTTCCCAAGAAGCGCCACTTCACCCTTCCTCAAAATCGAATTTCTTCACTTGCAACACTCGTACCGGGGGCACCATGTTGCCTCCATACTTATCCATGCTTGTGTCGACTTTTTTCATGAGTTACCATCTTGTACTCATGCTTTTATGGTCCCCATTGGACCCTTCTCCTGTGTGGCAGCACCATCGTGTCACCATTGTTTAGAGCGTCCAAGTTGAGTCATCATTGCTTTCATGGAGTCTATTCCAAGTCACTTCGCATCCCGCCATAGTTCTCCATCCTTCATTGCTTGGTCCCTCTCTCGTGTCGCACATTATGGCCTTCAGTCCCACTGTCCCCTATCCATCATGATATTGTGTCAGTCGCTGCCAGGTCATCCATGCCATTTATGCTCTAATAAGGGAATTCGTCCGTTCGCTACTCAGTCCCCCCCATTTCATCATCATCATTGGTGTCAGTCTGTCAGTCACTCTATTATTTTCTCTTGTGCCTTAGTTGAGGATCCCTCATTGCTTCACCTATGGCGGACCTCCTTCTATCGACATCAGCTCATTCATTCCAGAAGACAAGTCTAGAGGGTGGTGTACCTTGGTTCCAGCTCCACTTTTGTTCGGTGCCTCGGATCAAGCAAAGGGACTCCTTATTTCCCTTTGATTTGATTGTTTCTCAGCTCCAGCTCCTTTCAGCATGATCGAGATCCGTATACTCGACGGTTCAGTGATGCAGCAACTGACATCGGTGATTCCTAGGTGTGTGTGAGATGTCTCAGCCCTCATGAGGGGGTGGCCCTACAGGTATCCCCCCACACACTCGGATGACCTCTTCATTACAGCCTTTGATGCAGCTCCATACATTTGATGATGTTGGCCTCAGCCGCTTGCAGCGCCTTTTTGATTGCATGTATCAGTCATATTTTCAGAGCCCTTTCCTGTATTCAGTGGCATTTGGGTTGCATTTATATCTCATGTACTCAGATACTATTGTACAAGTCATGGTTGTTATCCCAGGCACAATATGTGTGGGATTCATTATTATGTTATTTATCTGGCTCATGTTTATGCCAACATATCCTATATTATTTCGTCCCATGGTTTTCCAGATGCCTTATTTTTTGTACTATTGCCTCGGCGGGCATAGGTATGCCTCCCCCACTGCCTATAGCAGGTTCTCACTCATCAAAAAGACTTTTCGCACCTGTAAGTCACCTCCTTAGGGTATAGTTCTTTCGGCACTTTGGTCTATCTTACATTCCTCTCTCTTTGACTTCCCCTTTGATGTCTAGTGATTGAGTTCTTACAACGTACTTCGGTCATACGATTAGCTCCTAACGCTCACACGCTGGGGGGAAATTCTGTTACACCATTTTTTGGTCATCTAACCCATTGATATTAGATGGAACCAAGTACACCATGTAAGACCAATTTTACCCTAAGTATAATTGCATTCACTATGAAAATAACTTAGTAAAAACCACATTTATTAAGTTGTTTATGGTCTAAACAGGAAACCCCATGGGGAAACATTAAATAAATTCATATTTGTTTAGTTTTCCTCAAGGAATAATTAGTTAAACAATAGTTTAATTAATATTCCTGGTTATATTTAACCCAAAACAAGGAAATTAATTAGATAAATCATTATTTATCTTATTATTTTCTAAGAATAAATATTTAAACATTACTTAAATAATATTCTTTGTTAAATATGACTAAATATCCTTTAAATAATTAAATGAATCATTATTTATTTGATCATTACTCAACCATATCCTTAAAATGATAAATAAATCATTTATTTATTTATTATTACTTAACCACATCTTTAAAATGATAAATAAATCATTTATTTATTTATTATTTCTTAATCACATCCTTAAAATAATAAATAAATCATTTATTTATTTATTATTTACAAATAAGGGGATTTGACTCAAATCAAATTCATTTTCCCTCCAACAAATATAATAAAATATTCCATAAAAGTTGGATCTTGATTTGGTTAATAATATTTTAATTATGCACCAATATCTAGACTAACTCAATATTTTGTTATAAATAGAAGGGTTTTCCCATTCATTTGTCACCTTTTGTTGCCTAAAGATCACTCTAGATCTCAACTCTTGGTTTGGCTATTGATCCACCATCATAGCCATACTTTTTCATTTTTGTCCGGGTTTTCTACACCATCAAGAGAGAGGAATTCTAAATCTGAAGTGCTGAGGACTTACAAGAACCCATCCCATTGAGGAGAACCGGGAACACCCTCTTGTGTTTTCCTCCCAGGTGCCATTAATACAAAATTTATTTGATATATTCTTGTCTTTTCTATTGGATGCATGGAGTAAATCTTATCTTTTCCACTGTTTAATGTCTTCTAATGCATAGATCTAGATTTTTGCAGCATTTATCTTGATCACCTAATTGCAGATATGAAGATATTAGCAGTCATTTATGTCGTTAGGGTTGTTTGTTATGCACAGCTAAAGTGGTCTTTTTTCATACACTTAGAATTAAGATTCATACTAGAAATAATTTAATTAGTAAAAGTTGATAGTTGTAACTTTGAGTTACTTTCGTTCAAATTTGTAGGCTTGTCAAAACCATCAATAGTAGGTACAAATGGTAAAGTTACCTTCTATGATGAATTGACTTGACAACTACTCCCCACTACTTTTTCAAACTGAACCAAATTTAATTTTCAAATGACTTGACACCAGGGAAACTTTTAGGGGCTAATATTCGTAGGTGAGCTAATTTTCTATGTTTTCTCCAAAAAAAATTCGTCAATTTCCATTTTTCCTAAAACTTATTCGCCCAAATTTTATGTCCTAAAATTATTTTACCTTACAAATCACCAAAGTTTTATAGAGACCATATAAAATCATTAGATATTTGAATATTTTTACAAACATATCGTTTATAGTTTGCATGTTACGGACTAGTAAGATTCACCGAGGTTTCTAAAATTTAAGATAATTTTCATCCATAAAATTTTCCTTGCTTGACACACCTATTTCTCGCAAAATTCGACATGAAGTCACAAATAGATTTAATTTTAAACTCTTTTATTTTTGCAGATGCGAAAATAATTTAATTACTGAAAAAAAAAATTGTAATTCATAATGTTAGAAGAACAACTAAAAAAATGAGTTTGTAAACTATAAATAAAGAATATTTTCTCGATTAAATACTTATTACTATTATGAAATAGTATATTAAGTCTCTTGTTAACGAACCCCATCAAGTACTACTCTACGGTAAAATGTGTGTGTGGAAAAAAGATGGGAAACGTTGACACCTTATGTGTATTGGTATACACAATAAATTTTTAGTATTTTCTATTAATAAGAGAGAAGACATCAGAATGATTAAAAATAAATAAATAAAATCAACGACTCTGACTATACTACACAAGTCAAGGAACACAAACTAACACTAACAAATGCATATATTATTAATTGCGTAAAAATTGCTAAACACGACACATTAAATACTTATAAAGGAAATAAAACAAAGGTAATCACAATCCACCGATTTAATATCAGTGTTATATGTGTCATAAGAAACTAAAGTTTACCATAATAATTTTAATCATGATAATCATCTAAAGCATTGGTAATCATTTACAAATATTAATTGGTTTAAAATCTTACATTATTATAGAGCTTCTGTATTTCTACACTACTGTTATCTTCCAAGATTTAACAGAAATTTCATTGAGACACCATTGAAGATGCAAGCTTAGATTCGAAGATAACAATTTATGTAAGGCAACAGAAGCTCAAAAAATACTCCAAGCACTTAAATGCAATTTGCAAAGAGAAAAAATTACATGATCTGCTACTCTATATATCGAAATTATTAGAAAACTCTCATATCTATATCAACAAACAACACCCTTCCATCCTTCGTCAACAATTTTGAAATTCTTGTCGACTCATTTCCCTATAAATCCCCACATGCATGACACGAAATCTTTGTAGAGTAGATAAAGCTAAAATCCATATCTCTCTATCATTCTAATGTGTGTCCTATCATTAGTATTTATTATTATTATTTTATTAATTAATTCACAAATCTAACAATAGTAACAAAGTGAGCTATTAGACCCGGATGCGGGTGACTAATATAGGAACCATGTGGGAGCCAGGCGGCATTAAGGTTTGCAGATGGCCTCACCGCATGGCAACTGTCTGGCGAATGTACTCCGGCGTGAGACATTTATGTCTAAATTTAAGGGGCACGATTCACAATTCTCCAAACGATATTCGAGATCATTCTATGCAAGGCAACAAAGATCTGGAAATCACTCCTTCAATGGCGCAGTTAATATGCTGGGACGGCAACAGCTTCGAGGTATTTGATAGCAGAATGGAGAATGAGCATGCTAATAGCAGCTTCCCTCGGCCTTATGCTGTGTATTGTTCGCCCACCGTGAGGCTCTCCTCCGAGCGCACCGTCACAGGCAAGCGCACCAAACTTCATGGCTGCATTGTCCTGGGCGACAATATTCATTTCTCCATTGCTGGTAACTGTATGCATCAGTCCGGGATTTGGCTTGAGAATCTGCTCAGCATCCCCATAGCTCCCACGCTCTCTCACTCCACCAACGCTCAGCTTGTTTCTCAGCATTCCCCAAGCTTTCCTGCTACGATTGACAGTATGCCTCGTTTAAGGCATAGAATGAGATGTCGTCGGGGTCCTTCCAGGAGGGTGTACAGGCGCTCCTCCCCATCTTCTAGTACCTCGGCTGCGGACTTTACTGGCTCGGCCAGCACATCTCATGTTGCCCGTGGTCGTATTCTTAGGTCTGAAAGCTGGAACACCTTCGGCCAGAATGCTCCGGCTCACTCTCAAACCAGGCATTTTGTTTTTCAAAGTGCTTTGAATCGCCCATGTATAACAGCCACTATCACTATGGTATTCCGAGAGTCCCCATATGATGATGGGCGGGCTGGTCTTGGTGTGCAGATTGATGAAGAGCGGGCTGGTCTTGATGGGCAGAAGTATGAAGATATGCCCGAACGGAACAGAGCCAGCATAGAGGATGTTGATGGACAGGGCATTGGCATGAATGTGGATATCGAGATGATACAGGAAGGGCAGCCGAATGCAATTCAAGACCGGGGAAAGGCAAACGCTCCGCACCAGCAACATCCGGGTGATGGACTGCGCACCCCTGCTACTGACAAGATCATTCACTCAACTGCGGACCTCTACAATTCTGATGGAGAACCAGATGAGTTTTGGTGCAGAGTCGAGGAAGAGGAACCGGATGAGTGATCTTACTCAGCCCCAGGTTTTTGTTTTTTTGCTATGGCACTGTCTTAAGTTTGCAAATTTGTCATTGTATGGTTCTAGACTTAAACATTGCTCCTGTGTGGGCCTTTTTGATGAAACTTTATCTGCACTGGTTTCCCTCAATGGGCAGTGCCAATTTTTTTGACTTTTTGCTCTACAGGCCTACTCAGGCCTTGTCCTGGTTTACTCCTGATGTACATATCTGTTACTGATTTTCAATAGATTAAACTTATTTAGAAAAAAAAAAACAAAGTGAGCTATTAGTCTGCCTCATTTTTTCTATAACTGTAAGTAGCATTTTTCCTTCACTATATTAGCTATCTCAAATTTTTGCAGACTCATTTCCTTAGAAATTACCACCTGCCACTATTTTGCGTTTGAAATGCGCTACAAAGATAAAGTTTTCATCCATATTTTTTATCGTCCCAATGTCTTTCCTATGATTAATAAGAAACAAAGTTACAGATAAATACAAGTCATCTCATTATTCAATTCATCAACTACACACCTACCCATGCTTTCAAAAAACCACATAAGCACTAAAACACCAAATCTAAAAGCATGATTTTCATATAATTTCAACATAACACAAATGCATGTGTGCGGAACTTCAAAGAAATTTCATTTGCGTTTCATTGTACAAACCTCTGCAATTCCCACAATCTATTACAAACACAATTTTCAAAGCATTAAATTATTGATACTATAAAGCTAAATAAGAAATTAAAATATCCCTCTATAGTTCCCTCATTGCACTCAAATTTTGCACATCTCTCATTCTGCATCTGCATTTTTTCTCCACATAAGCACCGCACACGCGCAACCATCTTCGCACAAATTTGTCCAAACTCAACAATTCCCTTCAACCATTCATTGAATTTTGAACTTAATATTAATAAATTTGGGTCTCAAATATCACATGCAGGAAGAATTCGTTACAAAATATGTTCCTAAATAATAATCAAAGAAGAGATTTGTATATTTATTATTTTAATAAACGTTGAACAAAGCATTTTCTCTCTGCACATGCTACCTCTAAATAGCACAATCTTTTAATAGCTCAACATCTCAAGCTCGCATTGTAATAACTTCCGCACTCCACAGAATCTATTAAAAATAATATCAAAATTCATTACAATTAAAATATCCATCCACACATCCCTCATTCCGCACAAATTTCGCACATAATTTTGTTATCTACATAACCTCCGCACATGCACAACCACCTCCACACAACTACTTCCTCAGTCAATAACACCCTTAGTCATTTACACTCAAAATTGGTATTAATTAATATGAATATGTTCCCTAAATAAGAATTAAAAAAGATATTTATATATTTATTATTTCAACAAAATTTGTACAAAACTTTTTCATAACATCCACACACGTACAACCACCTCCACACAACTTAATATGCACAACTACTTCTACACTCAATAATTTCCTTAGAGTAGTCATTTAAATTCAAAACAGATACTAATTAATGAGCATACGTTGTGAAACACACTATTCCACACATGCTATTTCCGAACAACCAGTTTTGCACAACCACCTTCCCATTCTCCTTCCGCATAGCTTCCTCTGCAGTTGTGAAAAATGTTCCTAAATTATAATAAAAAAAGAGAATTGTATATTTATTATTTTAATAAACCTTGCACAAATATTTCTACACATCTCTTTTACCACTCAACACTTATTCTTCACATAGATTGAAAACACAGTTTATTTAGCACCCCCATATATGCAAAAGAGCCCCAGTTCTCACACACATACTCCTTAATAATATTAATTGGAGATTTATTTAGCCACCACCCCCCCCCCCCCCCCCCCACCTCGGGACCTATGAAAAAAAACTACAACCACATCAATTCTCACATAATTGAGTAGAGCACTAACATAATAGTGCCCCGCAACCACATCTCACATGAATTGATAACGTGGTTTATTTAATATTCCATAATAAAATTATCTTTTATAGTATAACAGTTATAATAATTGTTAAAATAAGGCACTAGCTCCCTTTGCAACCCCATCAAGGTCAGAGAACCCCCATCTATGCAAAGGACCCTAGTTCTCTCGCACATACTTTGTCATTTGCATGGTAAAAGTTTCGTACAATGAAACATGTCACAACACTCATTATTCAAAGGACCTTATTTCTTCGGCACATACTCCATCCTCCACACAAGGAAACATAATAATATTAATTTGTCATTTGTTCAACCACCCCCCTCATTCCCCCCCCTGAGGCCTACGCAAACAAAAATATCCTGCAACTGCATCAATTCTCACATAATTAAGCAGAGTGCTAACATAGTAGTGTCAGTGTTAGAGCACTCACCAACACAGTGACCACTCACAAAATCACTTTTATTTTAATTTTAAAATGAATTGTCAAGAACTGGAAAAAAAATAATAATTAAATAATTAAAAAAATAAAAAATAAAAAAGGGAAAAACAAAATGCCTTACACAAGGTGAATTATGTCCCATTAGAGCTTCTTTAACCAATGGGAAATTAGAAATAACATTTACTGAAAATTCAAAAATTATTTTTGCATTTATGCAAAAATAGAAATATTAAGCATTTTCCCAAAACTTTGGTTCAAATTGCAAAAACACAGTCAAGTAATGCAACTTGACCACTGGGTGAATGTTATAGTCGCCGAAGAGAGAAGGACTAAAAGAAATTAAAAAATATATATTTACCCTACATAGTTTCTAAATGTTAAATTAAGACTCCTCATGATCCAGTGGCCTTCTTAAAGATAATGTCCTCCCATTTTGTTTAAAACACGAGAGAAAATAATATTGTATCTTTTTTTTAATAGATTGAATATTTGTGCACATTTTACAATGCACTTACCTTATCAAGTGTGTTTGTGGTACGACAATGAGATGTGTAATGTAGAGCTTAGGAAAATGTAACTTGTGTTATGTGTTTGTGAAAACATATGCACATTGTGTATTCACAAAAGGGATTAATACATATTTATTTAAAGAAAATAATATGTTTTGATTGTGACATATTGTTAAATTAGTTGTATATTTATTGAAAGAAAATAATATGATTTAAATTATGACTTATTGTTAAATTAGTTTTTATTATATACTAGCCGAGATTCAATCTAACTCTGAATCTGTTGAGCATTGAGAGGGATGACATCACTCTTCACTTTAAAAGA
Organism: Pinus albicaulis; assembly: GCA_034641835.2. Lineage (NCBI taxonomy): Eukaryota > Viridiplantae > Streptophyta > Pinopsida > Pinales > Pinaceae > Pinus > Pinus albicaulis. The sequence continues at coordinate 512,650,604 of CM076580.1, forward strand.
GGTTTGCACCTTAACATATTTGATCCTTTTCACGGCCTGGTAGATCCAAAGTTAGGATGGAGCTATTCTAGTAGTGTGTGTGTGTGTGTGTTTATTTATATTTACATAAGAACATCATTGGAAAAACTATGGATTGTTAAAACTTGGAGCCAAAAACCACCAATGGTAAATTGGCTAGTTGTAATTTGACCAAGTCAAAATATTTACAGTATAAGACAAGATAGGAAAAGACATTACAGTGTCTCTTCCATACTACACTAGATATTTCCTCTTGACACAATTATAAATTTATTAAAGTTTAAAGTACATTATATATAAATTTAAATTTAAATTGATTATAACTAAAATATATTTATATTAATTAAATATTTAATAATAATATTTTTTTTTAAGGAAAAATATATTTTTAATTGAGATAAACAAAACAATAATATTCACTACATGAGATGTAGAATGTTTGATGACAAGGTGTTTAATTAAGACATTCCTTGTGTAAAAGTCGTTGATCCAAAACCTTGTAGGTGCAAAAAATCCAAGCATGTAACAGATTGGTGGAGCCCAAATCAGCTAAGATCCCCAGGTAATCATTGACAGCTTAATTTATCTTAGGTCATGATTTATTAGCTAAAGTAAGGTCCCTCAAGTCATGGAAAACTTACAAATAAACAAAAAAAAAGAACAAAAACATAATACTTAGGTGCTTTAGGCACATTCCAAAAAGGACCATCTAGAGATATATTTCTTCGTAATATTTCATTATAACTATAATAGTACATAGAAAAAGTATCCATAGCCTTCATCATATCAAGTATAATATCTATCAAATAAGTGAAAAAAAATAAAGGACTTAACAATCTAATGTATTAACATATTGCAAGTTAAAAAAAAGTTCAAAAATATTTAAATGAAAATTGTTGTAAAACCATTGTAAGTTCATTTTGTACTTCTTCCAACTGTTGATTTTTGTGTAGCTTGGGAGGTACTCCAAGCCCTGGTGATTGAGGGTTGGAGGTCAAAGTGCCACAAATGGGCTTGAGATCCAAGCTTGTGGTTTTTACACCCATCATGATTTGGGCCAAAACCGTGATGGAGGTACGCCATTTTATGGATGAAGATGATAGTGCTCGATGATATGATTCTAACGCATTGAGAATCATCTGATTCTGAGTTGTCGTTAGAGAGAAATGAATTTTTGAAGTTGACTAATTAATTATTTGTTATCAAGTCATGTTGGCTTGGTGCAAATAACTCCAGTAGGATTGTCTCTTCATAATTCATGGAAGCCCCTCCTTAGGCTATAAAAGGAGGGTGATATGAAATAGTTTGAGTATCCAAAAGTGGCAATACATCTCTAAAATTTGAAGGAGCCTTACCCGCAACTAGAAGAGCCAAAGGGACAGTGTGAGGAGGCCTAGAAGACAACATGGGGAATTTATATTGTTGTAGGTAACATCAAGGTGATATAGGGTTGTTTAAGGGAAATTTTAAGGGTTGTTCCAAGTGCTTTTTTTTGGGAAAATAAGGCCACAATGGTAGAGAAGAAAATAGTGTTGTGCTAGGGCTGCTTGGTGAAGTTTTAGAGGGCGTCGAATGCTACATCAACTGTTGTGCTAGGTCGCAGGCCATACCCAATAGTTGGGCCATCCTTTGGTACTGAATTTGGGGTGAAAAATACACAAAGAGGCAGTGTAAGAGTGGAGGGCCTATCCCTTGGAGGATTGTATCCTTAAAGAGGCTTAGTTTCTGATTTTCGTGGAGGTTAAGGTTCTAGGTGATGCCCTGACTAGTGATGCAGGATTGTAGCAGTGAAGTGTGGTCAAACGACAATATTTGTAGAGGTGTATTGGGTAATACTGTGACTGGATTGGATTATTTAATGGAATCCTATGGAATTAAAGGAGGAGGGGAAGATCTGATGATTAGATTCCCTACACTAGTGACAAATTCCACAATTATTGAGCAACAGACTTGCAGCAGAATGTTGTTGTGCATTGGGTCAAGTGTTGACTATTTCCATGGTTATTTTGTGGGCATCTTGTAGGAGGCCTTAGGAGTTGTTTGGAGGAGCCTGCGTGAATTCTTGGGAGGCCTACCAAGTAGCCAAGGTGACAAAAGGCACATTAGGTCGAGAGGAAAGAGGAAAACAACATGTTATGTTTCATATGGACCTGTGTATGATGGTTTGATGGTTTCCTAGGCAAGGACACATTGAGGTGCCTATATTTGCATAATATCTCCTCTATTGCATGGAAAAGTTCGTATTGGTGGAGTCTATGGGCAGCCATGTGTAAGGGTCTCCCAGGTGTGGGGATGCCCTAACTAGGAGCATATGCTACAACATGGAATTGGTCTCTCGTGGACTATTGGAGGGTAGCGTGAGAGAAGATCAAGTGTGGAAAATATTGTGCACTTATGGTGTATTGGAGGATAGTGTGTTAGTATCCATGTTGGAGTTGAAGTGTAGCACAATGATGGACAAAGGTCACTGCTAGCCTGGCAGTTGTTGGAGGTCAAGGGTCTGATTAACCAGGAGTAGGTTCGTGGAGCTCTATACTTGTGTGTGGAGAAGGGCTTCTACAACAGATGATGGGAAGTCCTCATAGTCTGTGTTCATTGTGGGATATGGAAATATTGCAGTGATGAGAGGCAACCCTTTGTGCTCTTTGTTGGTCTTCATTGTTGTAGCGCAGGAAGACCATAGTGGGATGAAGTCCTTGAGTAGTTGAGAAGCAGCGGTGGGCATATTGAGAGTTGCTTGCAAGTGGAGCTATGAACAACTTGACAAGAGTCTCAATGTGTTGTGCCCTTGTTGGAAAAAGGGACGACTAGTGAACAGATTGGATAACCGAGATTCAAAGACCAGATGGACTTGTAGTATTGATAGAGGTAGGAGCTACAGATCAGGAGTTGAAGGACCGGTTAAGTACATGATACGACTGCGAGGAGTTGTTAGATACTACAACTAGATGGTCAGAGTATATTTTATTATACTAGTGGATGTATGAGGGCCATTGTCCCTGGTACGAGATCCCTAGACCGTTGTATTATATGTTATTAATATAACGAAGTTGGGTTGAAAATTTTAAAAGTTATGTATATTTGTCCATATATGATTTACTGCTTTATATTTTAGTTGTGCAAAGTATTTTAGTGGTTGAGATTCTTAGTTTGGTAGCGTCAGATATTTAAGACTCTAACCTAGACCCAAGGTCATGGAAATTCAACATGGAATTAGAGTGTATCTAGGATACTTTGGAGGAAAGTGAATCAGAGTGTGCACAATGAAGAAAATCAGAGGGAATTGTGAGTTTTTGGATCATGGAGCAGAGGGTGTAGCTAAAGACATGGGGATGTGGTCTTTGAAAGTTACATGGAAATATGGGCTAGGAGTTCTAGTGGATTGGTGGTGAGCCTAGTGAAAAAAAATTTGTTGTAAGGCATATGTTAATTGTGGAATTCCGTTGATGTGCCATGGAAGGTTGGGAAATCTTGAAGGTTTCTTTGCCTTGGCTGAAATCAGGTTGATCAAGATGGATTCATATGATGGATTAGATATTGGCATGCTAGAGTCTTCATCAAATCATGATGATGCATATTTGAGATTGGTGGTATTTTCACACATGGTTTTTGATCTAGGAGGATGAATTCTTGTAGGATAGAGCCAGTGGAGATCGTGTAGGCTCAGAGGGAGTATAACCTCAGAGGGTGAAACCCTATGAAGGTTCGAGATCTTCAGGTTCAGATGTGACGAGCCAAAGGCACTACCGATATTTTCAGGTTCATCTACAGGGTATGTTGTAATGATGGATTCCAAATGGGCTAGTGTCATCACTGGATTATGATGGTTACTTCCTAGTCTTGGAAGTACATCCCTTGCTAAGAGGGAGTGTTGATTTTTGTGTAGCTTGGGAGGTACTCCAAGCCCTGGTGATCGAGGGTTGGAGGTTAAAGCACCACAAATGGGCTTGTGGGCTTGAGATCCAAGCTTGGGGGTTTTGCACCCATCGTGATTTGGGCCAAAACCGTGATGGAGGTACAACATGTGATGGATGCATATGATAGTTCTCGATTATACGATTCCAACACATCAATAATCATTTTATTCTGAGTTGTCATTAGAGATAAATTAATTTTTGAACTTGGCCAATTAATTATTGGTTATCAAGTCATCTCAGCTTGGTGTAAATAAATCCAATAGAGTTTCTCTTCATAATTCATGGGAGCCCCTCCTTTGGCTATAAAAGGATGGTGATACAATATTGTTTGAGTATCCAAAAGTGGCAATACATATCTAAAATTTGAAGGAGCCTTAGTTGCAACTAGAAGAGCCAAAGGAACAATGTGAGGAGGCCTAGAAGACGCTGTGGGGAATTTATGTTGTTGTAGGTGACAATGAGGTGATCTAGGGTTTTTTAAGGGAAATTTTAAGGGTTGTTCCAAGTGCATTTTTCTTGGAAGATAAGGACACAATTATAGAGAAGAAAATAGTGTTGTGCTAGGGATGTTTAATGAAGTTTTGGAGGGGGGCGAAGGCTACAAAAGTTGTTGTGCTAGGCCACAGGCCATAGCCAGCATCTAGGCCATCCTTTAGTGCCGTGTTTGGGGTGAAACATGAGATAAAGAGGAAGCATATGAGTGGAGGGCCTATCCCTTGGAGAACCATATCCTTAAAGAGGCTTACTTGCTTATTTGCGTGGAGGTTAAGTGTTGTAGGTGATTCCCTAACCAATGATGCAGAATTTCAGCAATGAAGTGTGGTGAAAGAACAATATTTGGAGCGGTGTATTGGTTCATCTTGTGACTGGATTGGATCAGTTAAGGTAAGCCTATGGAAGTCAAGGAGGAGGGGTGTATCCGATGATTAAATTCTCTACACTAGTGACAGATTGTAGAGTGATTGAGCAACAGACTTGCAGCAGAAGGTTGTTGTGCATTGGGTAAAGTGTTGACTATTGCTTGGATCGATTTGTGGGAAGCTTGTAGGAGGCCTTAGGAGTGTTTTGGAGGATTCCACATGGATTTTTGGGAGGCCTACCAAGCAGCCAAGGTGACAGCAGGCACATTAGATTGAGAGGCAATAGGACAACATCAAGTTATGTTGCATATGGACCTGTGTATGATGGTTTGATGGTATCCTAGGCGAGGACACATTGAGGTGCCTATATTTTCACAATAGCTCCTCTATTGTAAGGAAAAGAGTGGATTGGTGGAGTATGTGGGCAACCATGTCTAAGGGTCTCCCAAGTGTGGGGATGCCATAAATAGTAGTAGATGCTATAGTGTGGACTTGGTCTCTTGTGGACTGTTGGAGGGAAACATAAGAAAACACCAAGTGTGGATGAGATTGCACACTTATGGTCTATTGGAGGACAACATGTTAGTGTCCATGTTGGAGCCGAATTGCGACACCTTGATGGAAAAAGGTGACTGCTGGCCTGGTAGTTGTTGGAGCTCAAGGGTCTGATCAACCAGGAGAAGGTTCATGGAGTCTAAGACTTGTGTGTGGAGAATTACTTATACAATAGATGATAGGAAATCCTCCTAGCTCGTGTTCATTGTGGGATATGGACATCTTGTAGTGATAGGTGGAAACCCTCCATTCCCTATGTTTATCTTCATCATTGTAGTGCAGGAATACCATAGTGGGTTGAAGTCCCTGAGTAGATAATGAGCAACAGTGAGCAGATTGAGAGTTGTTCACAAGTGGAGCTGTGAACAAAGCGACATGAGTCTTGATATGGTGTGTCCTTTATGGATGAAGGGATGACTAGAGAAGATATTGGATAGCCAATATTCAGTGGCCAAATGGACTTGGAGCATTGATAAAGGCAGGAGTCGAAGGACCAGGCAAGTACAAGATACGATCGAGAGGAGCTGTTATATAATACACCCAGATGTTCAGAGTATACTGTCTTGTACTAGAGTATGTATGAGGGCCATTATCCTTGGTACAAGAGCCCTATATTGTTGTATCATATGCTGTTAATATCACGAAGTTGGGTTGAAAATTTAAAAAGTTGTGTATGTTTTTTCATATATGATTTACTGATTTATATTTCCGTTGTGCAAAGTAGTTTAATGGTTGATATTATTGGTTTGGTAGCGCCAAATATTTAAGTCTCTAACCTAGACCCAAGGTCATGGAAATTAAACACCAAGAACTATAAATATCAGGTAGTTTAAGTCCTTCATTTGAGAGCTAATATACTATTTTTTTTTTCATCTTTACAACTTATCTTTGGATAGGTGTTCTCTTTAATTATTTTTTTAGTGGAAGAAGAGAAATTTTTTTCAATTGGAAACTCCCTTTCATCCAATTGATGTCCATACGTGAATCATCCATGACTATAAGCTCATCAATTCCTCTGGCCAAAAGAAGATTTTAGTAGGTAGTGTAAGTCCATCAAATCTCCTTGGTTGTTTATTTATCTTACTATGTTACCTTTCACCTAAAATATTATATTTTCTTAAAGATATAAAATGATGCAGGGGCATTAGATACTAGCCAGCAATGTAGGATTTTTGTCCACATGTTGTGGCTAGGAGGGTTTGAAAATAGTCGAGTTGTTACAGCTAGGTGTCAATACCTTAGCTGATTGTATTATTAGATTAGTTAGAGTCGTAGAAGTCAAATAGTTCAGTTAGTCTAGCTGTCATATTCCAGTTAGTTGAATTATTTTAATTAGGTTGTTGATTTCCTAAAACGGTCCTCTCAGAGGAACTGAAGAGTCATATGTTATTGTATAAAATTGTAATCCCTCGGATGTAGAAAAGAGAGGAGAGATCAAGGGAAGAAAAGAGAGATTTCTGCAATAAACTCTGTGTATTGAGAAATTGCTTCCGGTTGAATAAAATCCAAGTCCTGTTGATGCCCAAATTTCCTATATTTATAATTGTGAAGAATTGGTTAACTGCGAGGCAATTGTGTAATGGTAATTCCGTTCTCTGTCCTTGAATTCCCTTAATTTATCCGAATAAACTCTGTTAAATCCGCGCTACCTGCAGGCGGGTCTGTGCAGAAGAAGGGTGGCTGTGACACTGTTGGATAGGTAGATTTCCCGCTTCGTAAAGAAATAGAGGCGTTGTTTTCGAGCTGGAACCGTAGTATGGACGTGAGTTAAATGAACAAAGGAATCACATAACCCCGCAATTACCCTGGTCGATCACTGTAGCAAAACCGCGAGTGGTTTTGAAAGGTGGGTTGCCCATATCGCACCACTTTTGGCGTATAGGCGGTATTGCCCGGTCGACGAGCGATTCCATAGACCTGTTGACACGTGGCAAGGCGGACCCTGTAAAACCACCGGTTAACCTGCGCCATCGCCCGTTATCCCTCGTACCAGGACGCCGAGCGATATTGCTTAGAACCGTTGATCTGGGCAAGGGCCATCAGATGATGTTCGACTGACGGAGATGCACGAACGATAACCAAGGTGTGCGGACGATAAAAGAGGTACAGTGCACGCATTTGATTGGTTATTGATACATATATAGGTGGGCTCAGAGCGAAATCTCTATTATAAAGTTCTGTTTCCAAAGCATGGAGTATTAATATAAGGTCCGAAGGTTTATTACATAGTATTTTCTAAACAGCGCGTTGGGTATACATGTAAAGCGTGAAGGGTTAACCATTGGTTATAAAGTTCGGAGATATATGTATAAGCCGGGAAATATAATATAAACATTCGAGAGCTGTTTATAAGTTATTTGTCGATTTCTTTGAAATTGATAAATAAAACAAAAAGGAATAGACCACATGAAGAAAGGAGAAACCAGATAGAGCCACGTCACCGTTGACCAGCTCTCCGTAGAAAATCCTTTCAGCGTTGTTGCGTCATTTGTGGTATCAGGGCGTGTTCTGAGTTGTTTTTGCTGACATGGCAATCCGAGTGGGTAGAGGTGCTGGCAGAAGAAGACCTGTTGTCAACGTTGAGGTGTTGGGGATGTTGCAGAGGGTCGAAGCCATAATAGATGCCATGGAGAGAAGACAGCCCAAAGATCCTGAAGACATTAGCGAACCTGAGACAGAAGAAGCAGAAGAAAATGTTGAGATTCCTCATGAAATGAGGCTCCTTAGAACTGTTCTGGGGTTTGCAGTTAAACCCAGAATTGAAGTTTCGAGCTATGCAGGGGGACTGAATCCAGAAGAATTAGTAGACTGGATAAATGAATTGAACAAGTGCTTCAATTATGAAGAAATAAGTGAGGATAAGAAGGTCAAGTTTGTAGTAACAAAGCTGAAGGGACATGCTGCACTTTGGTGGGATGTAGTGCAAGCAGAGAGGAGGAGAGTTGGCAAGAAACCTATTAAAAGCTGGACCAGAATGGTGGCCAAATTAAAAGGTAAATTCCTGCCCAGTGATTACCAGCTGACATTGTATAAAAAAATGCAGAACCTGAGACAGAGGTTGCTGACAGTAAAGGAATACACAGAGGAATTCTACAGAGTGAGCATAAGGGCTGGGAAATTTCAAGACACACTTGAGAAGACTTCCAGATATGTGAATGGTCTCAAGCTGGAGATCCAAGTTGAGATTGGTCTCCTATCTCCTAAGACAGTGGAAGAGGCCTATCAGATGGCCTTGAAAGCAGAAGAGAAACTCCTGAGGAAACAGTCTGCCAAGAAGAGAGGTACTTTCCGTGGGAAGGGAAGTCAGGGTGGTAGAGGAAAGCCTACTACACCCAGGGATGGAGCTAACAGTAGCTCACCTCAGAATGCATATACAGAGGATGATGCAAGGGGCAGAAGGGGTTCTTACAGAGGAAAAGGAAGAGGAGGCAGAGACAGAGGCAGAGGTAGAGAGTTGAGGTGTTATAGATGTCAGCAAGTGGGACATAAGCACTATGAGTGTCCAGAGAATGTGGGTGTTGGTCCAAGAAATGCTGTTGTTGCCCATGCTGGAGAAGAGGTAGAAATTGAAGAAGAAATTCTTCCAGGGAGGGGAGAATCCTTAGTGGTAAATAAGGTCCTGTTGAAGCAAGCCAAAGAGGTCACTGAGCCTGCACAAAGGAAGACTTTGTTTAGGAGCATATGCAAAGTCCAAGGGAAATGCTGCCAGCTAGTCATTGATAGTGGCAGCACAGACAATCTAGTTTCCACTGAGGTAATAGAAAAGTTGAAGTTGAAGACAAGGGAGCATCCAACTCCCTACAGGGTGTCCTGGCTGCATAAAGGGCACCAGCTGGTTGTGAAATAACAGTGTGAGATAGAGCTGCAAATGGGAAAGTATAAAGATAAGGTCATGTGTGATGTAATGCCCATGGATGTGTGTCATATACTGCTGGGTAGACCTTGGTAGTTTGACAGAGCAGCAGTGCATGATGGCAAGAAGAACACTTACAAGTTCTTCAAGGATGGGGTACATCATACATTGATACCCATGGAAGAAGGAGAGCCATCCAGCAGAGTGATTGATCCAAAGGCCTTGTTGCTGAGCGGGAAGGAATATTTGCAGCAGATAGAAGAATAAGAGGTAAGCTTTGCTTTAGTTTGCAAACCCAAGGTAGTTCTTACTTCTACAAAGATTTCTAATTTGCCAATAGAAATCCAAGAGATGTTAGACAATTATTGTGACATTATTGTGGATGATTTACCTGATGAGCTGCCACCTATGAGAAAGATCAGCCATCAGATAGATTTTATCCCTGGTTCAAATCTGCCAAATAAGGTAGCCTACAGAATGACTCCCAAGGAAAATTAGGAAATCAGGAGACAAGTACAGGAATTGGTGGTCAAAGGACTGATTAGAGAAAGTCTGAGTCCATGTGCAGTACCAGCAGTATTGAGCCCAAAGAAATATGGAGGCTGGAGGATGTGTACTGATTCCAGAGCAATCAATAAGATCACAATCAGGTATAGATTCCCTTTTCCTAGAGTTGAGGACTTAATGGATTGTTTGAGTGGTGCTAAATATTTCTCAAAGATATATTTGAAGAGTGGATACCATCAGATTAGAATAAGAGAGGGTGATGAGTGGAAAACTGCTTTTAAAACAAATGAAGGACTGTATGAATGGATGGTAATGCCTTTTGGGTTGTCTAATGCACCTAGCACTTTTATGAGACTTATGAATGAGGTATTGAAAGAATTCATTGGTAAATTTTTGATAGTATATCTGGATGATAGATTAGTTTTCAGCAGAACTAAAGAAGAACATTTAAGGCATCTTAATCATGTCTTGAAGAAGCTGCACCAAGAGAGACTGCTGATAAATCTAAAGAAATGCTCATTCATGAAAGAAGAGTTGGTGTATTTGGGTTTTGTTGTTTCTGCAGAAGGATTGAAGATGGACCCAGAAAAGGTTAAGGCAATTGTGGAGTGGCCTTCACCCAAGAATGTCTTTGAGGTAAGAAGTTTCCATGGACTTGCTTTTTTTATAGGAAATTTATAAGAAAATTCAGTAGGATTAATGCACCCGTAATTGAGACAATAAAGAATAGCAAACAGCCATTTAAGTGGACTACTGAAGCAGAAAGAAACTTTGAAGTTTTGAAGCAAAAGATAACAGAGAAGCCTGTTTTGATTCTGCATGATTTTACTAAACCATTTCAAGTAAAATGTGATGCCAGTGGGGAGGCCATTGGAGCTGTGTTGAGTCAGGATGATAGGCCTGTGGCATACTTCAGTGAAAATATAAATGACACCAGAAGAAATTATTCCTCTTACGAGAAGGAATTCTATTTAATTGTTCAGGCACTGAAGAAATGGAGACATTACCTGATGTCCAGGGAATTTGTATTATATTCTGACAATCATGCTTTGTAGTATATTGTACAGCAGCCCAAGTTGAAACATAATCATGCTAAATGGGTTGAGTATCTCCAAGGTTTTAATTTTGTTTTGAAACATATAAGTGGTCAAGCCAATAAAGTAGCTGATGCTTTGAGTAGGAGGCACATGCTTGTTCAAGAAATAAATTTTGAAGTTGTAGGGTTTGATTTTCTCAAAGAATTGTATAAAACAGATCCAGATTTTAAAGAAGCATTTGAGGCATGTAGTAACCCTGTTTTAACAGATAGAAGCCAGTGCCTGGATTTTTTCTTGCAGGAGGACTTGTTATTCAGAAGAAGCCAATTGTGTGTACCAAAATGTTCCATGAGAGAAAACTTGGTCAAAGAGAAGCATAGTGATGGACTTGCTGGACACTTTGGTACTGATAAGACTTATGAGCAGTTGAGTCACTTCTATTACTGGCCTAAGATGAGAACAGAAGTGGACAAGTTTGTGAAGAATTTCAAAATCTGTCGGTATGCTAAAGGAAGGAGCCAGAATGCAGGATTGTACACTCCCTTGCCTATTCCAAACAGGCCTTGGGACATGGTGAGCATGGATTTTGTTCTAGGATTTCCCAAGACTCAGAGAGGGAATGATGCAGTCTTTGTTGTAGTGGACAGATTCTCCAAAATGGCACATTTTATTCCATGTTATAAAACTAGTGATGCCACCCATGTTGCTAACTTATTTTTCAAGGAAGTTGTTAGATTGCATGGGTTTCCCAAGAGTATTGTTTCAGACAGAGACACCAGATTTGTGGGTCACTTTTGGAGGACATTGTGGAAGAAAATTGGTACCAAACTGAGTTTCAGCTTAGCTTATCATCCTCAGACTAATGGACAAACTGAGGTAGTGAATAGGAGTCTGGGAAATTTATTGAGAAGTCTTGCAGGAGAGCATCCCAAACAGTGGGACCATATTTTTCCCCAGGCAGAATATGCATATAATGACTCACCAAACAGGAGCACAGGGCAGAGCCCATTCCATGTTTTTTATGGAATGCACCCCAGAGGAATATCAGAGTTAAGAAACCTGGGAAAGGCAGAGCTAAGGAGTGCAGATGGTGAGGAATTTGCTTTAGAGATCCAGGCCATACATGAACAAGTGAAACAACAACTACAAGGCAGCAACATCAGATAAAAAATCAGAGCAGACTTGAGCAGAAAAGAAGTTAATTTTGAAGTAGGAGATCAGGTCTTGGAACACTTGAGAAAGGAAAGATTCCCAAAGAAGCAGTATAACAAATTGAAGTTCAAAAAGATTGGTCCATGCAAGATACTTAAAAAATTTTCTGCAAATGATTATGAGATTGAATTACCTCCTGATGTTGGAATATCTCCCATTTTTAATGTTGCAGATTTGTACAAGTATGAAGATGATGGTGCAGAAGAAAGAGCAGCAGACCAGGAACAGATTGAGTGGAGAGAACAGCTACCTCCAGCACAACCATTGCAACCAGAGAAGATATTGGATAAAAGACCATTCAGAAGGACCAGAGGACAAGAGTACTTTCAGTACTTGATCAAATGGAAGAACAAGCCAGAGGAAGATGCCACTTGGATGACTGAAGGGATGTTGTAGAAGATAGGCATATCAGTGGAGGAGCTCATGGACAGGAGCCCATGAAAAAAATTTCCCTCGGGAGTCTGATGCAGGGGCATTAGATACTAGCTAGCAATGTAGGAGTTTTGTCCACATGTTGTGGCTAGGAGGGTTTGAAAATAGTCGAGTTGTTACAGCTAGGTGTCAATACCTTAGCTGATTGTATTATTAGATCAGTTAGAGTCGTAGAAGTCGAATAGTTCAGTTAGTCTAGCTGTCATATTCCAGTTAGTTGAATTATTTTAATTAGGCTGTTGATTTCCTAAAACGGTCCTCTCAGAGGAACCGAAGAGTCATATGTTATTGTATAAAATTGTAATCCCTTGGATGTAGAAAAGAGAGGAGAGAGCAAGGGAAAAAAAGAGAGATTTCTGCAATAAACTCTGTGTATTGAGCAATTGCTTCCAGTTGAATAAAATCCAAGTCCTGTTGATGTCCAAATTTCCTGTATTTATAATTGTGAATAATTGGTTAACTGCGAGGCAATTGTGTAATGGTAATTTCGTTCTCTGTCCTTGAATTCCCTTAATTTATCCGAATAAACTCTGTTAAATCCGTGCTACCCGTAGGCAGGTCTGTGCAGAAGAAGTGTGGTCGTGACACTGTTGGATAGGTAGATTTCCCGCTTCGTAAAGAAATAGAGGCGTTGTTTTCAAACTGGAACCGTAGTCTGGACGCGAGTTAAATGAACAAAGGAATCACATAACCCCGCAATTACCCTGGTCGATCACTGTAGCAAAACCGCGAGTGGTTTTGAAAGGTGGGTTGCCCATATCGCACCACTTTTGGCGTATAGGCGGTATTCCCCGGTTGACGAGCGATTCCATAGACCTGTTGACACGTGGCGAGGCAGACCCCGTAAAACCACCGGTTAACCTGCGCCATCGCCCGTTATCCCTCGTACCAGGACACCGAGCGATATTGCTCAGAACCATTGATCTGGGCAAGGGCCATCGGACGGTGTTCGACTGATGGAGATGCACGAATGATAACCAAGGTGCGTGGACGATAAAAGAGGTACGGTGTACGTGTTTGATTGGTTATTGATACATATATAGGTGGGCCCGGAGTGAAAGCTCTATTATAAAGTTCTGTTTCCAAAGCATGGATTATTAATATAAGGTCTGAAGGTTTATTACATAGTATTTTCTAAACAGCGCGTTGGGTATACATGTAAAGCATGAAGGGTTAACCATTGGTTATAAAGTTCGGAGATATATGTATAAGCCAGGATATATAATATAAAAATTCGAGAGTTGTTTATAAGTTATTTGTCGATTTCTTTGAAATTGATAAATAAAACAAAAAGGAATAGAGCACGTGAAGAAAGGAGAAACCAGACAGAGCCACGTCACCGTTGACCAACTCTCCGTAGAAAATCCTTTCAGCGTTGTTACGTCATAAAAGGAAGCCAATCCCACTAATAGAATCTAGGACCTGACAACCTCTATCAAAATAGTCCTATACATTCCCACATATACCTTCTATATATTTTTACATGGTTTAAAACTTTGGAGAAAACTTATAATATTCAAATAATGCATTAAATTTGGGAGTTGCCTAAGAAGTAGGCATCCTCTTCTCTAAAAAAAAATAGAGTGTTTGATTATAAATATTCCCCACAGAACCAGAAATAGGATTGCCTTGGAGTAATTTATATCTTTTTGAGTAACCAAACATTAAGGCATGTATCTATGGATTGATATTTCCAAAGGTTATATGTACACAAAGGCTTCCCAAACTTAATGCAAACTTTCTACAAAACCATCAAATGCAAGAATAGATGTGAAGTGTTTTCCTCGCTATGCCTACAAAGTAAAGAAATACTCAGAACTAGTTTATCACTTTTCTAGAGAGATTCCCATGTTAAAACTTTGTTGTTCGATATAATAAGGCACATAACCAACTTGGCAAGGTCCTTAGCTTTCCAAATATTCTACCATCACCATTTGTCACCACCTAGTCTTGGTCCAACAAGAAATGAGTATCCAAGACTAGGGATATAATTGCCCCATCCTCTATTCAAATACAATACTAATTCATTCATGGAATTTATAAGTTCTAGAAAGAGATCCCATATTTGGGATAAATTTCCTTCTAAAACAAGGTCAAATACCTTTCTCTAACATTATGACCAGTGCGATGAGTCATTTGGGTTGTTGACGAAATTAACTATACATGTTTCAATCACATGCAAGTGTTGTATGATTTTGTTCGGGAGGAATATGCCTCTACCACACCCCATTATTACATCTTCCCCCACTCTTACTTGTGATCTATTTCCCACTCTTCATCGAGATAAGAGCCTATGACTAGGAAATCTAGTCTTATTAACTTTCACTAGTTGGATACATTCACTATAATTTTTTTTCCCTTCCCAATAAAGTCTAAGATAAGTTCTAATGAAATGAGTTCCCATCTAATATTTTTTTTCCGTGGGATCTCCTTCGTATGAAATTCCATAATGATTTTTATACTATAGTTGTACCAAATAAATTTTTGTGTTTTAGCCCTCAAAACCTTAGGGATTTTGGAGCTACAATCCTCTACCATTTACCCAAATAATTTCCTTTGTAATCACTACTCCCTTCCCATGAAAATTAAAACAAGACTTAATGCTTTTTTTAAGAAAAACTTTTAGCATATGAGCATACAAGCTAGGTTGTGCCAATATATTGGAATAAATTCTAGTATTGACTTTATTAGAGCCAATATACGCCTCCTAGATAGGCACCAGTTTCACCAAATAGATAGGTGGTTTCCAATTTTAGACAATAACTCGTACCAATCTTCCTTTCCATAGAAATTATGATTAAGAGTCAATCCTACATATTTAACCCATTCTAACATATCTAAGAATTGAAAAGGAAAGCATCCTCCAATATGAAATTCATGGATACCTTCCTTCCAACCCAAATATATAAAGTGTAGAATTATTCTTAGATACTCCAATGTATATAGCCTTATTCTAAAGCCTTAAAATGTTCTTCAAACATTGACCCTATCTTTATAATCCAAACTAAAATAGTAGTAAATCATCTATGAATAATAAATGTTTGATTGCCTCAAATGTTCCTATTCTCATGCCTTTGATTCCACCCATTCTCCTAACTTCATTAATGACTCTACTTAATCCCTATACTACTAAAATAAAGAGGTACGATGATAATTAAGTCCTTATGTAATCCCCTTGAAGACATAAAGAAATTTGATGCTAATACATTAAACAATATTGCAAAGAAGGTAGTAGTCACACATCCCATAATCCACTATTTGTTTCACGAACAATGGGAAATTTTATTAATCAAAAAGGATTTAGCCAAAGCTCATAGTGAAGTATTACATAGAGGATTTTCCACCATTAAAAGGATGTTCAAAAGTGCATAAACATTTACAATATTTATCAGTCGCCAATGGATTTCAAAATGATTCAAAATTCTAGAGAAGAGTTTTGATAACAATATCCTTAAGTAGAATAGGTAGATTGAATAAGTCATATTAAAAGAAAACATATAAGAACTATTTTTTTAGGAGTAAATATCAATGCTAAGAGGATTTCCATTGGTTTCTACATAAGGTTATATATACTTGTAGGTGGTTGTTATTCTTTAGTATTGACAAGAGAGGCTAATTGAAGTTGAAGAAACATGAGGCCAGGTGGCTGAGAAGACCAAATGGCTATAAGCTTGATGACATGTGGAATTATTTTTTTGAAAGATGTGATGTTGAGCATGGCTTCCAATTCATCTAACCATGATTTCTAATGGAAAACTATTCCCAAGATAATACCGTGGTTGAACTATTTATTCTCCAATTTACAATTTGTTCCCATGTGTTAGTGAAAGGAGGTCAACAAGGATGAAAGAGTAGCTTCAAGCCACAACAACAGGAGACAAATTTCCAAAATTTCATGTGAATAAATGAACACTCGGACTGAAACTTGATATGTTTTCCAGAAGGATATCAGGCAGGTCTAAGGATACATGGATGAAAAGACGATAGCAACAAATGGATCATAAAGGATAGGCGCAAAAATTCGATCAAGGTCCTTGGTTGAAAGCAAGGCCACAAGTACCATAAAACCATAGCAAAAAATAAAATTTGATTGAGTAGGAAAAAATCCCACTTCAAGAACGGAGAGAAGATCAATATTACTAGGAGTAAAATGCCCTGAGATGGATAATCAAGTTGCTATCTAAGGTTTAGAATACCCATAAATGAGGGGAGATGATGAAATATTTCACCACTCCCTTATAAACAACCTTCGAGGCATTCATTAATCCTCATGGTAAGAAGAAGGGTCATGTAAGGAGTAACTGCTTTTCATATCCTTGTTTTCCTTGCAATGAGGATGAGGATATTGGTTCAAGACTCCATTTATACAATCATTCTAGCATCAACATAGTAAATGTAATGGAATAATGGTTATTGATCATATCCTTAAGACATGGTGTATGTAACCCCCCCTTTTCCATGTAAATATTATGAGGATAGGCAGATGAACTTTTATTTTCAAGGAATGGCCCAGACATATTGACTAGAATTGATGTGAAAAACCCATGTCAAGTGTTTATAATATTCATTGGCCTTTTCATTCGCTATTCCATTTTTCTCATGAAATATATCCATTGCTTCAAATTTTCTATAGAGATTTTGAGACATACAATGACGGTTAAGAGGCTAGTGTTTGATAGAGAGGAACCTAAAACCATATGTTTAATCATAAATTTGGAATCTCCCAACACTTTAATATTCTTAATATATAGACTTGAAGTTGCAATGAGACTCTATAGAAGGGAATATGCTTCCACCCTATTTCTTGATAGGTTGCCAATACTCCATTCATAAGTTAATTAGTAGTTCCCGTTTGGGCTAAAAATTTCCCCTTCCACGCCTACCTCAACAGAAAAATGACATCCCATTATTCATGTAACCAAAGGAAACAAGAACCCTATGTGAATTAAGAGTAGGTGAAGGTGCAACCATGGGAAATTATCACATTCCCTTAAAAATATCTAACTTGATCATTGGTTTTGGTATATGTGAGGTTTTGATAGTGTGTATTCCCTATTATGTTTATCCTATGGCCTCATGTATTTCATTCCCTTCCAAGAATATGAACTTTTCAAGTAAGATTACTCAAGACTGTAATCTTCAATCTATCTACAATGAACTTGGAAATAATTTTGTAAATACAATAATATAGATAGATAGATCTAAAGCCATCTAAAGCATTCAGAAAATAATTTTATTACTAATGCATTCATTTTATTTTAATTTTTATGTTTATTTATTAATATTATATTATGCATCTTATTTACATTAAATTAAATTAAAGAAAATTCATTTTACTATTATGATATAAAACTCAATCAAATATGAGCAATAACATGTTTGACAACTAAAGGATTGTGGATACTCCACAACAAGGCTTGAAACCATTACATAAAAGCTCATCCTTTCAATTGAAGGAATTGAAATTAGGTGGGGAGGATAATAATAATTTTTACGAACCACTGGAAATAAACCCAATTGACTTAATAAACAAATAATTTACTTATAAATAAAATAAATTTATTTTATTTACAAACCTCATAATTGTAGTCTATCTCTTCTGAGTTTTGGCTCTTTTCCAGTCTATTTTGTCCAAAATTCAACCAGAATTTATTAGAATCACAAGTTTTGGGTTTTGTGGTCTACATAATTCAATTTTCTCAATGATTTTTGAGAGCGTTGAATCTATTTATGTATTTAAAAACTAATTTAAAACCGTGAAAGTTCATAATTTAATGCAAAATTGTATCGCAAATTTAAACCAAAAAAAGAAAAACGAAAATGAGTTTGGAAACCCTAATATAATATGATTTAAAAAAATGATTACTTTTTATATTTTTAAACATTTATTTGAAAAAAAAAAATTATTTAAAAATATTTCTTTATTTTAATTTAAAAAATAAAAAATCCCCCGATGGGTGTGACGAACAATGTTGATGGAATTCTCCAGGGAATGTGTGGGAACTCATGATGAGCATGTGGACACAGGTGAGAGGGTCAGCCTTTCCATCCTCTCCTCATACCTTGAGTATGGGAGGGAGTAATGTGCATCATGCGAAATTTCATTTTTCCTTGGATCTCGTGAGTGATGGTGCTCGTTTGAGTTTTATGGAGGGTGGTGAGGGATGTTACTGGTCATTCTATGTTTAGACGGGTTATGAAGTCTGTAGTACGAGCCACACATGGAGAGGCAGTTGTTTCATAGGTTTCCTTGTTTGGAAGAGGGGGTGACCTTGCTGTTGGCGTTCCCTCCCCCACTTTCTGGTGAGCATACTTGTTAATTTCTTGTTTTGTCTTCGACTCTAAATTTTTGCAGAGGAGAAAGGTCATGACCTTTTGGTTTGGTGTTTTCTTCGTTGTTTCTTTTTTTTATTCACGGTTTATGTTTGGGGCAAGTGGAACCACATTTCTTCTGGAGAGGGAGTGGAATTTTTGTCTTATTAATCCCTTTCAAGGGCTCTTGTGATGCCTGGTGGAGTCTATGGAGTGGGTGTATTGGTTTCTGGCTAGTGTGGCTAGTGAGGGGTTGTCTTAGGAAGTGGTAAGGTGTTTAGCTTGTGGTAAGTGTTAATTTCTGGTTCTTCATGTTCACGGTGGGCTGGTGGGTGGTGGTCACGCCGGTGCGGATGGTGTGTTTATTCCTATGGGTAGTTCCAGCTCGATATATTTTGTGTAGGTTCGCCTCTGACTTTTTCTGTGGAGTTAAGGAGAAAAACATGTGTCTGGCTCCTCACTCGGGGTGTTCCTCCACTCAATCGAAGGCCAATTCGGGAAGCTCGGAGGATGGTGTGTCTCTCTTTCAATTGAAAATGGTGACCCTCATAACTGGCTCAAAGCAGGGTGGTCGTAGTGGTGGACGTTCGAGTCACGCGGCCATGGGTGGTAGAGGTGGTGGGAGGCCGAGGTGTTATGGTCATGTAGGGTGTGCAGCTCAGGGTGGCAAGGGAGGGGACTCAATGACGGGTCGTGGGAGTTGCACCCTTACAGGTCAACAGTGTGGGGGTTTGGTTCGTCATGGTGGTTCAGGGCGACATGGGCTGGCATGTCATGGAGGTCGTGGACAACGGAAAGGTTTTTGCATAGAGTGGTGTCAGGATTTTATCCAATCAGTTTTGGAATGCTTGGAGACTTGAAGCAGGTGTGACATGAGGAACATGTTGAGATAAATACTAATATGAAAAAAATTCACTACTTCCAGTGCCATTTCTGAGAGCATGTAGTGGTGGTCTGGAGAGGCCAAAACTTGTTATCTAAGAAAGTAAAGAATTTGGAGGCCTGGATGGCCCATTTCAAGGAGCACGTCCAATGCTCCCTCCATCCTTTGCCTCCTCCTGGAACAGCTCTCGACAACCCAGCCTCCATCACCTCTGACGATTAACATGGTTACAGGTGTTTTATTTGTTTTATCTACTTTATGGTGCCTATGGCCGCTCAAGTTGTGGATTGTGCCTCTTACTGTTTTTCTATTTCATTGTCATATGCTGATAGCGGTAGTCAGCAAACCTGGTTGGGGTGACACTACCTGCGTTTTTCTATTGATGCACCTCTTTTTGGAAGAATGAATAGAATCTCAATTTATAAAAAAAAAATCATCCAAAAAGAAAACAATGAATTCCTAACAAAGAAACATGATATTTTATAATTCATAAAATGTTGTAAATTGAAAATATGGGTCATCTTTATAATCTTAAAAAGATAAAAGACATTTTTAAAAACATTTTACATATTTCGATTAAAATAATAGAATATATAATTTTAGAAAATTAATTCTTTAACTATTTTTAATATAAAAATAAAAGTTTAAAACCAATGAAATATATATTTTATTTGATTAAATAATATTATATTTCTAAAGACTAATTCTATAACTTAATGCATCTCACTGCTAGTAGGTTCGAAACGTCAACCATCAAATATTGTCGATGTGATTTTTTAGAAAACTAGCTATGAAAATAATATTTCAACTTTAAAAAAAAATTAATATATATATATATATTTAATTTTAAGAGATGTATTAATCATCATTATCCATTTGAAGTATTTTCTATTAAAATATAAAAATAGAATAAAAAATATATTGAAAGTTTAAAATGAATATATTAATGATAATATTTTATTTAAAGAAAATAATAATGATATAAAGAAAAAAAATTAATGTTGCACCGAGATGCACTCTCCAGCCAGTATGGTAAATATGTTGTAATGTAATGTTTAACATTTTGATGAAGTCAAATTACATAAAATAAAATTAAAATTAAATAAAATGATTATTGTAATGTAATGTGCACCATTTAACTCGGTCAAAATAAAGTAAAAAAATAAAAGTAATGAAATAAAAATATCCCTATAAAAATAAAAAGAGTTCATGGAATTCACTCATGTTATTCATAACCCATAGTATTCATGTGGAATATAGCATATATAAAAATATGTAACATTTATTCACCCAAAACAAAACAAAACAAATATTATTTCTTTACTGTACCCTCAACAACTTACCATACTATATTGGTTTATGGCACAGGTGTTGTTCCAACGTATATTAATTATATTTCTTTTCATTAATGTGCCTTGGGTACTTTACCATTCTTAGTATTTTATGTCAAACAACATCACGTATTAAATATTATCCCATTCTAAGGTTGGGAGCATAACAGCTGACCATTCGGAATTTAATTGGTCGTAGTCTAACTAGACTGCTTTTTCACTATGAATATCATGGAAATTCCAGTCAGATTTTAAGAAAATCCGGCAGGGATTTTTGTAAATCCACGTTATAACTATCAAAATTTAATATTTTGGGCGCCCTAGAGGTTTTTTATGGTGTTGAATCTATTTCCACTATCAAAATCATGATTCAAACACTATTACTGTAATATTTCTTAAATTTTTTTGGCCCAGATTCCAGCCAATTTTGGCCATCTAGGCAATTCCTCCACCTCGTTAGACAACTCCATTTAATTTTTCTTATCTACTATGCAAACTTCTCAAAAAAATTGACAGATGTTGGTCTTATCGTTTACGTATGTGGTAACACTTGTTCAGATCCTCATCATTCATTGCTAGGGTCTCTATTAAACAACTCATATTGCTCCCAAGCAGTTAAGGGTAACTACTCTACTCCCCAAACTCGTGGTCACATTATTTCCTCTACTCCTCACTGATTTCGCTCTGCAACCTTGCACCGATGGAATATTGACCCTGGTAAGATAAACCAATGAGTGAATTCTTAGTCTTACACTGTACTTGTTATTCAGAATTCTAACTGGGTTTTCTTTTTTGGTTTTAATCTATGGAAACCACTGATTACATGGTAAAATCGACGTTTATACAACACTTTGTTTCTTCATAGGTGAGTACTAGGGTTTTCACAATTCCTTTCCCTTCCATTACATGAAATGGCTAGAGTTCTCACTGCCTTACTTAAGTCTATCTTTAGGGTGTGAATATTCGACTGTTTTCATGGATCATATATAGGTATTTACTTGTCTCCTTTTTTTCATATTATTGATATTTAGGATTCAATTTACTTTCTTGACAATTCTCTTATAGCTCCTTTGTTTATCTCACGGGTATGGAAAGGGTTCCAATTTCCTGCTTCTTTTTGGCAGTTTCCTCTGATGGCCTCACTTATAATCCTTGGATATTCTTTATTCCATGCTTTTACTTTGAAATTATCCCTCTCAATATGGTTTCTTCTTAGGTTATGGCTAGGGTTTGAACCATCATTCTTATTGACTTTTCCAATTTATGATGGTTCGGTTAACCCACCGTGAACTATCATTATATTTATTAGAAGGATTGTGTATCTGTTCCACCTTTTGTATAACATACATTTGGGTGAGCTCGGCTTGATTTATAGGACAATGTAGTTGAGGGTTTTGTCTTTTGAACATTTATATGATGGTTTTGTAACTTTGTTTATTGTATTAAAGGTTCCATTACTTGAGCTTTCCGAATGTAAATAATTTCTTAGTTAAGGAGGTTATTAAGTTGTTGATAATGAAATTCCAATTGGTAATAAAAATTTTGTGCATGCCTATTTACATTATGTTTATAAGTTGCTTGGATTAAATGTGTGCTATATTGTTTGACAATTAAATTCTATCATTGGTTGCATGTGTATATTTTTGTGATCGAATCCTTGAATAGTTATGTTTTCTCTTGTATACTGAGGCTTTTCGTTTCATAGCACAATTGTATTCATGTTTAGGGTTCTTAAGAATCTGTGGTTTTGGCTAGTCCATTCCTAGTGGCCGCCAGAGGAACCTAGTCCAAACCCACGGAGTTATTCCACCCAATTTTTTTTTCTATCAGTATCAATAGTATTTCAAAAAAAGGGATTGTTTCCTAGTGAGATTTCGTCTTGCAATGGAAAAACAACCCTTTTATTTCATTTTCCCTCTTACATTATAACCCTATCAAACAATATTTCAAAAAAAGGGATTTTTTCCTAGTGAGATTTCGTCTTGCAATGGAAAAACAACCCTTTTATTTCATTTTCCCTCTTAAGTTATAACCCTATCAAGTTTCCAGAAACCTTATATTCTTGGTTTAAATTTAGAAATAACTTTCTTACTCTACTGGTAAGTTCCTAAGAAATTATGTTATTGTTTTCTCTTCATTTCCCAACTTTTCACGCATAGAGCCTTAACATGTACTTGTCGAGGAAACAATATATATATATATATATATACAATTAATTTTATTTTTCTTTTTTTGGGAGAATATAACTCCCACTCACTCAAGGAGCTTGTATTCCTGTACTAGAAGTATTGTACATAGTTTATTATCTTATCCTTATTCATTCTTCTACATTTACTTAATATATTTCTTCTTGTGTGCACTTATAAATAGTATATATAAAAATAAACAAGAGAACAACTCTTACTAAAAAACATATAATATTTTTGTACTAGTAAACATTACACACAAGCATAACTTATAACGAATATTGTTCATATTAAACAATACTTATTTGACTTCAGTCAACTCCGTTAGAGAAATAGAACCACAATGGGACTGTATTATCGTCCCAACCTATGAGACTGGTGATTACGTTCATGTCTCCCCCTAAGTCTCTTAAGTTTACAGATCCAATTAAGACAACAACCTTTCTAAACCTCAGGACCCCAAGTCCAGTCTAGAAACTTTCTTGGGGTTTCCACTAGCTTCCACCAGCTCAAGAAGACCCCTCTGCAGTTTTGTTGTTGCTTTTTCATAGCATCCTTTCACAAATGTGTTTTATCATCCTCTTTTCTTCCCTCAACCACTCATGGATTTTCCAACTGAGAGATTCTTTTTAATCTCTCCAGGCAAGGGATTAATTGTCTAACTTTCTAGAAAATAAACATTTTCTTTTAGAGTCTTTCCCTTGTCATTTCTCTAACCAACCATAAATGTTTTTTTAAAGAAAAAATAAAAATTATAATAAACACATTTTTATTTGTAGCTTTTAGCACAGTAAAAGAAAAAGGTAAAGAACAGTTATTTACATGACCAGGGGTATCACATATGCCCCCCCTTGAGCGAAACACCATCCTCAGTGTTTATTCGTGCCCTTAGAAATGGCTAGGGTATCATTCCCGCATCAAGCCTTCATCCTCCTAGGAGGCCTCTTTTGGGCTCAAGTGCCTCCATTCACTTTAACCTAGGTGGTATTTCGCATCTATAGCATTGTTTATCTCTGATCGATAATATGTGGAGGCTCTACCAATAACTCTCCATCTCGCTCTACCTATTCGTAAATCATAAATTGTTATTAGTTTACGAATACTTGATTAATAGTTGTATGAATCAGAATAATTTATTTACAAATTCTTTACCTAAACTTATTTATAGTTAACAACATGTTTAGGGTCATATAAATATTTCTTTAACAAGGAGACGTGAAACACATTATGGAAATGCAAGTTGGCATGCAACTGGTCCAACTCGTTCTAAGATTTGGAAGGGTCCACAATATCAAGAGGTTGATTTCGCACATCCCTTCCATTGTAGGGTGATATTTGTTGACTTTACTCGAACATATACATGATCCCCCGCCCAAAATTACCTATAAGTCCTTTTTCTATGTGCATAATATTTTTGGTTGTCTTGGGAAAATTTTAAATTATGTCGGACCTTATTCACAATGAGCTCCATTTCTGCTAACATTTGGGTCCCAACTTTATTTTATCTTCGAGAATATTCCAATTAATAGGTGTTCTAGACCTCCTTCCATAAAGGACTTCAAAAGGGATCATTTTTAATGACTCGTGATAACTTTTATTGTAGCGGAATTTCACCAGTGAAGGTACTCCTCCCATTTACTTGTTTTTTTGCATAACATACATTCTTAGCATATCTTCCAGAACTTTATTTACTCTCTTCGCCTTCCCACCATTCTGCAGGTGATATGACATGCTAAATTTAACTTGAGTACCCAAGACAGTAAAGAGAGTCTTCCAAAATGCTGATGTGAACTTCACATCTCTGTCATAGATCATGACCTTTAGCATTTCGTGTAGTCTAAATATTTCCTTCATAAATATATCTTCAATTTGCATAGTTTTATAGGTAGATTGAACAGGAATAATATGGGACACTTTACTTAACTTATCCACTATTACCATAATTGAGTCCTTATGTTTATTAGTTTTTGGAAAACCATTATAAAGTCCAGAGTAATTCAATTCCCATTTCCATTCAGGAATGGATAGTGGATGAATCAATCCAACTGGGTGTTGATTCTTCTCTTTAACTTATTTGCACCCTAGGCATTGGACCAAATACCTAGTGATGGCTTTTCTTATACCAAGCCAGAAACAGTTTTTTTAGCAGCAATAAATAACTTATGTTAACTCAGATAGGATACATAAGGTCTCTTGGGAAACTCATCCAATGTGAGTTATCTAATGGATTTCGGATTAGGGACATAAATTCTAGCCTTAAAAGTCAACAAATTATCTCCATTGAAGCCATAATCAGTTTGTTGTCCATAATTTTTTACTTTCTTCATTTTCTTCCATAAAAATAGGTATCTAGGGTCCTTGTTCGTTACTTATTTAATCATATATGTAAAATTAAAATTCACTTGACTATATTAAATTTCGTATATGTAATATGAATTTTGACTTAATGCATCTACTACACGAGTTTCCTTTCCCTATAAATGCTTGATGTGAAAATAAAATTCACTTAAGAAGGTTTTCCACCTTCCTTGTCATGCATTAAGGCTAGGTTTCTTAAATAAGATGGTTAAGCTACTATGGTCGGTCATTAACACAATTTTGTTTCTCAGCAAGTACTGTCTCCATATATTTAGCGCATGCACTACGCAAGTCAATTCTAAGTAATAAGAAGAATAACTCTGTTCATGTTCTTTTATTTTCCAGGATTCATAAGCAATTACCTTGATTTATTGAATCAATACTCCTACTCCTTATTGACATGATCCTGTACAAATGATGAATTCTTTTTCGAGGTCTACAATTTTTAGAACTGGAGTTGTAGCTAATAAATGTTTTAATGTTTCAAAACTACGCTGATAAATAGCAGTCCACTAAAAGACCTTTCCTTTCTTTTGCAAGGAGGTAATAGGATAACCTATTCTAGAAAATCCTTTAATAAAATGACAATAATATCCGTATAAACCCAAAAAATATCGGATGTCAGCAACATTAGTAGGTATAGGCCATTCCATAATATTTTTTATTTTCTCCGGATCGATAACTATTCCTTCTATAAAAATTATACAGCCCAGATATTGTATCTGGTCCTTGTAGAAGTCACAATTACTATACTTAGTGTAAAATTGGTGTTCATGTAGCATTTGCAAAACTATTTGCAGATGCTTCTTATGTTCTTCCAAATTCTTTGAGTATATAAGGATACCATCAATAAAGATTATGACAAACTTGTCAATGTAGGAGTGGAACACCTTATTCATAAGACTCATAAATGTAGTTGGGGCATTGGTAAGGCCAAAGGGTAGAACCACAAATTCATAATGATTGTACCAAGTTTTGAAGGCATTTTTAGGAATTTCTTCCTGCCTTACCCTAATATGATGGTACCCAGACCATAAATCTATCTCAGAAAAAAAAATAGCTCCTTTGACTTGGTCAAATAAATAATCTATTTTGGGCAAAGGATATTTATTATTAATAGTCATATTATTAAGTTATTTGTTGTCAATACATAGTATTAGTGTACCATATTTTTTTTTAACAAACAAGAGAGGGGCTCCCCACGAGGACACACTTGGGAGAATAAAACCCTTATTGAGAAATTCTTGCAATTTCATCTTTAACTTAGTTAACTCTAGAATACTCATTCGGTAAGGCGTTTTTGAAACTGTTGCAACTCCTAGGACTAATTCTATAGTAAAATGTATGTCTCGCTTGGGGGGTAGTCTAGGAATTTCTTTCAGAAACACATCAGTGAAGTCCTGAATTATAAACATATTATCTAAGGATGTTGACTTATTCTTTGAGTTGGTAAAACCCTCCTGAAATGCATATATCTAATATAATTTTCTAATATAGTTTCCTAACTATAAGGTAGTAACCGGTCGCCATTTTATAGGTTTCCTTACCCCTTGAATTTCTTGCTTGATGCCTTCTTTAGTAATATAAGTAATAGTTTTATCTTTTCAATTCACTATTGACCATTTTCTTTCTAACCAATCCATTCCAATCAATATTCCATAAGATCGTATAGGTAACACATTTTTATTTACACTTATTAACTGGCATGCTATTTCAATAGGACAACCATTTACTTTGGTTGACACCCTTCATTTTTCCCCATTTTCCAGCTGCACCAACCAGGGAATTTTAAATTTACATGTTTATAAGTAACATACTTCAACACTTTTAGGACTGTCATAACTTAATTGGCTCCTAGATCTATCAAAATGGATACAACATGGTTTTGCATCTTACCTTCAAACTCAATCATCATAGGTTGGTATTTGGCTTGATGATCATCCAACACAACATTAATCTTAGGTATAATCCTAGCCACTTCGCTAACTATGGAAGCCTCTTGAACATTAGCAGCAGGTTCCATTCTGGTGCAATGAGGGAAATTTTTTTAATAATGAGGTTCTCCTCATCCCCAACACTGTAAAGGAGGTTTTTGTGATTGTTTAAACTCTAGTTTACTAGAAACCTCCACTTGTTTAGATTCATTCTGTGTTTTAAATTTTTGTTGATTCCTTCTAGGAAGTTTATTGTATATTTTTTTCTGAAATTTTTTGACATAACCACTTTTCATATTCCAAAAAAAATTATGTGCTTTCTTTCTATCCCAAATCTTACTGCCCTCCCCCTTCTGTTTCATCTACTGATAACAGATTCGTGCTTTCCTAATGTTCTCGCCCATGGTTTTTGGGTTATCAAATTCAAAACATTCTTTCATGAATGTTGGTACACTGCTCATGAAATGTTGTACCTTGGCCTTTTCCTCTCGAATATATGGTACATACCTCAGCAGGGATGTGAACTTGATCACAAACTCATCCATACAGAGTTGTCCCAACTGGAGATCACGGAATTCCTTCGCTTTATCATCATAACATTGCTCAGTTAAATATTTTTCCTTGAAGTTTTTTTTAAACTCACCCCATGTCACTCCTTGATCATCAACAATATAAACATCTTTAATTTCTTCCCACCATAACGTAGCCTTCCCTTGCAGCTGGTAAATGGTTAATCGTTCCTTCACGTTGTCACCGTATTCATAGATTTGAAAGTTTTGTTAATATTAATCAACCATGCCTCAACGGCCTCTTCCACCTCTCTATTGAAATTTGGGTGTTTAAGCTTCTTGAATTCCCCTTTTATCTATGTCTTTTGTTTCTTATTCTTTATATGATCTGACACATTGTCAGATTCTTCCTCACTATCACCCTTATCCCCTTCCATCCATTGGGTGTGACTTCCTTCAGGTACATTTTCACCTCTTTTCCTTTGCTCCTTGTTCCTATCATCATTACTAGAGCTAGGTGTAGAGTTTCTATGATTCTGGTGAGAAGAAATAATTTTTAGCATTTTCTCCTCATCTCGCATTAATCTCTCATTGTCTGACCTTAGGCTATCCATTTATGTTCTTAATTGTTGGACAGTCTCCAACATCATGACAGTGGAGTTTTGGTGACCTCCTTCCAGCTGAATCCACAGTTCTGGGTTAACACCTAATATAGGTATGGACCTAGAGTCAAAGGACCACCTTATCGGTTGTGTACCTCCAGAACCACGCCTCATTATGCTTATTATTTGTGATCACAACATACACATATATTTTCATCGGTTGCCCAAATATGCCACATTATTGTAATAAGAGGCTCTAATACCACTTGTAACGTTTATTCACCCAAAAATAAAAACAAAAATATATTTTATTTATTGTACTCTCAACAACTTACCATACTATATTGGTTTATGGAGTAGGTGTTGTTCCAACGGATATTAATTATATTTATTGCATGGAAATACACATATCTTTACATTAATTAATGTTATTTGGGTACTTTACCATTCGTAGTATCTGGTGTCAAACGAAATCTCGTATTAAATATTATACCATTCTAAGGTTGGCAGCATGGTAGGTGACCATTCAGAATTTAATTTTTCTTATCTACTATGCAAACTTCTCTAGAAAAATGACAATCGTTGGTCTTATCGTTTACGTACACAGTGAAATCTCTTCAATTCCCCATTGTTCATTTCTAGGGTCTCTATTGAATGGCTCTACATATTGATCCCAAGTAGTTAAGGGTAACCACCCTGCTCCCCAGACTCGTTGTCGCATTCTTTCCTCTACTCCTCACCAGTTTCGCTCTACAACCTTGCACCGGAAGAATAGTGACCCTAGTAACATAAACCAATGATTTATACTTATTCTTCCATTGTACTTGTTCTTCATAATTCTAACTAGGTTTTTTGTTTTTGTTTTAAGATATGGCAACCACCGGTCCCAAGGTAAATTGGACCGTTATACAATACTATGTTTCTTCATAGGTGAGTACTTGGGGTTTTCACAATTATCGTTCCTTCCATTACATAGAATGGCTAGAGTGCTCAGTTCCTGACTTAAGTCTATCTTCAAGGTGTGAAGATTTGATTGTTTTCATGACTCATATAGGTATTAACCCATCTCGTTTTTTTCGTATTATTGATGTTTAGGGTTCAACTTAATTTCAGAGCAATTCTCTTATAGTTTCTTTGTTTATCTAGCAGGTATGGAAAGGGTTTTAGTTCCCTGCTTCCTTTTGGAAGTTTTCTCCAATGGCCTCACTTCTAATCCTTGGATATTCTTTATTCCATGTTTTTACTTTGAAATTATCCCTCTTAATATGGTTTCTTCTTAGGTTATGGCCAGGGTTTTGAACCATCATGCTTATTGACTTCTCCAGTTTATGATGGTTTGGTTAACCCATCGTGAAATATCATTCTATTTATTCGAAGGATTGTGTATATGTTCCACCTTTTGTATAACATACATTTGGGTGAGCTTGGCTTAATTTCTAGGACAATTTAGTTGAGGGTTTCATCTTTTTAACATTTATATGATGGTTTTGTAACTTTGGTTATTTTATTAAAGGTTCCATTACTTGAGCTTTCTGAATGTAAATAATTTCTTAGTTGATGAGGTTATTAAGTTGTTGATAATGAAATTCCAGTTGATAGTAATTTTTTGTGGATGTCTATTTACAGTATCTTTATAACTTGGTTGGATAATATGTGTGCTAGATTGTTTGACAATTAAATTCTATCATTGGTTGCATGTGTATATTTTCGTGATCAAACCCTTGAATAATTATGTTTTCTCTTGTATACTAAGGCTTTTCGTTTCATAGCACAGTTGTATTCATGTTTAGGGTTTTTAAGAATTTGTTGTTTTGGCTCGTCCATTCCTAGTGGCCACTAGAGGAACCTAGTCCGAACCCATGAAGTTGTTCCACCCAGTTTTTTTTTATCAGTATCAATAGTATTTCAGAAAAAGGGATTGTTTCCCAGCGATATTTCGTCTTGCAATGGAAAATACCATTTTATTTCATTTTCCCTCTTACATTATAACCCTATCAAGTTGCCACAAACCCTATATTTTTATGTACGAGTTTAATTTATATTCTTGGTTTAAATTTAGAAACAACTCTCTTACTCTAGTGGTAAGTGCCTAGGAAATTATTTTATTGTTTTCGCTTCATTTCCCTTCTTTTCACGCATAGAGCCTTAACATGCACTTGTCGAGGAAACAATATATATATATGTATATATATAATTTTATTTTTCTTTTTCAGAGAATATAACTCCCACTCACTCAAGGAGCTTGTATTCCTGTACTAGAAGTATTGTACGTAGTTAATTATCTTATCCTTATTCATTATTCTACATTTATTTAATATATTGCTTCTTGTGTGCACTTATAAAGAGCATATACTAGCATTTGCACCAAGAGGTGCAAAGTAACGTCGGGAGTGGGGAATGTGGAGAATAATAATTAAGTAAAATATATGGAAATTTTAGATTTCATATATATTTTAAAGAATGTAAAATATAGTATTACTTATGATCTGATTCCTAGGGAACCAAGGGAAAATAATCCCTGCCCTTGACTTCAAAATAAATCCATGTTTTTTATAAGAATAAAAAAAAAATGTAGGAAAAAAAGAAGGCAGAAATGATTGCCCTTCATTCCAATTATTGATGTAATAACCGAAGTATCCGCACGATTCTTATTTTGAAGAAAAGCCATACTATTTGGGTCATGTCACCATATAGATATGTTTTTTTATGGTCACACACAGTCTAGTGATTTCTCTGAAGTATAAACTTCATTGTGATTTTGGGTTTGTTGGAGAGCACTTGAGTGATGGAGGAAATTAGTGGTTTCTGGTATTATGTAATTATTTTCATGACATTATAGTTGGTTTGAAATGGCATTAATTTTTCAAGAAAGGGCACAAGAAAGCTGCCTCTAGGGCCTCCCGGATGACACATTGTTGGGAATATCCACTAGCTCGGGGGAAGCCCAACAGTTCTATGTACCGTTTTGCTGCAGAATAAGGTCCTCTGATGACCTTTCATCTATGAATGAGAACCACAATTTTCGTTTCATCTCCCGCAAAGGCCAAGCAAGTCTTGAAAATTCATGACCAAGTCTTTCCCGGACGCACCGTCATAGAAGATGCCAATTGTATCTCCTACAACGACTCTTTGTTGGCATGGAGCAACACCTGCGGGCCTCGTTGGCATATGTTTCAGAGATTCTGCAACATCGAGATGTTCAATTTCAAGAGACGGGAGGCCTTGCAACATCTCAAGGGTCTGAGGGTGGTTCCGAAGTCCAAGGATTGTGACTGTGTTTCCATGTGATATGCTTAAGAGAATATATTCAAGGAGGGGTCGGGCATCTATCGAGTCAATTTGATGATATAGCATCTCATAGGTTCAAGGATTTTCATAATAATAAGAAAACCACTCTAGAAATTTTGGACCTTCCCATACATATACCCAAACTCTAAATCCTTAAAGTAGACGTCACCCACCATGATGAAGAGGCCTGGTCGAGGGATGAACTTCATAAGATCTATGTAGAAGACTTACCATTCAATAATTTTGTTGAAGAAGACACAGACTTCCAGGTTGCTGCTTCACTTCTCTCAAAAGAATACGATGTTATGGTTAATGAAGATAATTTATTGTGTTGAGTAGAACGATGAAATCACTATGAGACACTTCAAGGTGCTGCAAAAACACATTGCTACATGTGATGGTCAATACAACTACAACTAGTGAATGCACTGTAGTGAAATTATGTGCACCCATAGCATATGGACCTTTTCCATATAGATCTCATTCTTCATTCAAAATGAGATAAAAGTGCACAATGTAAGTTAACGGTACTTCAAAGATCATTCACTAGGTTTCTGGAATTCATATCTCTTCACATCATTCACTTACAACATACATAATTAGGATCTTAAACATAAATCATCACACAAATCTCTGCATACTATAGAAAATCCTAAAAGCACAAATCATTGTATACATGTCTAGATTCAAAATAGTCTCACTATCATCATTTATGTGTCACAAATGTTATGTTAGCTAAGAAAAGTGTAAGGGATAGAGTCTCAAAATTTGTCACGAATCCAAAATACAACCAAGAATAATTATCCATACAACCTCATCCATATTCAAATGTTCAAAGAAAATACAATCGCTAAAGATAAATGAAGCAACCAAGACCCAACTCGTCAAACATCAACATTACATTATGATATCTACATATAGATCTCTACATCAAATACTCATCATTAGATAAACAAGGGCATATCATCATATCAAAGGGCATGTAAAGAATTTGGATTTTTATAATAATTATGAGAAAAATATAATATAAAGTTGCTCCAAATATATTTGTAGCTTAAAGAATTTGGATTTTTTTAATAATTATTTTGTAATTTCAAGGTATTGAGAGATTGCTACTCACCCTCAACAAACATTCTTGCCTTATTTTTTAGTATCGGCCTCATTGGGAATTATAATTTCTTTTTTAAAAAATATTTTAATTTTAAATTAATTATTAGTTTAAAATGAATACATCTTCTTTCACATCCAAATCTTTAACATTTCACATTTTAAAATCCAATGGAATTCTCTCCTCTCGCTTAAATATTAGTACAACCTAGCCTAGACATCTAGTTTTTATTTTAATTTAGTGTTTTTCATATGGTTTTCTCAAACAATTTTGAGCTTATTCGTCATTCTATAATTTAAAAAAAAATATTTACATTTACATTGTTTAAAATAATTACAGTTTAGTTTTTATTTTAATTGGGTGTTTTATATATGGTTTTCTAAAAACATTTTGAGCTTATCCGTCATTTTATAATTTTAAAAAATATATTTACATTTACATTGTTTAAAATAATTACACTTTATAAAATTTTAAAGAAAAAATAATAATTTAAATTGGATTAAAATTATATTAAATCTTAGATTTTTATTTTTATTTGAGGTTGCAATATTTGCAAAAACAAAAAGGAATTTGCTACATGCAATTCATAACAATAAGAGTTATTTTTAAATTTCATTAACACTATTATTATCGTAGTAAATTTATTTAAATATTATTATTACCTTGATACTATTAAGGAATTGTCATCCAGAAATTATAAGTGCTATTAATACATTATTGTCGTAGTATTATTAAGTGGTTGTTATCCAGGAAGGGTAAGGGTGCCAGGAAGAATTTGTTTGTTAAGGTGAAAAGGCATATTCGTATTATATTGAACTATATATTGGAATGGATATGAACTTAGGGGTGGAAATAATGGCATGACGCTACAATTCATCTGCAATGGAATTTCTGGGAGGTTTCACCGCCATTACGAATCCCAACAACATCACTGGCCCTTGTCAGCACGCCCTTCCACTCCCGTAAAAACACAGACACTCCTCGGTTCCGCATCATTAATTCAAATTCAAATGGTGACCCACATGACAAAATTACGCAATCATCCAAACAACAGAAGAGCCAATCTGAGTCTTCATGGTCTGCTAAAAATAGTGAAGGTAAATACTACCTCTACAGACTCGGCCAGGAAGCAGACAACATGAATATTTCTGTTGGAGCATGGAAGGGCATAATTGATGACCTATTCGTTGGTAAATTTCTTGGAAAGGATGGTAATTAATTAATTGATTCTCCTATTATTCATTCGCATAATAATTTGAAAGGCTCTGTTATAATCTATAAATACGAATTTCCTATCTGCAACAGACATTGTATTTGCTTACAGACAGAAGGTGACGAGGTCATTTGAGAATTTGCGGGAGACTATTACATTGCCCAGGCCTTTCTAGTAACATGTCCTTGAAATTTTCAAAGCATTTGTTGGCATGAGGGGTCCTGACCCAGGTTTGTAGGTTAAAGTTTGCCAAAAAACCCCTATACTACTGGCCCTTTCAGCAGCGACCTACTTGCGCAAGCCACAGTCTCACTCGAAGTATGGGAGGGTGTTGGAACCAGGTTTCTGCACCCTGAGAGAGAGTAGGTAAGTCAAGAATATCTATGTTCGCAACTTGTAGGGTTCACACATAACAGGTCTATTCACAAGTTTACTAACAGTATAATCTGTAACTAATCATAACAGAGTTATTACCATGCATAGATCTAGTCAGTACCTTCGCATCCATGTGTGTATCAGTAATTTACTAGCACTTACTATCATAAACACAACTATAACAGATCACAGATATACTTTATACCATAATGTAGATATATTTGCATCATAAACAGATAGCAAAATTGTATTTGCAGCTTTGAACTGATTCCAAAGGTTTGCATCAACAGTAAAAAAATAGATCCATATAACACAGAGATACTCCAACTATATCCACATATATTAGCATTCAAAACCCAGTTACAATCCAAAACATAGCCTGTGCACACAGCTAGCAGGGTCCGCACACAATAGGACTAAGGATCTCTGCACACACAACCAGCAGGAGTCCCTACCCAAAACAACCCAAAATAGATCTAACAATTCGCACGTAGCATCATTCTAAATTCTTGCCTACCTCTAGACTCAAAATGTTCATCTATTTATAACGACTTAGTCTACGCTTTCCTATGGTCTGCAAACCATGGTTTTTGGACTCTAGGTCTACCCTTGACCCATTACAATGCGTTTGGGGCTTTGACCCACCCGAAAACCCCTGCATTAGGATAATTAATACCAAAAATATACAAAATTGTACAAAATTCGTAGCTTTAGGGGACCTTGTTCCAACAGTCCCCCAACACAATCTTGTGACTCATCCCGAGTCACTGCGGTTGTGGGTTCTCCATCTTTGGCTGTAGCTGATTGATTACATCCACCAACGGGGGTAGCACTCCTTCACTCTGTACAACATCATTCTGGGCTATCTCCACCAACTTCTATGAAGTTGGGCCTTCCGTAGCAGCAATGATGCTCTCTAGAGTTTGGCTCAGCTGCTTTACTGTGATATAAACATCCTAGGACAGCTTAAAGGCCTCATCCACCCATGGCTTGAGGTGATCGCTCAACATCTTCTTCCTTTTTCAGAGAGCCTCCATGTCATCTCTGATGACATGGCTGGTGTGCAGTCGGGCCAATCGTTGAGCAGGGACCACAGTGTTCAGTGTAGCCTCTAGTTGGTCAAACTCTTCTTCCTTTAGGAAAAACGCCTGGTTGATTTTTCACAGTAGAGGGTCGCGTTGTACCTTTTTCCATAGTTGCATAGCTATTTCCCACAATTTTTCACCTTGAGCAATCTGTCCTGTAATAACATTTGTAGCCTCAGTAACCAACGTGGCTCGCTGGTCTTTTACATCTGGCGGTGTTTCTCACTGCAACTTAGCCTGTAAATCTGCAATATGTTGTTCCATCTGTGTTTTGACCACCTACATCTCGGTCCTTGAGGCCTTTAATGCTATGACCAACCCCTCGATCTTGGCCTGGGGGGTGGCAGTAGCCGGGATATCTTAAGTAACATCTGCGCAGAGCCTACTAATTAAGTGCTCCATCTCTGTCTGCTGCGTGGTGACGAGGGTATAGGCAGCCTTTGCCTGGGATGCCTCAACGGTTTTTTCTTCAATTATCTGCTCAGTTGTACTAAGCTTCTTGTGCACTTGATGATCCCTATGCTGAATTTCTTCAAACAGGGACACGTGAAGAAGTTGTAATGGTTCATGTGGCAGGCAGGTGAGATCCAACTATACCTCCGCGCATGCCTGGACTTGTACTCCTAAGACGTGTGGACTCAATTTGAGGGTTGCGCCAGGTAGAGGGAAGAGGTGGCTTTCTGGCGTACTGATCACTGTGCTGCTTGTGGTCGGGGCTGATCTGACTTGGTTCATACTCATCTTCAAAGTGTCAGTCTTTAACTGCAGAGTGCGGAGCTCAGCCTAGAGGGTGTCGACCACAAATTTCTACTGCTCTTCTAGAGCCAGCCATTTGTCTTATGCAACCAAAGTGACTGTGTCTGCAATCTTCTCGAGGTCCCCTTCGTCGCGTTCTGGTCGTTGAGAGCGCTGCTTCTTCCGTGGCCCTTTAGCAGGATCACTGGTTCGCTTTGTCCCTTGAGGGGAGTGAGTACCTCCTGCCTCCTGACCTTCTACACCCAAATCCTATTGTGAATCCTTTTTATATGTTGCTTCTATGCCCTTCCCCTTACATTTTCCATGTCCTCTGGTTTCCTTGGTAGTGGTGGGTGGCGTGACCCTTGTAGTGCTCGTTCCTTCAGTGCCCTTCGCACCTATTTTGAAGCGAAGCTTCCAATGTGGAGGCCATGTCACAATTAAATGGTCAATCTCTTCATCGGCAACCATATAAGGGAATGAAAGCCACGCTGGATCCTTATGACCTCTAACTTGTATATTATGCATAATTACCTAGAATGTGGCGATGCTTTTATACTTATCATAGATGGTTGGTGATAAATGCGGCCGGGAGTTGATAGCTGCTGCAAGCCCACTCTAAAACATGACCCAGAAGACTTGATTGTCATCGATATGATGCGCGTCCTTGGAGTCCCACAAGTTTGCGTATCATGCCCCTTCGCACATATCGTTCATGAGTTCCTGGAGGACTGATTCTTGTGGTGCTTCCCATGCAACCAACGTGATGAGAAGCAGTAGCCAAGAGTAGCAAAATGTGCATCCCTGATCCTAGGCTTCGTAGACATTCGCCAAGAATTCGTTGCATAGGTACTAGGCCCAATTGAAGAAAATCTCCTTTTTGCATCAGCCCGCCAGCTGAATTACGTATGCAGAGATGGTGGTAACCTGGAATCTGAACATTAGCTTGCACGCTAGCAACAAGGTACCAATCTACGTACCAGGGTCGCTGATGGTGCTGATCATGAACCCCTGAGTGTTTTGTTTCACATGATAATCCTCGTGTACCTTGTCGGAAATCTTATGCTCATACTTTTTGCTGACACGCATCATAGGGTCTAGTCCTTTCATGGGGAGGCTAGTAATCTGGTGAATAAGCGCGACATAAATAGGGATTCAATCCTGGATCCACAAGTTGCCATCATGGACCAAGGAAAGCTTGTGGATCCATCCCGATCCTTGCACATTTTCTTTCCCCTTCTTCTTCGCTTGATTGAGCGTGGATATAACCTCTTCAACTTCTTCAAATTCTTGCTCCATCAAGGTCACAGGCTGGGACAATTCGGAGGGATTGGTTGCAGTCATTCCAGTGAAAAAAATGAACTCAGTGTGGCTACTATCTGAGGGGGAAGCACGCTCAGACATCAACAAGGCGCAATAGGCATGAAATCGTACAAAACATAAACTGCTCAAGATACACGGAACCCTTTTCTGAGCTATCCGTCTGCTTTTATAGCCTTGGCGATCAACCAATGGGTGGGTGAACCTTATCCAAAAATTACCATCAAGTAAATAGTAAAAAATCTTCGGAAATCGCCTCATTAATTGTTGTCCACCTGCTCTTGCTCCTTCTAATGGTAAAATTTAAGTTTTACCCAGTTTTACTGTTCCAACGGCTATTGTTTGCACTTCATGTGTGCCCAACGCACCCCTGCGCTCCCAACGTACCTCCTGTGCTCCCAACGCACCTTCTACACTCTGAACACACTCCTGCAGCCTCCGCGCACTTTTCCGGGCTTCCAACTCTGTGGCTGCTCCCTGCGCATACCATGGTCCTTTCCGCACTTACCTTCCTTGGTGGGCGTACTACACCCCATACAACTACTATGGCCATATAGTCATTTGATCTGATATGGTTTGAGCCGGCTGCCATTGACATAGCTTGGTAACATATCGCCACGCAGGGTAGCTAACTGAACAACTCTGCCATCTGTGATTTATGTTATCGTATAGGGGCCTAGCCAGTGCTGACGGAACTTCCCTGGGTGTTTCGCAAACTGGCTATCATACAATAGGACCAATTCACCCTCTGCAAATGTCTTTTTCTGAATATGTCGATCATGCCATGCCTTATCTCGAGCCTTCTAAACCTGCTAATATAAATTATCAATTAAACGATCTTCCTCCAAAGCCACAAGTTGTTCTAAACACTCCTCTATGATATCAGGCTCTACCATGTTTGTAAAGGCTGCGATGCGCAGGCTAGGAACAATATAATCCATGGGCATAATGGCCTCCTTTCCATATACCATTCTAAACGATGTCTTCTCAGTCAACTTCTTGCAAGTGGTTCGATAGGCCCAAATAATAGACGGGATGTGCACGTCCCAGTCGCTATGATTGGCATTACAAACCTTAGTCAGTGCTTTCTCCAAGATTTTGTTAAAAGCTTCTACCGCTTCGTTTTCCTAAGGATGATATGGAGTGCTCTTCGTGTAGTGGATCAGAAATTATTTCATCAAGGCCTATATTGTTTCATTAACAAAGTGCGTACCTCTGTCACTCATTAAGATCTTTGGACATCCAAACCTAGTCAAAATCTGCTAAAAAATGAAGTGCACAACGGTGTCTGCAGCGCAATCCTTCACAGCTTGTGCTTCGGCCCATCGGGTTACATAATCAGTGGTAATTATGATGTAGCACGCACTTGTCTTCTTTCCCGGTGGGTTGATAGGCCCTACGAAATCGATGGCCCACTTGTCAAATTCTTGCAGGGCCATTTGCAGTTGCAGGGGCATTTCATATCTACGTGATGGCCTTCTTGTTCGTTGGCATGCATCACAAGCTTTGCAATAGTCGTGAGAGCCATTATGCAAGGTAGGCCACCATATTCCAGCTCTCAAGATCTTTTGCATCGTGGCCTTCCCTGCGTAGTGACCTCCTGCTACACCCTCGTGAGCTTCTGCCAAGATAGCATGCCTTTCATTCTCCAAAATGTATCTTCGCAACACTTCTTCAGCTCCCATCTTATATAGATTACCTGCGATGATGGTAAAATCTATTGTGTGGGTTATCAACTCTTTCTTCTATTGTACCGAATATTCCACAGGTGCCATCACTGTAGTCAGGAACTGAATGATGTCGGCGAAGTGCGCATCAACTACCTTAATAGCGAATAGTTTCACATCAGGCAATCCCTCTTCCAGGTTGGTTGGTTCTTCACCACTTTCGATTTGGTACAAGTGGTCTAGCTCAACATTCAACTTCCCCGGCTTGACAATGATCTCAAAATCATCTTCCTGAAACAGTAGTAGCCATCGATAGATTTTCCTCCCCAACACAGGCTTATTCACCAGGTACTTCAAAGCCAAGTGATCTGTAAACATTTTGAAGTTCCCTCCTAATAGATAATGATGATACCTCTACAATGCATAGACCATGGCCAATCCCTCCTGCTCTGTAGTGGAGTAGTTACGCTCAGCACCAGAGAGTTTCCTACTAGCGAATGCAACAAGATGATCAATGTATCCGTCTCTAGGTTGCATAAGGACAACTCCCAGGTGATCCCTGATGCATCTACATGAACATAAAATACCTTCGCCCAGTTAGGAAAGAGTAGAATAGGCGTAGAAACCATCTTCTCCTTGAGTAGCTCAAAGCTCTTCTGACAATCGTCATCCAAAAAAATGAAACATCCTTCTTAAGTAATTTTTCCATAGGTGTTGTGATTAGCACGTACCCTTGAATGAACTTCCTGTAGTAGCCTGTGTGTCCAAGGATCGAGCACAACTATTTCTCAGTTGTAGGTATTGCCAGGCTTATGATAACTACGACTTTGGCAGGATCAACCATTAGTCCTTGTCGACAAACTATGTTCCCTAGCAAGATTCTGAAGGGTACGCAAAATATGCATTTCTTGATATTCAGGGAAATATGGAGATTTATACAGGCATCAAACATCATGCGCAGGTTCGAGACATGCTTCTTCACCAATCCGAAGACAATTTAGTAATCAAAATATACCTCCAAAAACTTGTGGATGAATTCTTTTAATACTGTGACCACCACCTACAAAAAGATGGCAGGGGAATTCTTGAGCCCAAACGGCATGAAACTATATGGAAAGGATCCCCGTTTATTAGCGAAAGTAGTTTTGCTGCGATCTTCAGGTGCAATCCTGATCTAGTGGTAGCCCGAGAACCCATCTTTAAATGAGTATGCTTCCTACCCTCCCATGCTGTCTAGGATTTCATCTGAGAATGGTGGAGGGAAGGGATCATGTACGCAGGCATCATTCAATTTGCACAATTCAACACAGATTCGTATCTCTCCCTTAGTCTTTTTCTCCTGAAACACCATCGTACTTACCTAGTTTGACTGGTCGACCAGTTCTATGATACCTGCGATGAGCATTTTGTCGATTTCTTCCTTAACCTTTTACTTATACTTAGGGTTCAGCCGATAAGGACGCTGCTTCACAAGGCGCGAATCTAGTTTTAAAGTGATGCACATGACCCCTAGGTCCCTTGTAATCCCTTTGAGTTCCGAGAACTTCATCAGGAATAAGTCCTGGTATTCCCTAAGATGTTCTGTAACTTTTCCTACTTTATCATCATCCGAGTAGTCCCCAATTTTAGCCAATTTAGGTTTCTCTTCCGTTCCAATGTTGACTTCTCGCAGCTTCAGAGGCTTAGTAACGTCAACAGTTTGCAGTAGGGGTCCAACAACTATGTACTCCCCCTCCGACTTTAGGATAGAGACATTTTGTGGATCTTCATATCACTCTTCTATTACTAAATTGCGGCAGTTGACAATATCTTACATCTGTTTTTCCCATGTTGGTGCCCCAAGTGCTGCGTAAGGGCGTGATTCATCAAATACTAAGGCATCTATATCCTGCAGAGCTTCGTCAAGCGCCTCTATTCCACGTACCAACCCAAATTTCCCTACAAACTCATCATTCAATGTTTCCCAGTGGCAAGTGCGCTGGTGTAGCTCCGTATCTAAATACCATGTAGTGGGGATTGGCCTGAAGGCATCAATAAACAGGTGAACCCATTCTTCCATTGTTTGTTCGCACCATTTCTCCATCCAAGAGAACAAGTGCTCATGCGGGTCCCCTGGGCCAAGAAAAGTCTTTATGCCCAGGTGACTTGGAGGTTCAAATCGCGGGACCATCATACCTCGACATTCTTCCCAATCCTGGAATGTCCTTTTATGCATGTCCCACCACCTCGCAGGTGTTGAAATCATGGCTAGATTAAGAGCCCATAACCTTCACTCTCTTGGGACCTCAACTTCAAATGCTCACAAAAATTCTCTAATACTACTAGAACCATAGAAGTAGGGCAGTTCTCTTACCTCTGAGGAGATGCGTCAGAATTTCTTTGTGATTTTAAGACATTGCAGTGCGGATACATCATGTAGCTGATTCTGCCAATTTTCCATCTCCCCATCGGAGTCAGAGAAACATTCACCATCCCTTTCCCAATAGAGCATATCGTCAACCACAGGATTGATTCAATCTTCATCCAGAGTAGTGAACTTGTAGATGTGATCCACATCCTCTTCTTCGCACACTAGTTTTGTATATCGTTCTCCTTCCACAGGATCTAGCGAGACTATCACCCTCATACCTCCATTCTCAAACACCATGCTTTGTTTCTTTAGGTTGATGATGCCTCCCATATCTATGGCCCAGTCCAACCCTAGGAGCACATGATAGGGGTACACATCTTCCACAATCTGAATTACCTCAAAGTCAGCACGTACCTTAACTCCTGCAATGTCTACCATGATTTTTGACAACCTTCCCAATGGTATGATCTTCTGTTGGTTAGCCATGCGTAGCTGTATAGTGGACCATTCGCGATTCGGTTCTCCCATCTGCTGCCATGTCTGCTTAGGTAGGACATTTGCATCTGACCCTAGGTCCAAGATGACCTAATCCATCTCATAGTTTCCAATCTTCGCAGTAAGCCGCATTTCTCGACCAGTGCGTTTCTTATGCTTGTAAAGTTTGTTCACATCCTTAACTTCTGTGAAGCGGTTAGCTTTCTCTGTGAAACTACCTATTAGTGCTTGAAGATTTTCTAATGCCCTTTGGTTGCACAACAACTTCATACATTCCTGCAAAAATGGTTTGACCTCGTCATTTTCTTTGAGGTTTGCAGGAGCCTGAGAATGAGATGCCTCAGCCTTAGTAAAGTCTTTGTGAGTTGTGACAAAGGTTTACTTTTCCTTATGTAGGTCCAAGCCTTCTTGTTTGATAACTGATTTTCAGATAAGAGGCTCAGCCGCAGCTTTCTCCTTAGCTCCCCCAATAGCCATGCCACTGTGTGTTATGACATTAACGCTTGGTCCTTCGTTTCGTGGTTCTGACTTAACCCTATGCACATTCTGCGTAGGTGTCTGATGCTTTTCCTACATTTTTTCTATCAGAATTGGACAGTATTCAATCACATGGTCCAAATGTCTACAATATTTTCAATATTACCTAACAGGGTTTGAGCAGTCCCTGCAAAGTGTCCTACTTCTCCACAGTTATAACAGATCAGTTGTCCTCTTCCCCAACCTATGCCTCCACCCCTCCCCCCTCCTCTGCCCCTGGCTAGGGAAACTCCTCTGCTTGAGGGAGATAGAGGTGACAAGGGGTCATCCTGCATCTTATATAGGTTTCCTTGATCCATCATTAGGTCGTATGTCCGACAATTCTGTTCTTCATGCCCCACAGATGAGCAAAAACGGCACCATTGTTGCTTCAATTCGGGAACATAAGAGGCCAGACGGGGGTAGTGGTTGGTATCATACAGTCCTGCTACGCGGAAGTTAGCACACCATAAGGTCGGACTACTTGGTCCAACACCTTCCCTAGGATGTAATGGGCTAGGCCCCCTGGCCTACATGTAATCTGCTAGTAGAGGGCACTGATCCTTGGTGTGCCCAGGCACCCTACATCTTATGCACCATATGTCTGGGCTTGCTTCTTTTCCCCACTCTTTGCACGGGTTCTGGATTTAGAGATGCATTTCCTGCCCTTGGATTTGTTGTACCCCCAACTAAGCATCATCTCTTAGCGTGGCTTCTAACTTCATAGTAATCTCCAAGGATTTTTCTTGTGAATCAATGGATTTCTGACCCATAGGTCCGTGCAGGTGAGGCAGTAACATAGCGATGAACCATTCCTTGTGTTTTCTGTCATCATACAAAAATTCCCCATCTCTGATCACCTTCTTTGGTCGCTAGTTAGCCTCCCATACTGACTCAGAGGGCCCTTTTTTGAAATATTTTAGGTCATTCACTATCTGAGAGTAGGACTTAGGCTTTCAAAACTGTCGTTTTAGGGCATCCTTAAACTCTTGAATGGTCACATTCGCATGTTGAGATACGTATCCCATATACTAGTCCAGGGATCTTCCTTCAAAGGCAAGGGATATATGTGCTCTTTTTAAGCATCACTAACCAAATTTTGCACAGTCCATACTGACTCTGCAAAAAACCAGAATCGGTCCATATCTTCATCCCCTACACCTTTCAAGGTAGGTAACTTCATGTGCAAGGCCATATCGTCTTCTGATGGAGGTGGTGGTATGGGTGAGTTTTTACCCCTATGCTGACTTGAAGGTGGTGTAGCTGGAGGGCTATGCTCAGCCGAGTTCCTTACTGGGTTGTAGACAGATCTATATCCTTCTTAATTAGTTCGGTAGTATTTACCACTTCGTGTGGTGCTCTCGTTCAACTCAGGGTTCATTCAATCGATGTGGCTGCACATAATTCCTTTTCACACAGTAATATTTTGATTAAAAAAGGCAATGTTTTCAGGAAGTTACCTCGGAACCCTTTTAAGAACCTCCGCTCTGCCTCAGAATAGGACACGAACTGATCGACTACGAACTCTGTCACAAATCCTCCCAGCATGCTATCCACCCAGTGATCTATAGTATGGGTGATGGTATTATCAATTATTATTAACTTTTGGATCAACTCTAGAGTCCACTGTGTGACTCGCTCATCCTTCCAACACATCGGGAAATCTACAAGCCTCGCCAACCACTCCTGAAGCTCGTTCGCAAATTTTACAAAGAAAATTTCATAGAACTCAGTGAAGATGTACTTATTCTTCCACTTTTCAGCTGTCAACTTCGTGTTGCGATTCTCTTTCACAACAAATTCATGAACCTGTTTTTCA
The DNA here is from genome assembly GCA_034641835.2 of Pinus albicaulis. Lineage (NCBI taxonomy): Eukaryota > Viridiplantae > Streptophyta > Pinopsida > Pinales > Pinaceae > Pinus > Pinus albicaulis. Next base: position 512,695,081 of record CM076580.1, read on the forward strand.
AACCACTCTTTAATTTCTGCCCTCTCACGTCTCCAATGCTCCCTTGGCATTACCCAATCACTCTCTCAAAATGCTCCAGGTCCCGGGAACGAAACCATTTGTTAACGTGAGGGGTCCTAATTGTTGGGTTTGTGTTATATTCTTTCCACGACTAGTCAAGAATTGGGGGGGGGGTAACAGGGGGGGCGATAGCCCCCCTTGTACATTGCGCTGGGCACAACGTACAAAGGGGTCATAAGGGGGGTGATAGCCCCCCCTGTTGAGGTCCAAGGCAGTGCACCCGAAAAAAAAAATTGGTCCTTATTTTCCGGTGGGCGGACCCAGCTATGGTTTTGTGCATGGGTTTGCACATGGTTTTGGGGCATGATGGTTTTCAACCCCTAGTATTTTTTAGATCCGGTCAAGGGAACTACGGTTATGTTCTAATCCAGGGTTAATGAATTGGGGTTTATGTATGCTTCGGCATGTATATATATGTGTTGTAACACTAAAAGGAATATAATGAAAAATCAAGCTGGTCGTCCCGATTTGGGATCCAGGGGAAAATATTTGTGTATATTTGTTTTATGTTTTATGCTCTCGCTATTGTTTATTTTCTATTTCTAAGATTCATTTGCAGCTAATTTTTGTACAGGGTTAAAACCTACATTTGGTATGAAAGCAGTTTGGAATTCAAGGGGACGCCTTTGCTGCTGAGGGGTTTTTCGCTCGGGCCTGAGGTAGACACTGTTTAGTGGGAGATTTGCGGGATCAATTCTTGCGGTGAAAGAATATGGCGAGCGATGGGAAGATAGAGATTGAGAAAGTTAATGGTCAGAGTTTTGAGTTGTGGAAGCTCAAGATGGAGGATCTGTTGGTGGATAAAGATCAGCGAATCACGGTAGATCCGGGTACTAAACCAACGGCAATGTCAGATGAAGGCTGGAAGAAGTTGGATCGGAAGGCAAAGAGCACAATACCGTTGTGTGTCTCAGATTCAGTATTTTTGAATGTATCTAGGGAAGCTACGACGAAGACCTTGTGGGACAAGCTAGGGACTTTGTACCAATATAAGTCTTTGGTGAATAAATTGTTCCTACGGAAAAAGATGTATAACCTAAGGATGAAGGGTGGAGACTCGGTGACATAGCATCTGAATGCCTTCAATACTGTGGTAAGTCAGCTGTCATCTTTTGATATTAAAATCTCAGATGAAGATAAGTTCATCAGTTTATTGTGTGCTCTACCAGATTCGTGGGATAGTCTGGTTATTGCAATAGGTAGCAATACAACTACCTTGAATTTTGATGACATTTTCTTAGCCTTGCTGTTGGAGGAAATGAGACGAAGAAATATGGAGTGTCAGAATGGAGATTCCTTATCTGTACAAGGAAGGTCCCAGAACAGAAACAAGAATAAGGTTTCGAGTGGAAGATCTAAATCTCCTGGAAAGTTTGTAAAGGTGTACTGGAAATGCGGAAAGGAAGGGCACTACAAAAAGGACTGCAGACCTAAAGCTCCTGAGAAAGGAAAGGGATCTGATGATGCTCCTTATGCAGAGGCAAAAACCACCTCGGATGAAGGTGGGGATGTGTATTTGGCTTCTTCTTCAAATACACATGTAGATCATGAGTCACGGTTGATTGACTCAGGTGCATCCTTTCACTTCACTCCCATAAGGAGTGGTTCTGCGAGTATGAGAAATATGATGGCGGTGATGTCTTCTTAGGTGATGTTAGGAAGGCCAGAAATCATCGGACATGGAAAATTCAAGCTGAAGCTGCAAGGTGGAAGGATTAGAACACTTCCTGGTGTTCTGCACATTCCTGCATTGCCTAGAAATCTAATTTCTGTAAGCAAGATGGATGATGCAGGTTTAAAAACAGTGTTTGAGAAAGATACTTGTAAGATGGTTCGGGGATCACTGGTATTAATGCAAGGATTTCATATTGGAACTCTGTACAAGCTTCAGGGCAACATTGTTATTGATGGGTGTAACAGTTTTGTGGTTCCCGAAAGTGGAGCGAAAATCTTAGTGGTATCTGGAGAAAAGACCATGCTATGGCATCAAAGGCTTGGACATATTGGAGAGAAGGGCCTTCAGATACTGCATGGAAATGGTATGGTAGAAGGTATGTCCGATAGCTCTCTGGATTTCGATTTCTATGAAAATTGTGTGTATGGGAAGCAAAATCAGGTGAGTTTTCCTTTTGATGCTAAGAGGGCAAGTAAGATATTATAGCTTGTGCATAGTGATGTGTTTGGACCTGTGTCATTTCCATCATTGGGTAAGTCTATGTACTATGTTTCATTCATAGATGACTTCTCAAGGAATACATGGATATATTTCTTGAGGAATAAATCTAAAGTCTTTGACAGATTTAAAGAATTTAAGGCTCTGGTGGAAAACCAAACAGAGAAGAATATAAAGGTGCTGAGGACAGATAATGGTGGGGAGTTCTGCAAGAAGGAATTTGAGGAGTTCTGTAAGAAGTGTGGTATAGCATGGTAGAAGACTACTCCATACACACCTCAGCAAAACGAAGTTGAAAAAAGAATGAACAGAAAGCTGATGGAAAAGGCAAGAAGCATGCTCAGTGGTACCGGGTTAGGACAAGAATTATGGGCAGAGGCAATGGAGACTGCATGTTACTTAGTTAACAGATCACCTTCATCAACATTAGAGGATAAGACTCCACATGAGGTATGGACTAGTAAGAAACCCTCTCTTTCACATCTGAGGGTATTTGGATGTGATGCATATGTACATGTTCCAAAGGAGAAAAGGAGCAAGTTGGATAATAAATCTGAAAGGTGCATCTTTATTTGGGATAAGGATGGTTTAAAGGGTTACAAGCTTTCGAACCCAGAAACAAGGAAGGTTGTGTACAACCAAGATGTGGTGTTTAGAGAGGTGAAAGATATTGTTAAACATGAAGTCCTACCAAAGGAACCTGAGAAGATAGAGTTTGAGCTAAAGGAGGATGAATCAAACTCTACAATAGAAGAATACTCAGAAGAGGAAAAGCCACAAACTCCAGCTGTGAGAAGATCAATTCGGGAAAGGAGACAACCAGAAAGGTATAGTCCATTTTCTTTCTGTTCAAATTTTTCTTTAACTATAACTGGTGATGATCCCAGAACTGTCAGGGAGGCAGTAGATTCAGAGGATGGAAAACTCTGGAAGGAGGCCATGGTTGACGAAATGGCATCCTTGCATAAAAATGAGACATGGGATCTGGTGGAGTTGCCGGCTGGAAGAAAGCCCATCGGGAGAAAATGGGTGTTTAAGAAGAAGATGAATGTAGAAGGCAAGGTGGAGAAATACAAAGCTCAGTTGGTAGAAAAAGGTTATTCCTAGGTGTCGAGAATTGGTTTTGGTGATATTTTTTCTCCTGTTTCCAAAGTTACTTTTATTAGATTACTTTTATTTGTTGCTGCTGCATTTTATTTAGAGGTATAACAGATGGATGTGAAGACAACATTTCTTCACAGGGACCTGGAAGAGGAGATCTACATGAAACAACCTGAAGGGTTTATGGTGAAGGGGAAGAAAGAATTGGTATGCAGGTTAAAGAAGTCTCTGTATGGGTTAAAACAGTTACCGAGGATGTGGTATCAGAAATTTGATACCTATATATGGGGACTTGGCTTCACCAGAAGCAAGGAGGATCACTGTGTTTATTTTAAATTAATTGATGACCGTGTTATTTATTTGGTCTTGTATGTGGATGATATGTTGTTGATTGGAAATGACAAAGAAATTATCCAAGATTTGAAGACCCAACTGTTTTCCAAATTCGACATGAAGGATCTTGGTGCTGCAAAATATATTTTGGGAAAGGAAATTAAGAGAGATCAGGAAAAGAGGAAGCTCTAGTTAAACCAGAGGAAGTATGTCGAGACTATATTGCAAAGGTTCAATATGCAGGATAGTAAACCATTGAATGTTCTAATTCATGTAGGTACAAAGCTGTCTGTTGAACAGTGTCCCAAGACACAAGAAGAAGAGGAGGATATGTCCCATGTTCCATATGCAAGTGTAGTGGGTAGCTTGATTTATTCAACGGTCTGTACTAGACGAGACATTGCACATGCAGTGGGAGTATTGAGTAGGTTTATGTCAAACCCAGGGAAGGAGCATTGGACAACAGTGAAGCGGGTTTTTAGATATTTGCATGGAACTAGTGATTATGGCTTGTGCTACCAAGGAAGAGCAAGATTGGAAAGAGTGTTGGACATTCGTTGTTTTTTTGATGCTAACTGGGCTGGAGATATGGACCAAATAAGATCTACAGGTGGGTATGTATTTAGCCTATTTGGAGGTGCAGTTAGTTGGATGAGTAAAAGACAATTTGTAGTGGCTCTTTCAACTACAAAGGCAGAATACATGGTAGCCACTCATGCAAGCAAGGAAGCAGTTTGGTTGCAAAGATTGTGTTCAAGTATGGGGTTGGTGTAGCAAGCTATAAGGATAGACTGTGATAGCCAAAGTGCAATTTTCTTGGCTAAGAACCCTGCTTATCATTCAAAGACAAAGCACATTGATGTTCAATATCACTTTGTTAGAGATATGGTTGAGGCTAAAAGGGTGTTGCTGGTAAAGGTGGACACTTTGAAGAATGTTGCAGATTCATTGACAAAGTCTGTGAGCACTCAGAAGTTCTCTTGGTGTAGAGAAACAATGGGTGTTGAAGAATTGGGCCAATGACTAAGCTCTCCTGTGGCCCCCTGTGGAAAGAAAACAATAAGTGGGAGAATGTTGGGTATGTGTTATATTCTTTCCAATGACTGGCCATTTCACAGAGGGGGAACAAGGTGGGCAACAGCCTACCCTTGGTAGCTAAAAGGTGTAAAAGGATACTGTCAAGGTCCCAGACTCCAAAAAAAAAAAATTAGTCCTTATTTTTCTTGTAGACTCACGCATGGTTTTGCACATGTGGTTTGTATTATGGTTTTGTGGGCATGATTGTTTTCGTTTGTAGATCCCATTAAGGGAACGAGGGTTGTTCTAACTGTATAATGGATTGGGGTTTATGTATGCTTTGGCATGTATATATATGTGTTGTAATACTAAAAGGAGTATAATGAAAAATCAAGCTAGTCGTCCTGATTTGGGATCCAGGGGAAAATATCTATGTATATGTGTTTTATGTTTTATGCTCTCGCTATTGTTTATTTTATATTTTTAAGATTCGTTTATAGCTAATTTATGTACAGGGTTAAAACCTACACTAACCTAGGTTTGGAGGTTAAGGTTTTCCAACAAACCCCTATACTACTACTGGCCCTTTCGGCAGGGACCTACTTGCGCAGGCCACATTCTCACCTGAAGCAGTATGGGAGGGTGTTGGAACCAGGTTTCCACACCCTGAGAGAGAGTAGGTAAGTCAAGCAGATCTGTGTTTGTAACTTCTAGGGTTCGCACAAAATAGGTCTATTCGCAGGTTTACTAACAGTATAATCTGTAACTAATCATAACAGAATTATTACCATGCACAAATCTAGTTAGTAGCTTCGCATCCATGTGTGTATTCATAATTTACTAGTACTTACTATCATAAACACAACTATAACAGATCACAAATATATTTTATACCATAAAACATATATATTTGCAACATAAATAGATATCACAACTGTATTTGTAGCTCCAAAATGATTCCAAAGGTTCGCATCAACAGTAACACAATAGATCCAGATAACATAGAGATACTCCAACTATATCTGCATATATTAGCATTCAAAACCCAGTTACAATCCAAAACACAACCTACGCACACAGGCAGCAGGGTCCACACACAGCAGGACTGAGGATCTCCACGCACAGAGCCAGCAAGAGTCCTTACCCAAAACAACCCAAAACAGATCTAACAATTCGCACGTAGTATTAGTCTAAATTCTTACCTACCTCTAGACTCAAAATTTTCATCTATTTATAACGACTTAGCCTACGTTTTCCTGTGGTCCGCAAACCGTGGTTTGCAGACTCTAGGTCTACTATTGACCCATTACAATGCGTTCGGGACTTTGACCCACCCCAAAACCCCTGCGTTAGGCTAATTAATACCAAAAATATACAAAATTGTACAAAATTCGCAAATTTAGAGGACCCTGTTCCAACAACATTAATACATTAGTTAATTCTGCCTGAAATTTAGCTGAATATCACCACCATATTTAAGCCTTTTTAGATCATTTTTAGTGAATTCAACATTATTTCCTGATTGATTGCAGTTCAATTACAACTAGCGGTAGAGTGTCAATGACTCTCTATCTTCAATTGTTTGGAAGATTAAACATCAAAATTCTAGATCGATCACGACATTGAGTGCGTGATGTTTAAATTTCAAGATTGATGGAGACTGAGTACTGAAATGCAACCATATGGTATCTGCATGAATTTGAATCGACATGTATTCGATTTTGAACAGTGAGCAACAAGCAGCGGAAGAAATTTCGATGCGGTGATCCACAGTGCCGATGTGGATGGTGGAGAAATGGAGACAGAGCTCTGCACATGGCGGATGGTGGATAAATGGAGACAGAGCACTGCGTACGGGGGACCACAGCGTCGATGTGGATGGTGGAAAATGGAGGACGGCTAGAACGATTTAAACAAACAATTTAAGCTCATCCACGTGTAAATATATTATTCGCAAGAAGGGTGATACGGAAGGTTTGTGATTGGCTAGAGTGAACAACGTTTGCTCACCCCATGCCCACAAAGATAATGCCTCCGACGTAGCAAAAATAAACAAGAGAACAACTCTTAGTAAAAAACATATAATCTTTTTGTACTAGTGAACATTACACACAAGCATAACTTATAACAAATATTTATCATATTAAACAATACTTATTTGACTTCAGTCAACTCTGTTAGAGAAATAGAACCAAGATGGGACTCCGTTATCCTCCCAACCTATGAGACTAGTGATTATGTTCAGGTCCCCCCCCCAGCCTCTTAAGTTTCCAGATCCAGTTAAGACAACAACCTTTCTAAACCTCAGGACCCCAAGTCCGGTCCAGAAACTTTCTTGAGGTTTCCAGTGGCTTCCAACAGCTCAAGAAGACCCCTCTGTAGTGTCATTGCTACTTTTTCATAGCATCCTTTCACAAGTATGGTTTCTCATCCTCTTTTCTTCTTCCCTCAACCACTCATGGCTTTTCCAACTGAGAGAATATCTTTTTAATCTCTCTAGGAAAGGGATTAATTGTCTAATTTCCTAGAAACTAACTATTTTCTTTTAGAGTTTTTCCCTTTTCATTTCTCTAAGCAACCATAACTGTTTTTTTTAAAGAAAAAAATGATAATAAATACATTTTTAATTGTAATTTCTTTTAGCACAATAAAAGAAAAAGGTAAATAAAAATTATTTACATGACCAAGGGTGTCACATCTGCCCCCCTTGAACGAAACACCATCCTCGGTGTTTATTCGCCCCTTGGAACCAGTTAGGGTATGATTCCCGCATCAAGCCTTCATCCTCCTAGGAGGCCTCTTCTGGGCTAAAGTGCCTCCAATCACTTTAACCTAGGTGGTAACTCGCATCTATAGCATTGTTTATCTTTGATCGAGAATACGTAGAGGCTCTATGAATAACTCTTTGTCTGGCTCTACCTGTTCGCAAGTCATAAATTGTTATTAGTTTACAAATACTTGATTAATAGTTGTATGAATCAGAATAATTTATTTACTAATTATTTACCTGAACTTATTTCTAGTTAATAAAATGTTTAGGGTCATATACATATTTCTTTAACAAGGAGACGTGAAACACATTATGAAAATGCAAGTTGGCATGCAACTGGTCCAACTCGTTCTAAGATTTGGAAGGGTCCAGAATATCAAGGGGCCAATTTCACACATCCCTTCCATTTTAGGGTGATATTTGTTGGATTTACTCGAACATATACATGATCGCGTGCCAAAAATTACCTACAAGTACTTTTTCTATCTGAATAATATTTTTGGCTATCTTGGGAAACCTTTAAATTATGTCGGACCTTATTCACAGTGAGCTTCATTTCTGCTAACATATCGGGTCCCAACATTATTTTATCTTCAAGACCATTCCAATTAATTGGTGTTCTAGAACTCCTTCCATAAAGGAATTCAAAAGGGATCATTTTTAATGACTCATGATAACCTTTATTGTAGCCAAATTTCACCAAGTGAAGGTACTCCTCCCATTTACTTGTTTGTTGCATAACATACCTTCTTAGCATATCTTATAGAACTTGATTTAATCTCTTCGTCTTCCCACCAGTCTGCGGGTGATATGACGTGCTAAATTGATCTTGAGTACCCAAGATAGTAAAGAGAGTCTTCCAAAATGCTGATGTGAACTTCACATCTCTGTGAGAGATCATGACCTTTGGCATTTCGTGTAGTCTAAAGATTTCCTTCATAAATATATCTTCAATTTGTATAGTTTTATAGGTATATTGAACATGAATAATATGGGGCACTTTACTTAACTTACCCACTATTTCCATAATTGAGTCCTTATGTTTCTTAGTTTTTGGAAAACCGGTTATAAAGTCCAGAGTAATTCAATTCCCATTTCCATTCTGGAATAGATAGCGGATGAAGAAATCCAACTGGGTGTTGAAGATTTTCTTTAACTTATTGGCACTCTAGGAATTCGACCAAATACCAAGTGATGTATTTTCTTATACCGAGCCAGAAACAATTTTTTTTTAGTAGCAATAAATAACTTATGTTAACTCGGATGGGCTACATAAGGTCTCTTGGGATACTCATCCAATGTGAGTTATCTAATGGCTTTCAAATTAGGGACATAAATTCTAGCCTTAAAAGTCAACAAATTATCTCCATTGAAGCCATAATCAGTTTGTTGTCCATACTTGTTTACTTTCTTGGTTTTCTTCCATAAAAATAGGTATCTCAGGTCCTTGTTCGTTGCTTCTTTAATCATATATGCAAAATTAAAATTCACATTATTATATTACATTTGGTATATGTAATGTGAATTTCGACTTAACACATCTGCTAGACGATTTTCCTTTCCCTCTAAATGCTTGATGTGAAAATAGAATTCACTTAAGAAGGTTTTCCACCTTGCTTGTCGTGCATTAAGGCTAGGTTTCTTAAAGAAGATGGTTAAGCTACTATGGTTGGTCATTAACGCAATTTTGTTTCCCAGCAAGTAGTGTCTCCATACCTTTAGTGCATTCATTACTGCAGTCAATTCTAAGTCATAAGAAGAATATCTTTGTTCATGTTCTTTTATTTTCCAGGATTCATATGAAATTACCTTTCTTTCTTGCATCAATACTCCTCCGACTCCTTATTGGCATGATTCTATACAAACGATGAATTCTTTTTTGAGGTCTGTAATTTTTAGTATTGGAGTTGTAGTTAATAAATGTTTTAATGTTTCAAAACTACGCTGACAAATAGCAGTCCAGTAAAAAACCTTTCCTTTCTTTTGCATGGAGGTAATAGGATAATCTATTCTGGAAAATACTTCAATAAAACGACAATAATATTCGGCTAAATCCAAAAAATATTGGATGTCAGCAACATTAGTAGGTACAGACCATTGCATAATATTTTTATTTTCTTCAGATCGATAACTATTCCTTCTGTAGAAATTACACATCCCAGATATTGTTTCTGGTCCTTGTAGAAGTCACAATTACTATACTTAGTGTACAATTGGTATTCACGTAATGTTTGAAAAACTATTTGCAGATGCTTCTTATGTTCTTCCAAATTCTTTGAGTATAGAAGGATATCACCAGTAAATATTATGACAAACTTATCAATGTAGGAGTGGAACACCTTATTCATAAGACTCATAAATGTAGTTTGGGCGTTGGTAAGGCCAAAGGGTAGAACCATGAATTCATAATGATTGTACAAGTTTTGAAGGAATTTTTAGGAATTTCTTCTTCCCTTACCCTAATCTGATGGTACCCAAACCATAAATCTATCTTAGAAAACAAAATAGCTCCTTTGACTTGGTCAAATAAATCATCTATTTTGGGCAAAGGATATTTATTCTTAATAGTTGTCTTATTAAGTTGTTTTTAGTCAATACATAGTATTAGTGTACCACTGTTTTTTTTAACAAACAAGTCAGGGGCTCCCCACGGGGACACACTTGGGAGAATAAAACCCTTATTGAGTAATTCTTGTAGTTTCATCTTTAACTCAGTTAACTCTGGAATACTCATTCGGTAAGGAGTTTTTGAAACTGGTGCAGCTCCTAGGAATAATTCTATGGTAAAATGTATGTCCCATTTGGGGGGTAGTCCAGGAATTTCTTCCGGAAACACATCAGTGAAGTCTGGAATTATAGGCATACTTTTTAAGGATGTTGACTTATTCTTTGAATTGGTAAAACCGTCCTGAAATCCATATATCTAACATAATTTTATAATATAGTTTCCTAACTAACTGGTTGCAGCTTTATGGGTTTCCTTACCCCTTGAATTTCTTGCTTGATGCCTCCTTTAGTAATATAACTAATAGTTTTATCTTTTCAATTCACTATTGACCATTTTCTTTCTAACCAGTCCATTCCAATCAAGATTTCATATGATCCTATAGGTAACACATTCATATCTACACATATTAACTGGCATGCTATTTCAATAGGAAAACCATTTACTTTGGTTGACACCCTTCATTTTTCCCCATTTTCCAGTTGCACCAACCAGGGAATTTTAAATTTACATGTTTATAAGTGACATAATTCAACACTTTTAGGGCTGACATAACTTAAAATAGCTCCTAGATTTATCAAAATGGATACAACATGGTTTTTCATCTTACCTTCAAAATCAATCATCATAGGCTTTTATTTGGCTTGATGATCGTCCAACGCAATGTTAATCTTATGTATGATCGTAGCCACTTCACCAACCATGGAAGCCTCTTGAACATTAGCAAAAAGTTCCATTCTAGTGCAATGAGGGAATTGTTTTTAATAATGAGGTTCTCCACATCCCCAACACTGCAAAGGAGGGTTTTGTGATTGTTTAAACTCTGGTTTACTAGAAACCTCCACTTGTTTAGATTCACTCTGTGTTTTAAATTTTTGTTGATTCCTTCCAGGAAGTTCATTGTATAGGTTTTTCTAAAAATTTCTGACATTACCACATTTCATATTCTAAAAAAAAATATGTGCTTTATTGCTATCCCAAACCTTACAACCCTCTCCCTTCTATTTCATCTATTGATAGCAGATTCGTGCTTTCCTGATGTCCTCGCCCATGGTTTTTGTGTTATCAAATTCCAAACATTCTTTCATGAATGTTGGTAGACTGCTCAGGAAAGGTTGTACCTTGGCCTTTTCCTCTCGAATATATGGTACATACCTCAGCAGGGATGTGAACTTGATCACAAACTCATCCATAGAGAGTTGTCCCAACCGAAGATCGAGGAATTCCTTCGCTTTATCATCATAACATTGCTCAGTTAAATATTTTTCTTTAAAGTATTTTTTAAACTCACCCCATGTCACTCCATCATCAACAATATGAACATCCTTAATTTCTTCCCACCATAATGTATCCTTCCCTTACAGCCAGTAAATGGTCAATCACGCCTTCAATTTGTCACCATATTCATAGATTTGAAAGTATTTGTTAATATTAATCAACCATGCCTTAGCGGCCTCTTCCACCTCTCTATTGAAATTTGGGGGTTTAATCTTCTTGAATTCCCCTTTTATCTATGTCTTTTGTTTATTATTCTTTATATGATCTGACACATTGTCAGATTCTTCTTCACTATCACCTTTATCCCCATCCATCGAGTGAGTTTTACTTCCTTAAGGTACATTTTCGCCTCTTTTTCTTTGCTCCTTGTCCCTATCATCATTACTAGAGCTAGGTGTAGAGTTTCTATGATTTTGGTGAGAAGAAAGAATTTTTAGTATTTTCTCCTCGTCTCACATTAATCTCTCATTGTCTAACCCTAGTCTATCCATTTATGTTCTTAACTATTGGAAGGTCTCCAACATAATGACAGTGGGGTTTTGGTGACCTCCTTCCAGCTAAGTCCACATTTTTTGGGTTAACACCTGATATAGGTATGGACCGAGAGTCGAAACACTGCCTTATCGGTTGTGTACCTCGAGAACCATGGTTCATTATGCTTCTTCTTTGTGATCACAACATACACATATTTTTTTATTGGTTGCCCAAAAATGCTACAGTATTGTACTCTCAACAACTTATCGTACTATAATTGTTTATGGCATATGTGTTGTTCCAACAAATATTAATTATATTTCTTGCATGGAAATACACATATCTTTACATTGATTAATGTTCTTTGGGTACTTTACCATTCGTAGTATCTAGTGTCAAATGACATCTCGTATTAAATATTATACCATTCTAAGGTTGGCAGCATGGCAGGTGACCATTTAGAATTTAATTGTTCTTATCTACTATGTAGACTTCTCTAGAAAAATGACAATCATTGGTCTTATCGTTTACGTACGCGATGACATGTCTTCAGATCCTCATCATTCATTGCTAGGGTCTCTATTGAATGGCTCTGCATATTGATCCTAGGTAGTTAAGGGCAACCACCCTGCTCCCCAGACTTGCAGTCGTATTATTTCCTCTTCTCCTCACCAGTGTCGCTCTACAACCTTGCACCGACAGAATAGTGACCCTGGTAAGATAAACTCGTGATTTCTTCTCATTCTTCCATTGTAATTGTTCTTCAAAATTATAACTAGGTTTTATTTTTTCGTTTTAAGATATGGAAACCACCGGTCAAAGGATAAACTCGACATTTATATAATACTATGTTTCTTGATAGGTGAACTTGGGTTTTTCACAATTCGTGTTCCTTCCATTACATGGAATGGTTAGAGTTCTCAGTTCCTGACTTAAATCTATCTTCAGGCTGTGAATATTTGATTGTTTGCATGGCTCATATATAGGTATTAACTCATCTCGATTTTTCATATTATTAATGTTTAGGGTTCAATTAATTTCGGAACAATTCTCTTATGGTTTATTTGTTTATCTAGTAGGTATGGAAAGGGTTTCAGTTCCCTGCTTTCTTTTAGTGGTTTTCTCTAATGCCCTCACTTCTAATCCTTGGATATTCTTTGTTTTATGTTTTTACTTTGAAATTATTCCTCTTAATCTGATTTCTTCTTAAGTTATGGCCAAGGTTTTGAACTACCATGCTTATTGAATTCTCAAGTTTATGATGGTTCGATTAACCCACCGTGAACTATCATTCTATTAACTGGAAGGATTTTGTATGTGTTCCACCTTTTGTATAACATACATTTGGGTGAGCTCGGCTCAATTTCCAAGAAAATGTAGTTGAGGGTTTCACCTTTTCAACATTTATATGATTTTTTTGTAACTTTTTTTATCATTTTAAAGGTTCCCTTACTAGACCTTTCTGAATGTAAAGAATTGCGTAGATAATGAGATTATGAATTTGCTTATAATGAAATTCCAGTTGATAATAAATTTTTTGTGCATGCCTATTTACATTTTGTTTATAGCTTGGTTGGATTAAATGTCTACTAGATTGTTTGACAATTAAATTATGTTATTGGTTGCATATATATATTTCCATGCTCGAACCTAGTACTTATGTTTTCTCTCTTATACTGAGGCTTTTTGTTTCATAGCACAATTTTATTCATGTTCATGGTTTTTAAGAATATGTTATTTTGGCTAGTCCATGCCCAGGAACTACTGGAGGAACCAAGTCTAAACCCACGGAGTTCTTCCACCTGTTGGGGTTCCCATGTTTTGGCCAGATTGGCAAGACCAAAAGATGAGACAACATTAGAACCACTTTCAGACCTCAGGATCTAGCCCTCTTGGGTCCAGAGAGGGATCTCTCCATAAATACAAAGAATTATATATCTTTTAAAGCTCAAATAGAGGTATTAGGCTAGATATGAAGCACAAAGGGGGGTTTAAAATAATTTGGTTGGTTGGTTGTTGGGTTGGTCATGAGATCATAGACTGAGAAGGTCATGGGAAAAAGGAGCAGGGGAGTAGGATGTTTCAGCAAAAGAGAATAGGTTAAGAAAGTGCCATCCATTGGGCTATGGAGTCATGAAAGGGAATTACTTTCAAACCACTAGCCAAGGCATTCAGAGGGCAAGTCATCTATACTAAAGGATATTTTAGATAGATGGTGGAATGGAACAATAAGAGTGAAGGTGAAAGAAGGAAAGAAACCTAATTTATGTCTATAGATCAGGTCAGAGGTCATTTAACTCCAGACCTGCTTTGACATACTCAGAGGAAACTCTCAATGGAGGAACAAAGGGCAGCTTGAGATCAGAGAAGAGGTCATCTAACTACAGATCTTCTTTGGCATATTCCAAAGGAAAAATAGAGATAAGTTTAACATAGAACTAGGCCTAAGATCAGAGGGGGACTTTGAACCTTCAATGCTTTGACACTAGTTCAAGGGATATTAGAAAGGCCAGCTGGTCGCACAAAGACCCTAGTGGACAGGGCTAACTCTAATCCCCAGTATTCCAAATCTTCCAGCTTAAATCCAACAAGAACAACTAAGCAGCAAACCCCGAATTCACACATCAGCTAGCAGGAAATAATATCTGCTACGCTGGTTAAACCACATGAATTTACTCTTAGTTTCACTATCAGCAGAAAACATTAAAGGCAGGGAGAGAAGAAACATAGGGTACCTAACCAGGGTAAATCCTATGCCAAATTTCTGATGCATGCCAGAAGAAATGAATAGCATGAATAATGTAAATAAATGATGCAAAGAGAGAAACATCACCCGTAGCAATAGACCAGGATCCTGTGAAAATTTCTTGGTTAATTGACGCAAAACTAGTCACATAAACTGAGCTCAATGACTAATACAGTCCCAAATTTCTCCTCCCAGCCTACTACATTACAAACTGCTCTGCTACTCTCTCCCAAAACTGTTCTAACAATAAAAAATGAATCCCTACAACTACAACAGTAACAACCGAACAAAAACCTTTACAATATGTTCTCGGGGATTCTTATAGGAGAACAAAATAACAGGAGCAGATGATATTCATTAAATGGATCGCATTAGGACAGATTGGGGAAAGAGTTCATGCCCACTCTTCTTAATGGCACCTGCATCATTGTAAGTACCTTTTGGTATGGTCTGGGAGACTCCGTTGGGCCAATATTAACCTCGGATGTTTCGTGAAGTTCTTCTGGCTGTAAGGCCCTCTGTTCTGTCTTCTGAAGAAAGTAAGGTGACTGAAAGGTCTTTCAGGTCTCCATGCTTCCATAACTGCAATGCTGACAGTCTTTAAGAATTTTCTGTCAAAGTAATTAACTGTTCCTGGGCTCGAGGAGGCATGAAGACTGTTGTAGGAAGGTGTACCTCTGGAGAAAATGTGTTCTGCTATTATGTAGCACTAATATGACTTGCTGGTGCACTCTTTAGTCTTCAAACTGTGCCTTAATCCTTTGAACACGGGATTAGGACATTAAATCTTCAATTATGGGCTTAAATCTCTCAAATCCGTCTCTGTTGCTTCACTTGGCCGCTATAATGGCCTCACTGTGTTCTGAATTGCAGAGGCTGTGATTATGAAGACAGAGAGAAATTTCCACTCTGTAAAGCCTACAACCTTGAAATAAACCAATCATAAAATCCAGGGGCAGCAGAAGCAATGCTGTGGAGACCTGGAGGAATGGTGGCGCGAGTGTGGAAACAGTGGCTCTAGTGGAAAAATGGTTAAAAACAGGTGGAGAAATGATGTTTAGCGTAAAACCCAAAGATTAATGCTTGGGAAAATTACAAAGGAAATCAATGGGAAACGCATGAAGCGGAGCCTATGATGTGGGACCCGGCATGGGTGGAGGGCGATTAGCTTTGAGCCATTGGATCTCAGGAGGAAATCAATGGCGGAGGTTAAAAGATGAAAATTTGGGAAGGTCTGATGGAAGAAACATGGAGGAAGACGCGATGCAATATGGGTCGTTGATCTTGGATCAACGGACGATTGCGATCAAATCGGCGGGTCGCAATCGGGGGGAAGGAAGGTGACACAGTAAGACCTTTGCAATTGCGATTGGAGCGATGTTTCGATTATGCGATGGTCGTTGGATCAGAGTGATAGATCAACGGTAGAGAATCAATCGGAAGGGAAGACAGGACGGGGAAAAAGGAGCGGAGTGGGATAAATTTGGACCGTCAAATTCGAACAGATGGACGGCTAGGATCAGATCGGGGCATCGCAATCAGAAGGGATGGGGGGGGGGGGCGGCACAGTAAGAAGTTCCGATTGCGATTGGAGCGGGGATGCGATTAAACAACCATCGTCCGATCAGGAGACAGATCGATGGATCTGATGAAATCGGAAGAGTGGATGGACAGCGGCGACAGGCGCATTGCGATTGGCGCTAGGCCGTCGGATCTGGCGGGGAGATCGACGGTCGGCAGGAAATCGGAGGGAGGAAAGGGAAGAAGTGATGGGTGCGATGTGATTAGCACCGGGCCATTGAATCCCTCCTATATCAATGGCTTGTATCGCGACGGGAACATAGAAGAGGAAATTCAATCGCATCAAAGATTTTCAGAGTGACAAAGGAAATACACTCACCCGCTCTTCCGATTGCGATAAGCACCCGAAGCTTAAGCGCTTGGTTTCGGTGCTCGGTTACGTGGTAGGGAAGTGGTTAGGGCTGGGCCGAAAGGGGCTAGCCTGATATATGAAGGGAAGTGGGCTTTTTAGCCAAAAAAAAGAGGGTTTTCGAGGCTAAAGAGGGAATCGATAGAAGGAATAAAGGGACTCCAAGCCAAACCACGGGTGTTTGCAAGGTTTAATGGGATGATAGGAAGATTTAAAAGGTTTAAAAAGGGAATTTGGAAGACTTTGCAGAAGGGAACTAGGTGATGAAAATAAAGGTTTAGGGGGAATGAAATAAGAGGGAAAAGGGCCTTTTGGGCATTCTTCTTTACAACAGAGAGGATTTTCTCATGGAAACAACAGTGAGGATTTATAGAAGGGAAAAGGCACAAGGAGGCTTCGAGGATGATGTGTTTTCAGAGGAAATGCATTCCTTGAAGGCTCAAAAAAAAATTTAGCCCCCTGTTTGATTGCTAAAAAATTCATAGGGGGCTAACAGTGGCTCCACATGGGGATGGCTTCTTCTTGAAGGAGTCAAGAATTCGGAAATGATGTTTGGTGCAGGCCAGATGCCTAGTACTTGACCCATCCATTTTCTCTCTTGGATCAGCTGCCACAAATCATGAAGACATCATATCAGTAGTAACATTCTCCCAAACAACTACCTGCCCAGACTATAGTCCTAACATTTTTTCTTCTGGGTGCATTTGGACTTGCAGACCCTTTACATCATCAATTTTTACAAACAGAAAAATAAATCTATTCTACTTCTACCCTTATTACTCCATGAGACCAGATTAGACTATTGGCCTCATAGCTTTCTCTACCTATACTACTATCTGCTAGGATTAGAATGTCTAGAAGATTTCTTCTCTACATTCTAAGACAGAAATTGAAAAACAGTCAAGCCAGGATTAGACTGTCTGGCTTGCTGGACTTTGTAAAAATTAAAAACAACTAACTACATGCTCACAGACTGAGCTTTATTGAGATTTCCTACCTACCCTACTCTAACTGGACTATTTACAAGTCTAGCTTACAAACATTGTCTTCCAATGCAACCAGTCTACCAAGTGATCCCATGACTGGTCTTTCCTGCTCAGCTCCTTGAGCAGGTTGGATAGGCAGGACTGCTCCCACTCTTTTTGTTCCACATCAGCAGCTCCTGGAAATTTTCTCTCTGTTTGAAACATGCTGCTTAAAAATACCTTTGATCCCTCTTCAAATGTGTGCAGGAAATGAACACAAGGATCATGACAAGATACCTGGTTATGAATAGTTGGCAGACGGGCTTCAACCAGGGTCTCTTCTTCTTCCACTGGATTGAGAAGAAGACTCTCTTGAGAAAGAGTGTCTCCTTCATCTTCTGAACTGGAGGACTCATCGTATATAGTAGCTGAGTCCTCTCGGAGCTCTGATATATTCGGCTCTGCTGGACCGAGCTCTGTGAAAAGATCTATGTATTCTTGAGCCGGGGATTGTTCCATTACTTCCTCTTTCTCAAGAGAAGGCGCCTTGCTTTCATCATGCTCAAGAATCTCTTCTTTTCTTTCCTCCTCATCCTTTGAAAGGAAAGACTTCTGATCTCCGATCTCATGACACTCGTCACTAATTCTTTCGTAACTTTCACCGTCAGTGTCATAGATAGGCTGACTGGGTTCACTGCTTCTCTAGAGTTTCTGGCCCCGAATTTCCTCCCATGGGTCTACTGATGATGGTTATGCAAACTCAGCTTTTCTCTGGAAAAAATAATCATCAAATAGATCATAACTAGGAAAGTCATAATCGTAAGAAATGTCACCCATCAAACCTGTTGGATTCTCAGCAGGTCTTTCTTCGTCTTGATCCGCAGAGGAACTTTCTGGATCTGTATCATCAAACTCATAAGATGAATGGGAAAGAGTGTGTGTTCTATAAAAGATTTCTGAGGTGGACTGCTGGTTTAATATCTGATCAATCTCTTCTTCTGTCAAGATAGGGGTTTCCCTTTCATCATGGACAGAAGAACAACAGTCCTCTTTCTCTTTTATTAGCTGATTTGGAGGTAGGATGTTTTCTTGAGCCTCTTCTTGCACATCAGATTCTGCCTCTTCTATGTGGTCTCTTGTTTTCTCAAAGCATCGTTCCCTATTAGCTTTTGCTATTAGGTCCTGATATTATCTAGTCAGCGTAACACAAGACATAGGTAAGCAATTAGGCAGTTCCTGATCACTTTCCTCTTCGTCTTCTATAGATTCTTGAGCATCATACATGTCTTGCTCATCTTCTCGGTCTTGAGTTTTTTCTTGTTCTGGAAGAGGCATGGGTTGTTCTACATAATCATCATTTGCATTCATATTAGCCATATACATCTCCAGCACTTTACCAAACATTTCTGCTATTCCATTGAGTTGGTCATACAAAGCATCAAGCTTCGTATCCCTATCCATGTATGGATCCATGTTTCTGCAAAGAAGGCTACTGCATCTTCTCAACAAGATCAGAGTCCTCCACCAGTGGAGTCATTAGGTATTTTGGATTATGGAGTGTGGAGTCGCCAGGTGGATGTATTTGACTGTTTGAAGCAAGCTGTTGTCCACCATCAGCAATGAGATGCCAATCTAACCAGATATTTTGGGTCTTCTGAGTGCCTAAGGGTAACTAAGATAAAATTCACTCATGTCCCCAGCGGAGTCGCCATTATGTTGGGGTTCCCATGTTTTGGCCAGATTGGCAAGACCAAAAGATGAGACAACATTAGAACCACTTTCAGACCTCGGGATCTAGCCCTCCTGGGTCCATAGAGGGATCTCTCCATAAATACAAAGAATGATATATCTTTGAAAGCTCAAATAGAGGTATTAGGCTAGCTATGAAGCATAAAGGGGGGTTTAAAATAATTTGGTTGGTTGGTTGCTGGGTTGGTCATGAGATCATAGACTGAGAAGGTCATGGGAAAAAGGAGCAGGGGAGTAGGACGTTTTGACAAAAGAGAATAGGTTAAGAAAGTGCCATCCATTGGGCTATGGAGTCATGAAAGGAAATTACTTGCAAACCACTAGCCAAGGCTTTTAGAGGGCAAGTCATCTATACTAAAGGATCTTTTAGATATATGGTGGAATGGAACAATAAGAGTGAAGGTGAAATAAGGAAAGAAACCTAATTTCTGTCTATAGATCAGGTTAGAGGTCATTTAACTCCAGACCTGCTTTGACATACTCAGAGGCAACTCTCAATGGAGGAAAAAGGGAAGCTTGAGATCAGACCAGAGGTCATCTAACTCCATATCTGCTTCGGCATATTCCAAAGGAAAAATAGAGATAAGTTTAACATAGAACTAGGCCTGAGATCAGAGGGGGACTTTGAACCTTCAATGCTTTGACACTAGTTCAAGGGATCTTAGAAAGGCCAGCTGGTCACACAAGGACCCTAGTGGATAGGGATAACTCTAATCCCCAGTATCCCAAATCTTCCAGCTTAAACCCAACAAGAACAACTAAGCAGCAAACCCCGAATTCACACATCAGCTAGCAGGAAATAATATCTGCTACACTGGTTAAACCACATGAATTTACTCTTAGTTTCACTATCAGTAGAAAACATTAAAGGTAGGGAGAGCAGAAACATAGGGTACCTAACTAGGGTAAATCCTATGCCATATTTCTGATGCGTGCCAGAAGAAATGAACAGCATGAATAATGTAAACAAACGATGCAAAGAGAGAAACATCACCCATAGCAATAGACCAGGATCCTGTGAAATTTTCTTGGTTAATTGATGCAAAACTAGTCACATACACTGAGCTCAATGACTAATACAGTCCCAACTTTCTCCTCCCAGCCTACTACATTACAAACTACTCTGCTACTCTCTCCCAAAACTATTCTAATAGTAAAAAATGAATCCCTACAACTACAACAGTAACAACCGAACAACAACCTTTACAATATGTTCTCGGGGATTCTTATAGGAGAGCAGAATAACAGGAGTAGATGATATTCATTAAATGGATTGCATTGGGACAGAGTGTGGAAAGAGTTCATGCCCACTCTTCTTAATGGCACCAGCATCGCTGTAAGTACTTTTTGGTATGGTCTGGGAGACTCCGTCAGGCCAATATTAACCTCGGATGTTTCGTGAAGTCCTTCTGGTTGTAAGGCCCTCTGTTATGTCTTCTGAAGCAAGTAAGGTGACTGAAAGGTCTTTCAGGTCTCCATGCTTCCATAACTGCGATTCTAACAGTCTTTAAGAAGTTTCTGTCAGAGTAATTAACTGTTCCTAGGCTCGAGGAGGCATGAAGACTGTTGTAGGAAGGTGTACCTCTGGAGAAAACGCGTTCTGCTATTATGTAGCACTAATATGACTTCCTGGTGCTCTCTTTAGTCTTCAAATTGTGCCTTAATCCTTTGAACACGAGATTAGGACATTAAATCTTCAATTATGGGCTTAAATCCCTCAAATCTGTCTCTGCTGCTTCACTTGGCCGCTATAATGGCCTCTCTGTGTTCTAAATTATAGAGGCTCTAATTACGGAGACAGAGCAAAACTTCCACTCTATAAAGCCCGCAACCATGAAATAAACCAATCAAAAAATCCAGGGGTGGCAGAAGAAATGCTGTGGAGGCCTGGAGGAATGGTGGCGCGAGTGTGGAAACAGTGGCTGTAGTGGAAAAATGGTTAAAAACAGGTGGAGAAATGATGTTTAGTTTAAAACCCAAAGATTAATGCTTGGGAAAATTACAAAGGAAATCAATGGGAAACGCATGAAGCGAAGCCTGTGATGTGGGACCCAGCATGGGTGGAGGGCAATTAGCTTTGAGCCATTGGATCTCAGGAGGAAATCAACGGCGGAGGTTAAAGGATGAAACTTTGGGAAGGTCCGATGGAAGAAACATGGAGGAAGACTCGATGCAATATGGGTCATCGATCTTGGATCAACGGACGATCGCGATCAAATCAACTGGTCGCAATCGGGGGGACGGAGGGTGACACAGTAAGACCTTTGCGATTGCGATTGGAGTGATGTTGCGATTATTTAATGGCCGTTGGATCAGAGTGATAGACCAACGGTGGAGAATCAATCGGAAAGGAAGACACGACGGGGACAAAGGAGCGGAGCAGGATAAATATGGACCGTCGGATCCGAACAGATGGACAGCTAGGATCAGATCGAGGGATCGCAATCGGAAGGGACAGGGGGGGGGGCACAGCAAGAATTTTCGATTGCGATTGGAGCGGGGATGCGATTAAACGACCGTCATCCGATCTAGAGACAGATCGGCGACTCTGATGAAATCAGAAGAGTGGATGGATAGGGGAAACGGGCGCATTGCGATTTGCACTGGGTTGTCGGATCTGGCGGGGAGATTGACGGTCGGCAGGCAATTGGAGGGAGGAAAGGGAAGAAGCGATGGGTGTAATGCGATTAGCACCGGGCTGTCGGATCCCTCCTAAATCAACGGCTGGTATCGCGGCGGGAACACAGAAGAGGAAAGTCAATTGCATTGGAGATTTTCAGAGTGACAAAGGAAATACGCTCCCTCGCTCTTCCGATTGCGATAAGTTCCTGGAGCTTAAGCGCTTGGTTCCGGTGCTCAGTTACATGGTGGGGAAGTGGTTAGGGCTGAGCCGAAAGGGGCTAGCCTAATATATGAAGGGAAGTGAGATTTTTAGCCAAAAAAAGAGGGTTTTCGAGGCTGAAGAGGGAATCGATAGAAGGAATAAAGGGACTCCAAGCCAAACCAGGGGTGTTTGCAAGGTTTAATGGGATGATAGGAAGATTTAAAAGTTTTAAAAAGGGAATTTGGAAGACTTTGTAGAAGGGAACTAGGTGATGAAAATAAAGGTTTAGGGGGAATGAAATAAGAGGGAAAAGGGCCTTTTGGGCATTCTTCTTTACAACAGAGAGGATTTTCTCATGGAAACAACAGTGAGGATTTGTCGAAGGGAAAAGGCACAAGGAGGCTTCAAGGATGATGTGTTTTCAGAGTAAATGCATTCCTTGAAGGCTTAGAAAACAATTTATCCCCCTGTTTGCTTGTCAAAAAATTGATAGGGGGTTAACACCACCCAGTTTTTTTTCTTTTTTTTCTTTTGTGTTTGTATCAACAGTCTATCAAAAAAAGGGATTTTTTTCCAGTGAGATTTCGGCTTGAAACAGAAAACCAACCCTTTTCTTTCATTTTCCCTCTTACAGTATAACCCTATCAAGTTGCCAAAAACCCTATATTTTTATGTAGGGTGAATGGTTTAATTTAAATTCATAGTTTAAATTCATAAATAACTCTCTCACTCTACTTGTAAGTTCCTAAGAAAATATGTTATTGTTGTCGCTTCATTTCCCTTCTTTTCACGCACAGAGGCATAACATGTACTTGTCGAGGCAACACTATATATTTATATATTTTTTCTTTTTCGGAGAATATAACTCCCGCTCACTCAAGGAGCTTATATTCTTGTACTAGGCGTATTCAGTTTATTATCATATCCTTATTATTCCTTGCCCCCTTCGGGGTTGCAGGGACTATTGTAATCACCAACGAGCTTTTTATTATTCCCTGCACAATAACCTAAGTTTATAACCGAATTTAATCCAAGGTTTCTAATTTTATATCTTGGTATACCTTTTGGTTAACCTATGAGTTTCGTCCTACTGTTATTTTAGCGAATAGGAAATTTAGAGGTCTTATTTGGCCTCATATCGAGGCAAAGTGTTATATAACTTATGTTAAATTCTAAATGATATCTCAATTTTAAGAACGGTGAAATTAATGTTGACATTAATTCGTAAACATAAAATGTTTACGTTCTAAGAGCATTGTTTTTGGCTGCCAAGGTTTGAAAAATGAATGATACATGTTTAAACACAAATTTGTGTGTGCAGTTGCAAAGCAATCCACTTGTCTAGCAACATTCCACTTATCTAGCAACATTCTATGACATATTATAGTGTCGACTCTAATTAGTTTGCTCTTGCCTCTGCTAAGTTTATTTATTTATTTTGTACTCAATACTACTCTTCCTTTTACAGGGGGTTGGAGAAGAAACCTCTCCATTTCGTGGCCCTCAACTCTGGGGTTAAGGGAGAAGTATAAATCCTGCACATTGATAAGGTTTTCTTCCTTTAGTTCTCCACAAGAAATCATTAGATTATTATGCAGCTTTGGAGACTAGCTATAGTAGTGGTTATAACACTTAAACAAATTTGATCCTATTTGGTTTCTTTGAATTTTTCTCTAACGCTCTCACCTTTGTGACTATGTCCGAAACGTGTGGCTGGAGGATGGTACCTGAGGGAGAAAAACTTCCTAGGTTTCCTTGGAACCTATTGGAACTGAAGAAAACCCTCTCATAGGCCTTATGTTACCTTCAGGTAATACTCCAGTTGTCCACCTTTCTGTATCGGCTTCATGGGTTTTATTAATCATAAATTGTTTCCTGATATTCCGGAAACTTATGTTCTATGTTTCTTGTATAACTAAAATACTGCGATCTTGGTTACACCAAATCGACACTTATGATTTCTTCTCTGGTGGTGAGTTAGTTCAATTTTTCTTTCAAGGTTACCTCTCTATGTGTGTGTCAATGAAACTAACAGCATTAACCCCATATTATTTTGCATTCAACCCATTATCTATCTCGTGTCTAATGGTCGCTCCTATGTACATGTCAGGTTGATCTTGAGATGCCATGTTGGGCAATAGGTTGAGCCTGGGCACTTCGGTGGTTGTCCCAAGGACAGAGCAATGGCAATGACCCCGCAGCTACAATGCCCATTCCAGTGGTTTTATATGTTCCAACAGAATCTGAGTCTACCCACTCTGTGTGGCGTTGAGTGAAGAGGAAACCTTAAATTCTCAATACACATTTTGCTGCCATGCTACTAACAGGTGCTGTTAATTAACTTGAGAACTTGTCAATTACATAGTCCAAATAATGTGCCTATTAATCATTCTGAAATTTTAAATGGCGTTAGCGAAAACTCATTCTGCCTAATGGGGAGAGTTTATTAAACCTGTTCAAATGTCCAATCGTTGCGTGCAAAAATCTTGTGAATAATCCACAAATGAATATTGAATTCCTACTTGAAAAATGATTGTTCGCAATATAAGTGAAATCAAATCCCAATATTGCCAAGAGATATATAGTTTCTAATACTAGAAGCAACCCCATAAAAAACCCTGATCGATACCGTTAGCTATAAAAATATGGAAAGATGAGGACGATTACATTACCTCTTTCTCCGAAGTGCAAGATTCTTCATTACACTCCTCG
Organism: Pinus albicaulis; assembly: GCA_034641835.2. Taxonomy (NCBI): domain Eukaryota; kingdom Viridiplantae; phylum Streptophyta; class Pinopsida; order Pinales; family Pinaceae; genus Pinus; species Pinus albicaulis. The sequence continues at coordinate 512,719,938 of CM076580.1, forward strand.
TCTTCATCAGTAGCTCTCACTCTAAATCCAATCTTGTGAGGTGATTTCCAACCTCTGGTGCTAGGCAATGCGGGTCGGCTGAGATTCAATCTCCCGGGAATCAAATAGTGGGCAGTACAAGCCACAACCTACGCCATGCTCACAGCCAACCCAACACTAGAGTGCTTCGTGTTCTGCTCTAACTAGTATAATAGGAGGAACACCAGTGATCAATTATATCCATTTTGCTTTTCGGTAGGTTGATAATGGTTGCAAGTTCAAATTTGGGCGTTTAAAATAGAGAATTTTTTCAACCTCATAATGGTTGCGGGCAGGTTAGCTGACAGATTGGCATGATACAATGTGAGGTGGCCTTGTTTACTGCTCTGCATGCATGCTATTTTATGAAGAAGGGGGTGAGGCACGTTGCCATCATGGGAGGGACCACATGGTCATCCAGGTTTTTTAATTTTTTTAAATCACTATAATGACTTTCAATTTTTTTGGCTAACCGAAGTGTACTTGTGGTGGGCCATGGTGTTTCCTGTTAGCTTCTTTTATGTTTATTTTCCCCTTTTATGCAAGATCTTCGATTTGGTCCCAGATTTGTAGAGACAAGATAAAGGGCTGAATTGGATTGAATTATCTAGAATTGCAATTGGTATGTGGGTTCTGTTGTTTCTATTGAATGTTATTAGAATTGTTTACTAGGCAAGTAGCGTCTGTTTAATCTATACTTTCATTACGATATTTAGGATTTATTTATGTGTGAATTGGTCAAAATTAGAAAGCAGAGATAGTGCTCGTGAATGTCGGTTGCTCGTGCATATTCTTATTTCTCGAACTAGCTGGTAAATATCTCAAATATTGCAACTATACTTATTAGAGTCATAAGCCTATAACTTGACCATTCACAACCCTGACTGATTCTTAGTACATTATTATGGTCATTCTTTAATTCCTTTTAAGTAAATGCATTTGCCTCAGTCCTACTCTGAACTCTAGCTTGTTCTTTTGTCATGAAGAAGAAATCAATTCTACTCTAAGACCAGAAATGCTAGTGGAGACGTAAAAAAAACTATTTTTCTGCATACTTAACTTTAATGGAGTAAGAAGGGCTTGCAAGACTCTAATATTTTAGATCTTGCAATGGTATAGAGTCTGAAACCCATTTTAGACATATGAATTAGATTTTTAAGATAAATATGCTACGTAGTTCATTATGTGATTAAAATATCGTATATGCTTAGAATGGTATAATTAGAATTGGAAGACAAAATTTTATTGAATCTGTCAAAAGATTAATTTTCCAATGCAACATCTAACAATGTAAATTAGCTTTATCGTTTGAATATGTGCTGGTTGCAATAGCCTTATCCCGCGGTCATGACCGAGTCTAGAAGGCTTGAGGCCAAAAGATAAATGAATTTTGTAATACCTTCAAATAAGCCTGGGTTGAGTAATTGATGAACTTGAATCGATGGTCCTTTACAAGTAAAATTACTCCCCTATTGCTTAATGTAAGGTCTAATTCTTTGCAAGCCTACTGATACTAATTTCTTATTCACATTGCTAACTACAATTTTTGACCATTCAGTTCTTGATTCTAATATTTTTCACTTCTCCACTGCTGGCCTTCATACACTTCAATAATGTGTATATGAAAGAGGGGTATGTTTAAGAACAAGTCCGTTGGTGGAAATTGGATTTGGTCCAAGTAATGGTTTCAAATTCAAAGTGAAATAGACATAATATGGTAGTACTTTAGTTCCATGCATTTTTTTATAAGGCAAATCTTTAATAGTGGCAAGATTATTAACAAGTAGATTATGCAGTGCTGGTTAGTTATCCATTTGTGTTCCTTTTGAGATCTCAAGCAGCGAGAGTTTCAACCAGTCAAACTAGAGTAGTCAAACTGTCTTTGCTAAAGACAAGACTAAGCATACTGCATTACGTCAAACTGTCTTTAAACTATATTTTGCTAAACCAAACCAAGACTAAGTATATATATGATCTTTTCAACAAACCAAAATTTCCTTATTGCATATTTGATTTTCAACTATCAATGTCTTCATTCTTTGGTAATTTCCAACACTCATATGTCCTACTAATTTGGCATAAATTTTAGCTGAAATTTTTAAGGGTTTAACATTGGTGTTGAAGACAATAGGGCAGAATTTACTGCTGTAATTATTGTTATCATAACGTGATTATTGGATCTGATTTGTGCATGAGAAGATTGCACTACAAGGCTGAAATTTGTGGCATAATTTTTGGTATCTTTTCTCCTGAATTGACTAGTGAATTGGTGTTGAAGGGAAATATAGTTCATCAAACTGTCTTTTGCTAAACCAAACCAAGGCTAAGCATACTGCATTACCAGGACTATTCATACTGAAGTACCATATAAAAAAAATGAGTACTCTATAGTGTAAGTAGTACTAGACTTTAGTGGACTAGTGTCTTATGAGTGTGTGCTTGTCTTATGAGGTGGAGCTTGTCTCATTCCATCCATCATTTATGGTTCCAAAGGCTAGCTATGAGTCCATAAAGTAGAAGAGAATGTTTGGTCTGAGCATGGGCTTAGCACGAGATCCCAAGAACAGAACATGAAACAAATTCAATGCAACCCATGCATTTCCCACGACTGTTCGAAACCAACTATGAAGCAATGGAGCAATATTTGCAATATGATAATTTTTTCAGCAAAGCCCATAAATGAACACAAGTAACACTTCAGAAGGAGGCATCATTTAGCATCAACAAATGCTCCTTAGAAATCTAGAAACAGTTCCTTGGATAATTATGGCACGACATTTCCACAAGCTAGGGCCAAATACCATGCTAACACCATTCCACCCAAAAATCCCCATTCCAACCAAAAATCAGGTTTAGGGATATTAGAGATTTTGGAACTCATAAAAGAACCCATACATTTATTTACTCTAATAGAAAAGTTTCTTGTAGCATTCACCAAGTCAAGATCCGAGAGAAGGTCCATATATTCATTCATTCAACAACGATCTAATGAAAGGTCATTTATCTTCTTTTTTTGTTCGTCCAGCTGGATTGCTAGGAATACTTTCAGGGTCATTTATCTTCCTTTTTTGTTCTTCCTGCTAGATTGCAAGGAATACTTTCAGGCTTTTAGTCGCAAGTAAAAGTTCAAAGTGATCTTAAGGAGACAATCACCTAGAAAATTTTTATAAGGCTTCAATTACCTTTTCCTCTTTTAGATAACTGTCACGATAATGTCCTCTTCAATTTTGATGTGGCATACATAATTTTTAGTCCGGTACATTACTCTCCCAACCTGGTTAGAGTGATAAGTTGATAAAAGTTGTTGGAATTCGCCCTGGAAAATATTTTTGCTTACCATACCATACTGCACAGTTAAAGGTGAATGCCTATGAGATGTATGTCACCTGAAACATTTTCCAAGAAAAGAAAAATCCAAAGTAAACTTTGTCTTGTATGCTTATTCTTGGTTTAGTAAACTCTGCCTTGTATGCTTAGTCTTGGTCTAGTAAACTTTGGCTTAATCTTGGTTTCGTAAATTCTGCCTTGTATACTTAGTCTTGGTTTAGTAAACTCTGGCTCAAGGCACGGACTAGTTACTTTGCAACCATCCTTGTTCATTCTTCTACATTCATTTAATCTTTTTTTTCATATGTGCACTTATAAAGATTACATATAAAAATAAACAAGAAAAAAACTCTTAGTAAAAATCATACAATATTTATGTACCGGTCACCATCAACATTACACACAGGCCAAACTTATAATGAAATTAAACAATACTTATTTGTCTTCGGTCAACTCTGTCTATAATGAATATAGGTCAGATTAAACAATAGATGGGATTATGTTGGGGACTGGTGATTACATCCAGGTCTCCCCCGAGCCTCGTAAATTTTATAGAGCAAGCCATGACAACAAATTTTTTGAACCTCGGACCCCAAGTCTAGTCTAGAAACTTTCTTGAGATTTCCATTGGCTTTCACCAGCTCAAAAAGACCCCGCTACACTAGCTTAAGAAGACCCCTCTAGAGTGCTACTGTTGCTTTTTTACAATGTCATGTCACAAGCGTGTTTTCTCATCCTTTTTTCTTCCCTCGGACACTCGTGGCTTTGGGCTTTTCCAACTGAGAGTTCTTTTTAATCTCTGCAATAAAGGGAGTAACGGTTTAATTCTTTTCAATCTCTCCAAGAAAGAGAGTAACTCTCTAACTGCCTAGAAACTAAAGATTTTTTTTTATTTTTTTTTCCCTTTCTTTTTTTAAGATTCTTTCTCTTGTCATTTCTCTCACCAAATATCATTGTTTTTTGTTAAAGAAAAAATAAAAATGATAATAAATACATTTTTACTTGTAAGTTAGTTTAGCACAGTAAAAAAAAAGGTAAATAACAATTATTTACATGACCAGGTCTTAACTCCTACTCTGCCAAGAGGGGAAGGAGATCTTGGTAAGGAGATTTGAGATTTGATCCCAAACTTCTTTTAGAACGAAAATAATGTATTAATAATAATATTTTATTTAAGGAATATAATAATGATAGAAATAAAAATAATTGATTGTTATATGTTAAAATTTGTGTATATGGTTTGAGTAGGTTTAATAGTTAAGAATATATTCCTTTTGATTAAAAGTAGCAAGTTCAAATCTAGAGGAATAGAGATTAACAATCAAACTTTTGTAAATAAGTGGGTCTCCTATACAAATAAAAAAATCTCATCTACCAATTTAGAAAATGATTTAGCTATAACTTTAAAATTAAATTATTATTATTATTATTATTATTACTTTGAAATAATAAATATATATTAATAAAGTGTAGTCTAATTTATAGACGAGATAGACTTTTTCACTAAAATCTAGAAAAACAATTTTAAGAAAGAATGTGATTTTTTGTTATTTAAAATGCATTTTAAAAGCATAAAAAATAAAAATGCGATTTTTTATTATTTAAAATAATTTTTGAAAGCATAAAAAATAACTAAAAATATGTTATGAAAAAAATCATTTCATCTACAAATTAAACTTCCTATTAATAATATTATAAATTTTTTTAAATAAATTATATAGTTAAATATATTTTAATCCTACTTTAAAATCATATTAGACCTATATTAATATATTATTTAAAATTTTAAATAAATTATATGGTTAAATATATTTTAATCTAACTCTAAAATAAATAAAAATAACATTCACCCTATTTCACTATAACTTTAAAATTAAATTATTATTATTTTAAAATATATAAGGGAATTTTGGATATATCATGTTATTAAATATATTTTAATAGGATAACCATAGTGATGATAATCACGGCTTCTTAAAGAAAACGATTTCTTTGATTTATTGACACCTATATTAATGTTTTCGTAATCAATATTGATTTTTGATATATTATGGGATGTGTATTAATTAATATATTTATTAATATGAATTTTTAGATTCATGGTATGCATGTTTCTCCGGTCTCAAAGAATTATAAATCGCTGGTTTTCATCAAACAAAATGATTCTCTAAATTTACATTGAGATTTGTGTATTCTACTTTGTATATTAATAATATTATATTTAAAAATAAGAAAAAATTATGATAATTATAATTTTGTATTTAAAATTAATGGTTTTATTTATAAATATATTTATAATATTATAAAATTTATTGAATATATATTAAATAATAATAATTTGTTAAAAAATATGATTATTAAGTTTTTTAAAGTATTATAATTTGTATAGCAATAATATTATATTTAAAAATAAGGAAAAAAGTTATGATGATTATAATTTTTATATTTAAAATTAATAGTTTTATTCATAAAAATATTTATATTATTATAAAAAATATGGAATATATATTAAATAATAATAATTTGTTAAAAATTATGATTATTAAATTTTTAGGGTTATATTTAACGATAAAAATAAGCTTACTTTTAAATGATAAAAATAAATAAGTTTTTATCAATAAGATTAGACAAAATGATTCTCTAAATTTACATTGAGATTTGTGTATTATAATTTGTATATTAATAATATTATATTTAAAAATAAGGAAAAAGTTATAATGAATATAATTTTTATATTTAAAATTAATAGTTTTATTCATAAATGTATTTATATTATTATAGAAAATATTGAATATATATTAAATAATAATAATTTATTAAAAATTATGATTATTAAGTTTTTAGGTATTATAATTTGTATATTAATAATATTATATTTAAAAATAAGGAAAAATTATGATGATTATAATTTTTATATTTAAAATTAATGGTTTTATTCATAAATATATTTATATTATTATAAAAAATATTGAATATTTTAAATATGAGAATTTGTTAAAAATTATGATTATTAAGTTTTTAGGGTTATATTTAACCATAAAAATAAACTTTCTTTTAATGATAAAAATAAATTAGTTTTTATCATTAAGATTAAATGTATATTTACAAATATTATATTAAATGATTTTATAAACTAAGAATATATACATAAATCAAATTTCATTTTAAAAAATATATTTATATATATGGGAATTTTTTTTATTCTTTATTTAAAAATTATTACATATAAAAATGAAAACTTTAATATATTATTTATGGTTATTTAATTATTACTTATGGCTACTGAATTTTAAGGAGAAAACCACAACATTATTTACTTATTAAGATAGATGTAATTAACGTATTTATTTTTATTTATACATATTTTTGTTTTAGAAAAAAATAAAAAAAGTACACTTGATTTATTTAGATATTTTATTTATAAATAAAATGAGTTTACATATTTCATGGGAATTTCTCAATTATTGATCATTGCGTTATAAAATATTATGAAAACTATATAATTAATGGTCCAATAGGGATAAATCAAACCAAAATTAAAATTACATAAATAATATTTAAGTTAATATTTGATTTATTTAAAAAATAATGATTTTTATTTATCTAAATGGTTCAAATTTGTGTGCTCTTTCTGGAATTATTTTACGACAAGACTCTTCTTCATCCTCACCACTTGATAGTTTATTGGAAAACATTTTTCATTTCCAAAAGTTATTTTCCTTCTTCTGTTGGTAGATGAAGTCACAACAGTACTGTGTGTCCAAGATTGAGGGAATTGTGCATGTTTGCTTAAATCTTTCTCCCATCCTCATAATCTCTTTTTCAACGATTTTTTTAGTATTTACTAGCGTTTTTTGACATTTTGTTGATACAATGTGACTTTCCTAGTTCTCGAAAACAAGTTCTCGTATCTTATAGACTCAAGGTGTTCCGTGAACATTCTTCCTCTATCAAAGCCTTTAATAACTTCAGCTTCACTTAAGTTAAAATCATCTAAAGTTTTTCCAAAAACGTTAGAATTATTCGTAACAGTCACTTTTCCAACAGTAAACATAAAAGAAATAAATTGTATTTTCTTTTTTTGTTCAAATATATATAGCTAACAATGATATTGTGTGCAGAATTTAGCAACAAAATGCCTATCTAGAACAAAAATTGGCAAAAGAAATGGTCTATATTCAAAACCATACATTCATATAACCATATTATTTTCTCTTTCCTCATATTCCCCTTTGCCAGATAGGAAAGCCTCATCCTCTGCAGATATTCGAGAAGACTCTTGTCTAGTTACCTTGCAATACACTTGCCTTACAAACACATCTTGAATTAAATAAAAATTTAAAGAAGCTTTGAGATTCCACAATATATAATAGAAGAACTGCATTGGTTCCTCGTGAAAGTTGAATCTAGGATTACAAGGTAAATCGCCAAACACATGCCTTTACACTAGAAGTGTTATCTAATATTCCATCATAAAGAAGTCATTGTTCTTGGATAATCTATGTAACTGAACATCTAAATTATTCAAAATGACATCAGCCCAATCGAAAATAAAATTATTTTTCTATGTCTCATAAAGCACATAGAAAATGCATTTCAGAAAATGTGATGTACTTTCTAGCCCTACTACTGAGGAAAAGAGCCAACAAAAATCCCTAAATGGTTTCCTAAACAAAAAAAATTCTACAAGAGAACGATCAGAAAGAGTATCATAAGTTACAAAAATGAATTCACACATAATGTCAATTTCGCTTTCTTCTAGCTCCAGGAAATTATTCACAATGAACAATTATAAACCCTTTCTTGGTTCTAGTAACTTGAATAACCATTTGCATGCATTGGGATTCAAATGAACCTTTATTACTCCTAGCTTAATTTCCATATTTCTTAAATCAAAATTATTTGTATCGAGATAGATGATTTCTCTGAAATCAAAGACCTCCGGAACACACCCATCATTCACTAATCCAGTACTCCAGACCTTGTTACTTGTTTTCTCTTCTATTGAAAGATTCACATATCGTTCATACACTCTTTATTAGTCAAAGTTATCATCGATCCCAACAAGTGTGTTAATTGTATCACTGCAAATAGCTTCTTTCCCTTGCTTGCTACCCATTTTTCGTTTCCAGCAAAAAAACACTTTGTCAATGAATAATGCACTCAAATCCCATTTCACTTTATAATTCTATGTTTTCTTCACAAACACTGGATATTACTATTAATTGTGTGAAAATCATTACACGCGACTCCCTAAATAAATATCAATTAAAGATCTAAATAAATAACAATTAAAGATACCAAAGCCAACTTTTATGAACAATAATAGGAAAAAAATTTGAAATTCCAAAATCATCTTAACCATTTACTTCACACATTTCTCCTACTTCAATATCATTGATATATGTGTCATAAGAAACAAAAAATTACGATATACAATAATAGACATTGTCTACCTAACCGATAGACTCACCCACCCGATTAATTGTTTTTGTTATTTTAATAAAAACCCGACAGTGCAAGTGTTTGAATCATTTTTTGTAATAGTAGAAATGGATTCAACATCATCAGAAACCCCACCAACAAATTTTCCCATACCACCAAAAAATTGACACAAACCGGTTTTTTGTTTCAATGGTTTTTTTTTTGTTTTTTCAAAAAAAAACTGATAACGCGACAGTTGACACCCAACTAACATTCAAGATCGAGGAAGTTGAAAATTGTGACCTCGAGTTACAAAAAATGTTGCCATATTTTATCAAAAATGTTCCATAATTTCCCTTGTTTTTCCTATCAAATTTTAAGACTCATAAAACTATCAATAATAGCTACAAATAGTAAAGGGTATTGTGTACTGAGGCGACAAATTTTCCTGGAGGTCAAAAAATCTCTTGAATATGGCCATTTTTTTCTCAAGAAAACTGATAGAAGGAGTGTTTGAATCATGTTTTTGATGGTAGAAATGAATTCAGTACCATCGAAAACCCCTGGGGCACCCAAAATATTGAAACTTGATAGCAGTAACCCGAAATTCCCAAAATTTCTGTCGGATTTCATCAAAATCTTGTGAGGAATTCCATCGTTTTTTGGGAAATTTTGAAGCCTCATTAGACTACATAATAGTAAAGTGTGCAAGTACATTCGCAAATAAATATTATTCTGACATAATTTTTAGCTACTTTATGTGACAGATCGACTTGACAGCTGGTCCCACTACTTTGTAAAACCGAATCAAATTTGATTTACGAATAACTTGACACAACCATTTCTCTCCAAAATTTATATGTAGTTACGACACATTGGGAACCTTATTCCGAAATAATAGATTTAATTTTAAACTCTTTGGTTTCTACAAACATGAAAATAATTTAATTACTAAAATTTGATAATTGTAACTTCGAGTTACTTTCCATCCAATATGTAGACTCGTAAAACTATAAAAATAGTACAGTTACCTTCTATGATGAATCAACTTGACAACTGCTCCCCACTACTTTGTAAAACTAAACCAAAGTTAATTTACGAATGACTTGACACACCTATTTCTCGCAAAATTTGACACGTAGTCACAAACAGATTTAATTTTAAACTCTTTGATTTTTGCAAATGCGAAAATAATTTAATCACTGAAAAAATAAACTTTAATTCATAATGTAATAGGCACAACTAAAAAAAATTGTAAACTAGAAATAACAAATATTTTCTCAATTAAATACTTATTACTATTATCCAATATTAGATTAAGTCTCCTCTTAATGGATCCCATCAAGTACTGTTCTGCGATAAAACATATGTGTGGAACAAAAATGAGAAACATTGATACATTATGTGTATCGATGTAAGTGATATTTTAAGTATTTTTTGTTAATATGAGAGTAGACATCGGAATGATTAAAAATAAATTAAAAATAAAACGACTCTGATTAAACTACAAAAGTCAAGGAACGGAAATTAACACTAACAAATGCGTATATTACTACATGCATCAAAATTGTTACACACGACACTCTGAATAATTAGCAATCGAATAAACCAAATCTAATCACAATCCACTGATTTAATATAAGTGTTATGTGTCATAGGAAACAAAATTTTTCCATCATAACTATAATCATGATAATCAACTAAGGAAATTCCAAATGCAAACAAGAAACCGACGAATGTGAATTGGTTTAAAATATTGCAGTATTGTAGAGCTTCTATATTTCTACACTATTGTTATCATCCACGATTTAAAAAAAAAAAATCCATTGAGACACCATTGAAGATGAAAGCTCAGCTTCGAAGATAACAGTTTATGTAAAGCAACAAAAGCTTGGACAATACTCCAAGTTCTTAAATGCAATTTGCAAAGAGAAAGCGTTACACGATTCGCTACTCTAAATATGTAAATGATTATAAAACTTTCATATCGATTTCAGCAAACAACTTCCTTCCTTCTTGAATTGACAATTTCAAAATTCTTGTCGACTCGTTTCCCTATAAATCACCACCTATATGACATGAAATCTCTGTATCAGAGATAAAGATGACATCTATATCTCTCTATCATTCCAATGTTTGTCTTGTTGTTAGTATTTATTAATTTTATTATTAATAATTAATTCAAAAATATAACAATTGGAACGAAGTGAGTTATTAGTCTCTCCCCCATTTTTTTATCTCTGCAAATAACATTTTCCCCTCACTATACTATTTATTTCAAATGTTTGGAGACTTGTTTCTTAGCTAGAAATCACAACTTGACACTATTTTACATTTGAAATATGTTATAAGGATAAAATCGACATCCATATTTTTTATCGTCCCGATGTCTATCCTATGATTAACAGAAAAAAAAAATTGTGAGTAAATACAAGTCATCTCAGTATTCAATTCGGTGACTACACACCTCCCCACACATTCAGAAAACCACATAAGCACTAAAACACAAAATCTAGAAACATGATTTTCGTATACTTTCAACATAACACAAATTCATATGTGCAGAACTATAGAAAATTTCCATTTGTGCGCAAATATCTCTCAAGATTTCATTGTACGAACGTCCACACTTTGTGCAATCTATTACAAACATGATTTTCAAAGCATTAAAATATCGATACTATAAGGCTAAATAAGAAATTAAAATATCCATCCGCAATTCTCTCATTCCTCTCAAATCCCGCACATCTCTCATTCTGCATATGCATTTGGTTCAGCATAACCACCTCACACACACAACCACCTCTACGCAAATTTGTTTGGACTCAACAACACCCTTCCAGCAGTCATTGACATTTGAACCTGATGTTAATAAATGTGTGTCCCAAATATCGTGGGTAGGAAACGTCTGTTGTGAAATACATTCCTAAATAATAATCAAAGAAGATATTTGTATATTTATTATTTTAATAAATGTTGAACAAATCAATTTTTATCCGCATGCGCTACCTCTGAACAACACAATATCTGAACACCTCAAGCTCTCAATCTCGCATCGTAAGAACTTCCGCACTTCCCCCATTCCATACAAATTCTTCACATACATTTGTTATTCGCATAACCTTTGCACATCCACAACCACCTCCGCACAACTACTTTTGCGCTCAATAACACCCTAAGTAATTGACACTTGAAATTGATATTAATTAATAGGAATATGTTCCCTAAATAAGAATTATAAAGATATATTTCTATATTTATTATTTTAACAAACTTTGTACAAACTTTTGCATAACAATCGGACATAGACAAACACATTCACACAACTTCATCTGCACAACCACTTCTACACTCAATAATTCCCTTAGATCATTCATTGACATTTGAAACTAATATTAATGAGGATACATTGTGAAACACGCTACCTCCAAACAACTAGCTTTGCACAACCACCTTCCCACAGATCCTTCCGCACAACTACCTCCATAGTTGTCAAAAACATACCTAGATAATAATTAAAAAAGACACTTGTATATTTATTATTTTAATAAACCTTACACAAATATTTCTGTATATTCGCCTTACCGCTCAACCCTTCTTCATCACATGGATTGAAAAAACATTTTATTTAGCACCCCCCATATATGCAAAAGAGCCCCAGTTATCCCGCACATACTCCTTAATAATGTTAACTAGAAATTTGTTTAGCGACCCCCCCAGGGTACCTATGCAAAAAATATGCAACCACATCAATTCTCACATCATTGAGAAAATCACTAACATAACAATGCCCTGCAATTGAATCTCACATGAATTGAAAACACATTTTGTTTTATATTGCATAATAAGAATATCTTTTATAGTTCAATGATTATGAGAATTGTTAAAAAATATGACACTACCTCCCTCTGCACCCCCATTAGTGTCAGATCATCCACATCTATGCAAAGGACCCCGATTCTCCTACACATACTCTGTCCCTTGCATAGTAAAAGTTATGCACAATGAAACCTGTAACAACACTCACTATGCAAAGGACCTGAATTCTTCGGCACATACTCCATCCTCCGCACAAGGAAACATAATAATATTATTTTTATATTTGTTTAACCACCCCCCACCCTCCACCCGAGACTATGCAAACAATAGTAACCTACAACTGCATCAATTCTCGCATCATTGAGCAGAGCGCTAACATAATAGTGTTAGTGTCAAAGCACTCACCAATGCAGTGGCCACTCACAAAATTACTTTTATTTATTTTTAAAATGAATTGTCAACTCTAGAAAGAAGCAAAAGATAAAATGTCCTCCACTAGGGGAATTATGTCCCATCAGAGCTTCCTCATCCAATCGTAAATTAGAAATAACATTTACTGAAAATTCGAAATTTATTTTTGAATTTACGTGAAAATATAAATATTAAGCATTTTCTTGAAACTTTGGTTAAAATTTCAAAAAAATAGTCAAATAATACATAGTCAACACAACTTAACCATGAAGCAAATGTTATAGTCCCTAGCTTAAAAAAGATAAAAAAAATTAAAAATATATATATACCCATCTTAGTTTCTAAATGTTATTTCTAAATGTTGAATAAAGACTCCTCGTGAACTAGTGGCCTTCTTAAAGATAATGTCCTCCCATTTTCTCTAAAAATAAATGAGAGAGAATAAGATTTTATGTTTTTTTTTCATTAGATTGAATATTTGTGTGCATTTTACAATGCACTTACATTATCAAGTGTGTTTTTGGTACGACAATGAGATGTGTAATGTATAGCTTAGGAAAAAGTAACGTGTATTATGTGTTTGTGAAAACATATGCACATTTTGTATTTACTGTTAGAATTAATGGAGAAAGATAGACTTAGTTGTTTGTTGTGATAAGGATAGGATTGAGACTCTAATATTAGCTCTAAGATCCTACTATCTAGAGAGTGGTTCAAACCATCCTGTTAGTGTGCAAGACTATATGTACGAGGTTCTTCTGAATGAAGATGTGCATTGTATGGAGTGCTTTGGCACTCTCTAGGTAACTCACCTGGAGAGCCACTTAATTAATAGTATATCATTTTTTATCATGGTATCAGAGCTTCAGGTTGAAGCTGGGTGAGTTTGTTAGTCTATCAAGAGAGTGTTTAGCAATTTGTGGCTGGTGAATTTGTGAGCCTGTTGGTGTAGCTTGCTGGATCTGCAGTGTGTTGGTGCTAGATCGAGTAGCATATGAAATATCTGCCTGTGTCCACCACAACAATTGGCGTCCTCCTTCATTAATTCTCAGAGAAATTCAAGCTTATTGAACTTGGATGAAAAGTTAGATGAAAGATTAATGAGGAGTATGATATGCACATGACAACCCTGCCTTGTGCTTTGTGTCCCTGCGAGGGCCGAGAGGCTACGATATTTGATTGCTGGTGGGAAGGCTATGGCATTTGGTATATTTCACTCTCATATGAATCCGTTGTTCAACATTTAGGCATCTCTATTGACAAGCTGGAGAAAAACGTTTTCAGCCTCAGAGACAAATGTTTCTTCAAGTTGGAGCTGCTGTAGAAGATGATCATCGATTGGAGAGACAACATTGGCGATTGGTTTGAGCAATAATTTGGCACTGCTCTTAGAGTTTTTGAACCATTTCCACCTTGGAGACGACAAGCCGAGCTGCCTGTACAACAACTTGTTGAGCGAGAGAGATGGAGTCGGAGCAACCTATTCAAGCTCTCCACCCCTTTGTCGAGCTGAGTCTATTCAAGCCCGTGGAAGATCGGATCAGCAAAAGTGAGTTGAACTGATTATTGATTGAGATCTCCAACATATGTATCCAGTCCAACCGAGATTTCGTTCTACCGTAGAAGTGGGATGTGTTTGAGTTAATAGTGGAGAAGAATGGTATTCACTAGAGCATTACCAGTTTGATACTTGCACTGTGTTTTTCAGTTGGATGGGAATTACATACAATTGGGTGAGCCGAAGAGGAATTGTTTCCAGTATATCAATTTATTAACTTGGTGTCCAACATATTTAAGAATACTATTATTGGGAGTCCCTCTTCATCCAAGGTCTTTTAGCCAGGGAATCAGAGATCCATTCTCTTCCCCTCTGTCAGAAAGAGGAGATCCACTCGATAGCGAGTCTAAGGGAGCTCCATGGGGACGCAGGGTGGCGCAAAGGAGATGGAGGAAACAAAGATCACTTTTCCATATGTGTATTCTTTTGGTTGAGTTGTTTTTTTTGTTGCTACTTGTTCTAGGTGTCTTGACAGAGTCCAAGTTTGAAAAGGTCTAATTCATTTTGTAGTGATCCATAAAATTTATCTATTATTGTTTTAGTTGAATTGGCGGCTTTGCTTTAGATTTGGCTAAGTGACATAGAAGCCAAAGTCTACACCACAAGGTTCTACGGTTGAAGAGCTGCCAAAGGGAGAATTTTCCCGCCTGCGTGGTAACGGGGTTGTTGGAGTTCTTAAGAGGAACGAATGAGTTATTGTTATATTAATTTCTATTTGTAACAATTTAGATTTATTTTAACTCTGAATCTACCGAGTATTGAGAGGGATCAAATCACTTTTCATTTTAAAATAGGTTTGCACCATAAGATATTTGATCCCTCTCAGTGTTTGGTAAACTAGTTAACATGGATATAGGCTCTCTCTCTCTCTCTCTCTCTCTCTCTATATATATATATATATATATATATATATATATATATATATATATATATATGGAAAAACCATAGATTGTTAAAACCTAGAGCTAAAATCCACCAACGTTAAATTGACTAGTTGTAATTTGATGAGTCAAAATATAGGATAGGTTGGATATTACCTCTCGACACACTTATAAATTTATTAAAGTTTAAAATAAATTGTATATAAATTTAAATTTAAATTAATTTAAAAAATATCTAATAATAATAATAATAATAATAATATTCTTTTAAGGGAAAATATATTTTAATTGAGATAAACAAAAACATAATATTCACCACATGTAGAATGGCTGATGACAAGGTGTTTAGTTAAGGCAATCCTTATGTGAAATTCATTCATTCAAGGCCTTGTGGATGCAAAAAAGCCAACCATGTTATGGATTGTTGTGGCCCATTGTTGTGGCCCAAGTCAGGTACGATCCCAGATAATTTTGAGAGCTTAAATGCTCTTAGATCATGGTTTATTAGCCAAAGTTTGTTCCCTCAAGTCATGTAAAAACTAACAAATAAACAAACAAAAAAAGAAAAAAAAACATAATACTTAAGATCTCTAGGCACATTC
This sequence comes from Pinus albicaulis, assembly GCA_034641835.2. Lineage (NCBI taxonomy): Eukaryota > Viridiplantae > Streptophyta > Pinopsida > Pinales > Pinaceae > Pinus > Pinus albicaulis. The sequence continues at coordinate 512,735,978 of CM076580.1, forward strand.
CAAAAAGGATCATCTAGAACTAGATTTCTTCATAATATTCATAATATTAAATATATTATCTATCAAATAAGTGAAGATAAAGAAAGGAATTAACAATCTAATGTACTAACATATTGCATGTTCAAAAAATGTTCAAAAATATTTAAATGAAAATTGTTGTAAAACCAATGTATGGTAATCATCTACTTCTTCCCAGAACTATAAATATTAGGTAGTTGAACTACTATTATTATTATTATTACTATTATTATTTCTTTAAAATATAGAATATATATTAATAAAAGGTAGTCTAACTTATAAACTAACAAGCAAACAAAAAAAAAGAAAAAGAACACAAACATAATACTTAGGTGCTCTAGGCACATTCCAAAAAGGATCATCAAGAGATAGATTTCTTCATAATATTTATAATATTAAATATATCATCTTTCGATTAAGTCAAAATAAATAAAAGAATTAACAATCTAATGTACTAACATATTGCAAGCTCAAAAAATGTTCAAAAATCTTTAAATGAAAATTGTTGTAAAACCAATGTATGGTAATCATCTACTTTTTCCAAGAACCATAAATACTAGGTAGTTGAACTATTATTATTATTATTATTATTGATTTAAAATATAGAATATATATTAATAAAACTTAGTTTAACTTATAGGCCAAATAAATCTTTTTATCAAAATATGAAAAAACAATTTTAAGAAAGAATGTGATCTTTTATTATTTAAAATACATTTTTGAAGACATAAAAAATAATTAACAATATGCTAGTTATTTCATCTATAAATTAAACCACTCCTATTAATAATATTGTGAAGAATTTTAAATAATCATATAGTTAAATATATTTTAATCAAACTTTAAAATAATAATAATAAAATAATATTCAACTTATTTCGCTATAATTTTAAAATATATAATATATATTAATAATATTATAGGAAGGAATTTTGGATATAACATGTTGTTAAATATATTTTAATAAGGAATTTTGGATATATGATGTTGTTAAATATATTTTAATAGGATAACCATAGTGATGATAATCACGGCGTCTTAAGGAAAGCGATTTCTTTGATTTATTGACACCTATATTAATGTTTTCGTAATCAATATTGACTTTTGATATATGGTGGGATGTGTATAAATTATTATATTTATTAATATGAATGTTTCGATTCATGAGATGCATCTTTCTCCGGTCTCAAAGAATTATAAATCGCTGATTATAATGGTTTTCATCAACCAAAATGATTCAAATGATTCTTTAAATTGAGGTTGGTGTATTATAATTTGTATATTAATAATATTATATTGAAAAAAAAATAAAAAAATTATGATGATTATAATTTTATATTTGAAATTTATGATTTTATTCATAAATATATTTATATTATTAAAATATTAAATAATAATAGTTTGTTAAAAATTATGATTATTAATTTTTCAAGGTTATATTTAAGGATAAAAATAAATAAGCATATTTTTTTCATTAAAAAAATTGATTTTTTTATAAAAATTACAAAAAGTTATATCGTAGATGTCGTAGCATTTCATAAGAGAGTATTGATTTATGAAGAGTAGGGCTTGGGCAGACTGACGAAAACACTATTAAAATTACACAATGCTAGAAACATCAGACTTATCTTTTTTGCCTTTTTTTTTTTACTTTTTACCAGTCATCCAGTGAAGAAGCAGAGCAGAGAATTGCCAACTCCATGATGGTAGATAGTTGAACATATTTTTCGGAATCAAAACTCTCAGATACATGTGCGTGCTTAGTGCCCACCACACCTTGCTCACCGACTTGTTCATCGTGTTGGGGTTCAACATTTGTAGGAAGAGATGTCTTCTCATCATTATCCCTTTTTTCTTCCATCTTTCCTACTACCTTCTTCTGTGTATCTTGCTGATTTTTTGTTTCTGTTTGCATCTGGATTTCTTTCATTTCTTCTTCCTCCTCATCTGAAAGTTGCAGATCCGAAAATTGCCAACCTTTCTTCTTTTTTGGTTTCTTGGTTGTTTTTTTCTTTAATAGTGTGCAGGTGTTTTGTAGGTGCCCAATTTGGTGGCACACCCTACATCTAAAGGCAATGTTTTCGAAATCTAATGTTTGTGTCCACTTGAGGTCTTTGTGTATGAGATGTATGCAGTCTTGCAAGCCTTTGCTTAAGTACATCTCCATGCAGATTCACGCAAATGTGAATATCTCTATGTCCTTTCTCTCTCGGTCCAGCTTTATGAACTTTCCTAGAGAGTTCCCAATGTTTTCTAGGATTTGGTGATGCCAGAAAGGGAGTGGCAGATTGTGCAACCTCACCCAAACAAACATTTTAGTAACAACCATTGAGTTTGCATCAAAACCAGGGAACCATGGGGTTACAAAGAGGCCTTCTCTTCCCCAGAACCATGGTCCTTCGTTTGTTGCAAAACTGTAGTCCTCTATGTTATCAAATTGAACCACGAAGAATACTTTTGCATAGAGATAAATATCACAATTTCTGGTCCAATTTTGGTGTATCCATGTATTTAACTCTTCTAGTTTTGGCCAGTGTCCATTAAAATGACACATAACCGCTTTTGATTGTAGTGCATCAAAAATCCCAGTTACCTCTGGTATTTCTATTGCCAAATCTAGAATGTTTTATGTCTTTTCTACAATATATGGTCCTGGTAATGACAAGTTGGGTATTTCTTTTTTCCCCTGTGTGGAGGCTTTCCCTCTCAGAATATCCTTGAAAAAGGGTTGGCCATTTCCTGTTGGTGCAGGTCTAGCCGTTGTTGTTGTTCCTGGTGCACCTCCTTTGAGTCTTAAATTCAGAAAAATAGTGGAGTTTCTTTGAATTTGGTATTCATATAATTGAAATTTTTCCTATAGCACTTTTCCTGAGTATATCAGACTTTGTTTTTTAGCCGAGATGTCTGTAGCATACTGGATTTTTTCCTTCACCTCTAATATTAGCTCTGAATCCCACACCCACAAAATGATAGTCTTCCCATCTAAAGCTTTTATAAAAATTTGATATTGGGACTTAGAGCATAGTCCACTCTGCATATATCACAGCTTGGGTTTATTGAGCATATCCCCCGAGGGCAAGGAGCATCTTTAGGTAAGGAAAAAAGACCTGGGGATGGAAGTCCCATATAGAGGTGTGATGGAAGAGAGGGCTTGACCCTGCACCATGGCAACGATAGAAATAGAGCAAGAGGCCCCCCCCAAGCCGTCCTCCCCAATAGAAAAAAAGAAAAAAAGAAAAAAAGAAGAAGCTTATATTTAAGGATAAAAATAAATAATTTTTTATCATTAAAATTAAATGTAAATTTAAAAATATTATATTAAAAGAGAGGAATAACTTGTTTCTGAGTTTTTTTAATAACCCAACGTTTCAGACTTCCTAAGTGAGTCGATCATCAAGGGTAGGCATCAAACGATCTTTGAAATGTTGAGAGAAATAGAGCTAAAGAATAGAAGAATAAATAGTGACTTAAGAAGAGATTTATAAAGGTCGGTTTTGAATGATGATTTTAGTTTAGTCCAAATTTTAATTTAATTAAAATATAATTTATTTGAAATTATGTGAAATTATGAATTTATTTAAAAGAAATAAGTTATTGTTAAATAATATATATAATTAATTGAACTACCAATTTTATTTTTCTTTTTACTATAATATAATTTATTTAAACTAACTTATATAATTAAATAATTTACTATTTTCTTTTGTTTTAATTTAATTTAATTTATTTTAAATAATTCATATCATCAATTAATCTACTATTTGATTTAGTTTTAATTTAATTTAATTCTTTATTTATAATTTAATTTTTTAATTGAAAATTTGTTGAATTTATATACTTATATATTTTAATTTCTTTTTATTAACTAATTTTTTTTTTTTTTTTTTTTTAATTTTTTAATTTTTTTTTTAATTTTTTAATTTTTTAATTTTTTAATTTTTATTTTTTTTATTAACTTCAAGTCATTATTAGATTTCAAGTTTTTAAGAGGTTTTGCTGTATTAAGGGTTTCCAAGTGTCGCTAATAATAAGACCATCATCCCGGTTTATGTTGTTTTCTCTTTTTTCAATTTCTATGGCTTCTTTGATTTTCCTCTTTAGGTAATGGTCCTCTTTAGAGACAAGTTTGGCATCCTCCATTCGTATGTAATGTGAAGATGAGAAGGCATGATCTGCTAAGGCAGATTTGGTTGTTCTGTTCCGAGATAAGTCCGCAGCATGTTCTTTTAGTCTAATGCTAAGGGATCTACCTATTTCACCAATGTATTCTTTGCCACAAGAGCAAGGTATAATGTAAACTCCTTTTTGTAGCCTAGGATTTATAGGATCCTTAGCAGAGTCTACCATATTTAAAATAGTATTACAGGGGGTGAAGGCAATCTTAATGTTATGTTTGTTAAGAACTTTAGATATTTTATCAGTTGTTCCTTTTATGTAAGGTAAAGAAATTTTAGGGATGTCAAAGGCTCTTTTTAAGTTATTCTTATTAAGGGTTTGGTGTATGGTTTTGTTGATGACATGTTTATTATATCCATTTAGTTGAAAGACATGGCGAAGATGGTTTATCTCATGTTCTAGGTGGTGGGAGTCTGCAATACTATTAATGTGAGCTAAGAAATCATATAATTTTAATATAGCATGGGTCCATTTAGCAAAGATATCATCTACATATCATTTCCATTCTTCAGGGGTGAAAGGAAAGGATTTGAGGGCTATTTGCTCAAAATGTTCCATGTATATGTTGGCAATAATAGGAGACAGAGGTGAGCCCATAGCTACCCCATGCGTTTGTTCATAAATAATACCGTTGAAGCTGAAGAAAGATGATTTTAAACCACAACAATTTTTTAGATAAATGTAATTAGCATTTTTATTTTTATTTATACATATTTTTGTTTTATAAAATTTAAAAAAAAAATAACACTTTATTTATCTAGATATTTCATCTAAAAATTAAATAATTTTACATATTTCATGGGAATTTCTCAATTAGTGATCATTGTGTTATAAAATATTATGAAAACTATGTGATTAAAGGTCCAACTGTGGTAAATCAAACCAAAATTAAAATTACATAAATAATATCTAAGTTAATATTTGATTTATTTAAAAAATAGTGATTTTTTTTAATCTAAATGATTCAAACTTGTGCGCTCTTTCTGTAGTTACTTTACGAGAAGACTCTTCTTCATCCTCGCCACTTGATAGTCTATTGGCAACCATTTTTTCACTTCCAATAGTTATTTTCCTTCTTTTGTTGGTAGATGAAGTCACACGAGTACTATGTGTACAAGATCGAGAATGCCGCATAAGAATTGTGCGTGTTTTCTTAAATCTTTCTCCCATCCTGATGATCTATTTTTCAGCAATTTGTTTAGTATCTACTAGCGTTTTTTGATATTTTGTTGATACAATGTGACTTTCCTCGCTTCGCTCCCTACTTATCGAAAACAAGTTTTCGTATCTCAAAGACTCGAGGTGTTCTGTGAAAAATATTCCTCTATCAAAGCCTTTAATAGCTTCAGCTTCACTTAAGTTAAAAACATCTAAAGGTTTTCCAAAAATGTTAGCATGAACCGTATTCTTCACAATCACTTTTCCAACAGCGAATGGAAAATAAATAAATTTTCTTTTATTTTTTTGTTCAAATATAGATAGCTAACGATGATATTGCCTGCAGAATTTAGCAGCAAAATACCTATTATAAAAAAATAAAAAAATAAAAAAATAATTGGCAAAAGAAATGGTCTATCTTCAAAACCATAAATTCGTATAATCGTATTATTTTCTCTTTCCTCATATTCCCCTTTGCCAGATAAGAAAGCCTCAGCCTCTCTAGTTATTCGAGAAGACTCTTGTCTAGTTACCTTGCAATACACTTGCCTTACAAACACATTGAATTAAGAAAAAAATTAAAGACGCTTTGTGCTTCCACAATTTATAATAACAAAATTGCATTGGTTCCTTGTGAAATTTGAATCTAGGATTACAAGGTAAATCCTCAAACACATGCCTTGACACTAGAAGTGTTATCTGATATGCCACCATAAATAATTCATTGTTCTCGGATAATCTATGTAACTGAACATGTAAATTATTCAAAATGACATTAGCCTAATCGAAAATACAATTATTTTTGTATCAGTCTGATAAAGCACATAGAAAATTCATTTCAGAACATGTGATGTACTTTCTAGCCCTACTACCCGGGAAAAGAGCTAACAGAAATCCCTAAATGGTTTCCTAAAAAAGAAAAAATTATACAAGAGAACGATCGAAAGGAACCTAATAAGTTACAGAGATGAATTCCCACACAATGTCATTTTCGCTTCCTTTTGGCTCCAGGAAATTATTCACAACAAACAATTATAAATTCTTGCTCGATTCTAGTAACTTGAATAACCATTTACATGCATTGGGATTCAAAGGAACCTTTATTTCTCCTAGATTAATTGCCCTCTTTCTTAAATCAAAACTATTTGTATAGAGATAAATGATTTCTCTGAAATCAAAGACCTCTGGAACACACCCAGCATTCACTAATCCGATACTCCAAACCATGTTACCTATTTTCTCTTCCATTGACATATTCACATATCATTCATACGTTCTTTACCAGTCAAAGCTATCATCGATCTTAGCAAGTGTATTAACTGTATCACTGCAAATAGCTTATTTCCCTTGCTTGCTACCCATTTTTCATTTCCAACAAAAAAATACTTTGTCAATGAATAACGAACTCAAATCCCATTTCAATTTATAATTATATGTTTTCTTCACAAACATTGGATATTACTATTACTTGTGTGAAAATCGTTACACACGACTTCCTAAATAAATAGAAATTAAAGATATAAATAAATAGCAATTAAAGATACCAAAGCCAACTTTTATGAATAATAATAGGAAAAAAAATTTGAAATTCCAAAATCATCTTAACCATTTACTTTACACATTTCTCCTACTTCAATAGCATTGATATATGTGTCATAAGAAACAAAAATTTACGATATACAATAATAGATGTTGTCTACCGAGCCAATAGATTCGCCCACCTGACTAATTTTTTTTTTTTTTTAATAAAAACCTGATAGCGCAAGTGTTTGAATAATTTTTCGTAATAACGGAAATGGATTCACCATCATCAAAAACCCCATCATCAAATTTTCCCATAGTACCAAAAAATCGACACAAATTAGTTTTTTGTTTTAATGTTTTTTTTTTTTTTTTAAATCTGACAACGCGACTGTTAACACCCAACTGACACTCAAGATTAGGAAAGTTGACAATTGTGACCTCGAGTTACAAAATATTGCTGCCATATTTTATCAACAATGTTTTGTAATTTTGGTTGTTTTTCCGGTCAAATTTGAAGACTCATAAAACTATCAATAATAGCTACAAATAGTAAATGGTATTGTGTACTCAGGTGACAAATTTTCTCGGAGGTCAAAAAATCGCTTGAATATGGCCATTTTTTTTCATGAAAACTGATATGAGTGTTTGAATCATTGTTTGTTTGGTAGAAATGAATTCAGTACCATCGAAAACCCCTGGGGCACACAAAATCTTCAAACTTGACAACAGTAACCCGAATTTCCCAAAATTTCTATCGGATTTTGTCAAAATCTTGCGAGGAATTCCATTGCTTTTGGGGAAAATTTGAAGCCTCATTAGACTACATAATATTAAATTGAGCAAGTACATTAAAAAATAAATAATATTATAACATTTTTTTAGCTACTTTTTGCAATGAATCGACTTGACAACTGGTCCCACTACTTTGTAAAACCGAATCAAATTTGATTTATGAATAACTTGATACAACCATTTCTCTCAAAAATTGACATGTCGTTATGATACATTGGGAACCTTATTCCAAAATAACAGATTTAATTTTAAACTCTTTGGTTTCTACAAACGTGAAAATAATTTAATTACCGAAATTTGATAGTTTTAACTTCAAGTTAACTTCGATCCAGTTTGTACACTCGTAAAACTATACAAATAGTAACGTTACCTTCTATGACAAATCGACTTGAAAATTTCTCCCCGCTACTTTGTAAAACTAAACCAAAATTAATTTACGAATGACTTTACACACCTATTTCTTGCAAAATTTGACACGTAGTCCCAAAAAAAAATATTATAAAATTCATTGATTTTTGCAAACGCGAAAATAATTTAATTACTGAAAAAAATAAACTTTAATTCATAATGTAATAGGCACAACTAAAAAAAAAAATGTAAACTAGAAATAAGAAATATTTTCTCAATTAAATACTTACTACTATTATCCAATATTAGATTAAGTCTCCTCTTAACCGATCCCATCAAGTATTGATCTGTGATAAAACATATGTGTGGAATAAAAACAAGTAACGTTGATACCTTATGTGTATCGATATAAGCGATAATTTAAGTATTTTTTGTTAATAAGAGAGTAGACATCAAAACTATTAAAAAAAAATCCAACGACTCTTACTAAACTACACAAGTCAAGGAATGCAAATTAACACTAACAAATGCATATATTACTACTTGCATCAAAATTGCTACACATGACACTCCAAATAATTAACAATTGAATAAACCAAATCTAACCACAATCCACATATTTAATATCAATGTTATGTGTCATAAGAAACAAAAATTTACCATCATAACTATAATCATGATAATCAGCTAAGGAACTTCCAAATGCGAACAAGGAACCGAAAAATGTGAATCGGTTTAAAATATTGCAGTATTGTAGAGATTATATATTTCTACACTATTGTTATCATCCACAATTTAACAAAAATTCTATTGAGACACCATTGAAGATGCAAGCTTAACTGAAGAGATAACATTTTATGTAAAGCAACAAAAGCTCAAACAATACTCCAAGTTCTTAAATACAATTGGCAAGGAGAAAACACTACACGATTCACTACTCTAAATATGTAAATGATTAGAAAAATATCATATCGATATCAGCAAACAAATTCCTTCCTTCCTGAGTCGATGATTTCAAAATGCTTGTCAACTCATTTCCCTATAAATCACCACCTCTATGACATGAAATCTTTGTATCGGAGATAAATATGACATCTATATCTCTCTATCGTTCCAATGTTTGTCTTGTCGTCTTTTTTTTTTTTTACAAGAACGGTTATGGATTTGTATTAGATCTTTGGCATGAATGCCTCGAAACAGATTACAAAATTTGGGGGCAATTCCCAATTTTCCTCGCCTGTCATGGTATCTATGGCTCGAGTATTAATATGTGGTATTTCTTACAACTAGCGATCGCTTCAATCTCCGAAATTTTCCCTAACTTGTGGATACAAACAAACTAATGCAATAAAATGCAGTAAAACATGAGACCGGAAATTAAGGAATAGGAGCCCATTCATCTTCCCTATCACTTGAAAGAGTGCCAGCGGAAAGAAGAGTTGCTTTGTTGGCTTCAAAATCTGCGTCCTTATTATTCTCCCGCAGAACATCAAAGAAGTTCACCCTTTGGAGTCTTTTTGTCATTGATTTGATTCTCTTCACCAATATAGCAAATCTGAGGTCTTTAGGAACAGAGTTATCCACAATAACTTTTATGATGGATTGAGAGTCACCTATCACGATTACCTCTTTGATGCCAAACTTTTTTACTTGCATGAGGCCTTGGAGAAGAGCAAGCACTTCAGCTTGAATGCTTGTGGAATGACCCAAGCCCCAGGCAAAACTATGTTCAATTATGCCCTCTAGATTCTTAATAACCCCACCTGCACCAGCTTTCCCTTTGGTAGTCATTAGTATTTATTATTTTTATTGTTAATAATTAATTCACAAATCTAACAATTGGAACGAAGTGAGTTATTAGTCACTCCCTCATTTTTTCTATCACTACAAATAACATTTTTCCCTCGCTATACTATTTATTTCAAATGTTTGGAGACTTGTTTCCCTAGAAATCGTCACTTGCCACTATTTTACATCTGAAACACGTTACAAGGATAAAATTGCCATCCATATTTTTTATCATCCTGATGTCTATGCTATGATTAATAGAAAAAAGAGTTGTGAGTAAATACAAGTCATCTCAGTATTCAATTCAGTGACTACACACCTCCCCACACATTCAGAAAACCACATAAGCACTAAAACACCAAATCTAGAAACATGGTTTTCATAAAATTTCAACATAACACAAATACATGTGTGCATAACTACAGAAAAATTCCATTTGTGCGCAAAAATCTCTCAAGATTTCACTATACGAACCTCCACACTTTGTGCAATATATTACAAACATGATTTTCAAAGCATTAAAATGTCGATACTATAAAGCTAAATACGAAATTAAAATATCCATTTGCACTTCTGTCATTCCTCTCAAATCTCGCACATATCTCCTTCTGCATATGCATTTGTTCTTTGCATAACCACCTCACAAACACAACCACCTCTGCACACATTTGTCTGGACTCAACAACGCCCTTCCACCAGTCATTGACATTTTAACCTAATGTTAATAAACGTGTGTCCCAGATATCGTGGGTAGGAAGCATGTGTTGTGAAATACGTTCCTAAATAAGAATCAAAGAAGATATTTGTATATTTATTATTTTAATAAAAGTTGAAAAAATCAATTGTTATCCGCACACCCTACCTCCGAACAACACAATATATGAACACCTCAAGCTCTCAAGCTCACATCGTAATAACTTCCACACTTCCCCCATTCCATACAAATTTTGCACATACATTTGTTATTTGCATAACCTTGGCACACGCACAACCACCTCTAAACAACTAATTTTTCACTCAATAACACCCAATCAATAACACCCTAAGTCGTTGACACTTGAAATTGATATTAATTAATAAGAATATGTTCCCTAAATAATAATTATAAAAATATATTTCTATATTTATTATTTTAACAAAATTTTGCATAACATTCACACACACACAAACACCTTCGCACAACTTCATCTGCACAACTACTTCTAGACTCAATAACACCCTTGGATCAGTCATTGACATTTGAAACTTACATTAATGAGAATACATTGTGAAACACGCTACCTCTAAACAACCAGCTTCGCACAATCACCTTCCCACAGTTCCTTCCGCATAGCTACCTCCATAGTTGTGAAAAAAATTCCTAAATAATAATTAAAAAAGACACTTGTATATTTATTATTTTAATAAAACTTGCACAAAGATTTCAGTATATTTGTTTTACCGCTCAACCCTTCTTCATCATATAGATTGAAAACAAATTTTATTTAGCACCCCCGTATAAAAGAGCCCCAGTTCTCCTCCACATACTCAATAATATTAATTTGAAATTTGTTTAGCAACGTCCCGTCCCCCAAGGTACCTATGCAAAAAATTTGCAACCACATCAATTCTCACATCATTGAGCAAAGCACTAACATAACAGTGTCCCACAACTAAATCTCACATGAATTGAAAACGCAGTTTATTTAATATTGCATAATAAGAGTAGCTTTTATAGTTCAACGATTATGAGAATTGTTAAAAAAGATGACACTAGCTCCCTCTGCACTCTCGTTAGTGTCAAATCACCCCCATCTATGCAAAGAACCCCAATTCTCCTCCACATACTATGTCCTTCGCATAGTAAAATTTATGCACAACCAAACCTATCACAACACTCACTATGCAAAGGACCCAAATTCTTCGACACAAACTCCCGCCTCCGCAAAAGGAAACATAATAATATTAATTTTACATTTTTTTAACCAAACACCCCTCCACACCCAGAACTATGAAAACAATAGTAGCCTACAACTGCATCAATTCTTGCATCATTGAGCAAAGCGCTAACATAACAGTGTTAGTGTCAGAGCACTCGCCAACGCAGTGGCCACTCACAAAATTATTTTAATTTTAATTTTAAAATGAGTTGTCAACACTGGAAAAAATCAAAAAATAAAATGTCCTCGACCAGGGAAATTATGTCCCATCAGAACTTCCTCATCTAATGGTAAATTAGAAGTAACATTTACTAAAAATTCAGAAATTATTTTTGAATTTATGTGAAAATAGAAATATTAAACATTTTCCCAAAACTTTGGTTAAAATTTCAAAAAAATAGTCAAATAATGGATAATCAACCCAACTTAACTAGGAAGCAAATGTTATAGTCCCTAGATCAAAAATAAAACAAAATATTTATAGATATATATGTATTTACCCATCGTAGTTTCTAAGTGTTGTTTATAAATGTTGAATGAAGACTCCTCGTGAACTAGTGGCACAAATGTGAGAAAATAAGATTTTATGTTTTTTTTTTTCAAGTAGATTGAATATTTGTGCGCATTTTACAATGCACTTACAAGTGGGTTTGTGGTACGACAATGAGATGTGTAATGTAGAGCTTAGGAAAAAGTAACGTGTATTATGTGTTTGTGAAAACATATGCACATTTTGTATTCACAACCGGGATTAATGTATATTTAGTTAAAGAAAATAATATTATATTTATTTGAAGAAAGTAACATGTTTTAAATTGTGACTTATTGCTAAATTAGTTGTGTATTTATGGAAATAAATTAATATATTTTAAATTGTGAGTTATTGTTATATTAGTTTTTATTATATATTAATTTAGATTTATTTTGACGTATTTGATGTTTTTCAGTGTTTGGTAGATTAGTTAATATGGATATAGGTTCTTCCTATCTATATATATCAGTTAAAAAACCATAGATTGTTAAAACAATTATAAATTTATTAAATTATAAAAGATATTGTATATAAATTTAAATTTAAATTAATTTGAAAAAAATATAATAATAATAATAATATTTTTTAAGGAAAAATATTTTTTTAATTAGATAAACAAAAACATAGTATCCACCACATGTAGAATGATTGATGACAAGGTGTTTAGTTAAGGCGGACCTGATGTGAAAGTCGTTGATTCAAGACCTTGTGGGTGCAAAAAAACGAACCATGTTATGGATTGTTGTGGCCTAAGTCAGGTTTGATCCTGAGATAATTTTGACAACTTAAATTCTCTTAGGTCATGGTTTATTAGTCAAAGGTTGGTCCCTCAAGTCATGTAAAAACTAACAAATAAACAAAACAAAAAAAATAACAAAAACATAATACGTAAGTGCTCTAGGAACATTCCAAAATGGACCATCTAGAGATAGATTTCTTCATAATATTTCACTATCATAATATAATAGTACATATCAAAAATATCCATATCCTTCATAATATTAAGTATATTATCTATCAAATAAGTGAAAATAAATAAAGGACTTAACAATCTAATGTATTAACATATTGCAAGTTCAAAAAATGTTCAGAAATCTTTAAATGAATTTTTTTGTAAAACCAATGTATGGTAATCATCTACTTCTTCCAAGAACTTTAAATACCAAGTAGTTGAAGTCCTTCATTCTAGAGCTAATATACAATATTTTTGTCATCTTTATAAATACTCTTTCGATAGATGTTTTCTTTAATTACGTTTTAGTGGAAGAGAAATATTTTGTAATTGGAGACTTCCTTTCATCCAATTAATGACCATAGATGAATCATCCATCACTGGAAGCTTATCAATTCCTCCAGCGAAAACAAAAATTTAGTACATAGTGTAATTCTATCAAATCTCCTTGGTTTTTTATTTATATTTCTATGTTACCTTTAACCTAAAATTTGTGTGTTTCTCAAATATATAAAATGAAGCCAATCCCACTAATAGAATCTAGGACTTGACAAATGAAAACCTCTATCAAAATCGCCCCTTACTTTCCCTCTTATACCTTCTATATATTTTTCTATGGTTTAAACCTTTGGAACAACCTTATAATATGAAAATAAAGCATTAACTTTGGAAATTGCCTAAGAAGTAGGCCTCACCTTCTCATCAATCATCATCTTTTCTTATAACTATTCCCCACGAAACCAGAAATGGGATTTCCTTGGAGCACTTTATATATATTTTTGAGTAATCAAACATTAAGACATGTATCTATGGATTCACATTTCCAAAGTTTCTAGATACCTAAAATATCCCTAACCTTGACCCAGACTTTCTAAAAAAACTTATAATGCAAGATTAGATGTGAAGTATTTTCCTCACTACACCTACAAAGTAAAAAAATACTTGGACCTACTCCATCACTTTTCTAGACAACTTCCCATGTTAAAAAAAAAAAATCAATATAATAAGCCACATAACCAACTTATACTTGGGAGGGGCCTTAAATTTCCAAAGCTTCTACCATCACCATTTTTCATCACCTAGTCTTGGTCCAACAAGAACTGAGTATCCAATACTAGAGATATAATTTTTGCATCCTCTATTCAAAGCCCAAAAAATTCATCCATGAAATTTCTCAGTATTATATTTTCCTTCTTGAGTTCTTCTAGAAAGAGATCCCATATTTGGGACAGATTTGCTTCTAAACCAAGGTCGACTACCTTTCTCCAACCCTGTGACCAGGGGGATGTGTTATTTGGGTTGTTAGCTAAAATAATGATACATTTTTGAATTGCAGGCACGTGTTGTATGATATTGTTGGGGACGAATATGTCTCTACCACACCCCATTATTACATCTTCCCCCACTCTTAATTGTGATCCATTTCCCACTCTTCAGCCAAATAAGAGCCTATTAATAGGAACGGTTAGTGTCATTACCTTTCACTAGTTGGATACATTCATTGTACTCATTTTTCCCTTCCTAATAAAGTCTAAGAGAATTCCTACTGAAATGAATTCCCATCTCAGGTTTTTTTTCCCTAGGATCTCCTTCGTATGTCATTCCACGATGATTTTTCTACCAGAGTTGTACAAAATAAATGTATGTTCTTTAGCCCTAAATGCCTTAGGGATATTTGGAGCTATAATCCACTACCACTTACCTAGATGGTTTTCTTTGTAATAATTAATTGCTTCCCAGGAAAAATTAAAACAAGAATTAATGTTACTTTTAAGAAAACCTTTGAGCATATGAGCATATGGGCTAGGGTGTGCCAATGTATTGGAATAACTTCTAGCATTGACTTTATTAGAACCAATATTTATCTCTTAGATAGCCACCTGTTTCACCAAAGAGATAGTTGGTTTTCAATATTATACAATAATTGATACCAATATTCCTTTCCATAGAAATTAGGATTAAGAGTCAATCCTAGATATTTAACCCATTCTAACAAGTCTAAGAATTGAAATGGAAAACAACCTCCAATATGAAATTCATGGATACCTTTCAAACCAACTGTATAAAGTGTGGACTTATTCTTAGTTACTTCCATGTGTATGTCCTTATTCTAAAGCCTTAAAATGTTTTTCAAACATTGACCCTATATTTCTAATCCAAAATAAAATAATAGAACATCATCTAAGAATAATAATTGTTTTGAGTGCCTCAAATGTTCCTATTTTCATGCCTATGATTCTACTCATTCTCCTAACTTCATTAATGACTCTACTCAATCCCTCTACTACTAAAATAAATAGGTAGGGTGAGAATGGAATCCCTATGTAATCCCCTTGAAGACATAATGAATTTTGATGCTAATCCATTAAACATTATTGTAAAGGAGGTAGTAGTCATACATCCCATAATCCACTATTTTTTTTAGAAACATTGGGAAATTTTATTAAATAAAAAGGTTGTAGCCAAATCTCATAGTGAAGTATTACATAGAGGATTGTCCACCAATAAAAGGATGTTCAAAAGTGCATAAAGGTTTACAATAGTTATCAGTAGCAAATGGCCTCCAAAATGATTCAAAATTCTAGAGAAGAGTTTTGAGAACAATGTCCTTAAGTAGCATAGGTAGACTGCATAAGTAATATTGAAAGAAAACATATAGGAACAATTTTTTTAAGGAGTAAATATTGATATTGAGAGGATTTCCATTGGCTTCTGCATAAGGTTATCTAGACTTGTAGGTAGTTGTTATTCTTTAGTATTGACAAGAAGGGCTAATTGTAGTTGAAGCAACATGAGGTTAGGTGGCTAAGTAGACCAAGAGGCTACAAGCTTGATTCTAGGTGGAATTATTTCATCGTAATATGTGATTTTGAGCATGGCTTTGCATCCAACAATTATTTCTAATGGAAAACAATTTCCAAGATAATATTGTGCTAGAACTAATTGTTGTCCTCCCATTTACCGGTTTCTTCCATGTGTTAGAAAAAGGAGGTCAACAAGGATGAAAGGACAGCTTCAAGCCACAACGACATGAGAGAAAATTCTAAAATTTCATGTGAATATATGTACACTCAGGTTGAAACTTGATGTGTTGGCCAGAAGGATATAGGGCAGGTCTAAGGATACATGGATGTCAATCCTACTGCAACAACAGATAAAAAAGGATAGGCACAACATTTCCACCAAGGTCCTTGGTTGAAAGCAAGGCCACAAGTACCATAAACCCAAAGCATAAAATAATATTGGATTGAGTAGTGAAAAATACCACTTTAATAAAGGAGAGAAGATTGATATTACTAGGTGAACAATCCCCTCAGATGGATAATGGAGTTGCTATCTAGGGTTGATAATTCCCATAAATGAGGGGCGATGATGAAATATCATGCCACGCCCCTATAAAATATCTTCAAGGTACTCATTAATCATCATGGTTTTGAGATTCAACAAGATGATGATCCTAGTGAAAATTAAGCACCTACACTAGGTGGGGCCCGCGGGCTATTTTTAGGTGTATGCCTTTTTTTAGAATGTTGAGAATATTATATTTATAATGGGAGTCTATTTATAGATGTTTGAGAAAATTATATTTATAGATGAGATTCTATTTTTAGATGCATGGGCGAAGTCTATTATATATCGCATGTCTAAAAATAGATCGCATGTCAATTATTATTAACCCTTAATAATAATTAGACAATAAATAATAATATATTTCTCCTGAAGCACTTGATTTCAGTTAACTGATGTGGCAAACTAGTTGACTGAAGGAATTTCGAGTTCTAAGGTTGGTTGGTGGGACATGCAGAGTGACTGAGTTATAACTAAGTGATTCGAAGTTGTAACAAAGTTGGATGAGTAGTTATGTGAGTTGTTATTTAGTTTAACTCAGTTAAGTGAGTTAAGCTCAGTTGTGCTAGTTGTAACTAGTTGTAACTAAAGATACACTAGTGAGAGATCAGTTAATTAATTATTTAATTAATTCACAACCAATGGTCTCACATGCAACTAAAAAAATACTATTGTTAACTACATGCATATCAGATCTAGTGGAGACCCAATAGAGAGGTAGGTGAAAGGGTCAGTTTGACTATCAGTTGTGACATTAGTGGATGCTCATTTGCAACCACACACACATTGGAGAAGCCAATGAGGATTGCACAGTCAAGGCAAGGCAAGATCAAATTCATTCAGGGATTGTGATCAGAAGGGATTGTGCAGTGGAGGCAGACTGTCAGGAGGCAATAAATTGGCGCATGTTTATGCCAATTTTTGTATGACAGTGTGAGACGATTGTATATTGTACTGAGATCTATTGGATCAGATTTTTGTATGATATTGTTTTATGATCCATGATATATACATAATATATTATAGTGGGGTTTTTAGCTTTATGCTTTCCCGGTAAAAACATCTGTGTTATGTGTGATTGATCTTTCTTCATGTGTTTGCAATTGGCGATTAAATTTCTGCAAATATTTAAGTAGAAGGATTATGTATTTAACATTGGCATATAATTATTAGATCAGAAGAATCCAAGAAATACATAATTGTATTAAATTTATACATGGTATCGAAGCAAAGAAGATTGAAAAATTGAAGCATTAGTTGCGTTTGTTGGTGGAAATAATTCGAATTTTCTGCAAGAATTTCTTCAAGTGCGACAGTTGAGTAAACATCGAAATGGATTTCAATTTTTTGCGGCTAGAGTATGCACTCTAGGGAAGCTCGAACTACATTGCATGGAAGGCTAGGATGGAGGCGGTGCTTGAAGATAATGGCTTGAAGGAGTTCATCGATAACGATGTTCCTAAGCCCACTTCAATAGATGCTGCATTACTTGACGCATGGCAAAAGAAAGTAGTGAAGACAAGAAGAATTCTGTTGGAAGGTGTGAGAGACCATATTGTCTCAAGCCTTCATGGGAAAGCCACTCCATTCACAATGTGGAAGGCTTTGACAGATCTTTTCCAAAGCAGAAGAGACCATAGAAAATTGGCACTAAAGGATAAACTCAGAAAGATCAAAATGGAGAAGGGAGACAATATTCCTAAGCATCTCATAAAGTTTTTCCAATGTAGGGATGAGCTGGGGAGTGTGAAAATCACGGTTGTTGATGATGATTTGGTGAGCTTAGATCTCTTGGGACTTCCTGATATTTGGCACAATTATCAAGACTCTGTCAACGGACGGGAAAAACTGTCGGATTGGGAACAATTGTGGTCGGATCTAGTGCAGGAGGAGTTCAGGCGGAACACCAGAGATGGATCTTCATCAAAGCATGATGATGAAGAGGATTGTTCTTTGCAAGGAAAGGGAAGGGGAAGAAATTCCACTCAAAATACGAGGCTAAAGGCAATAAGCTGGATTTGTCCAAAGTGAAGTGTTTTCACTTTCATGAACACGAGCAGCTCAACACTAACTGCCCACATAAAAAGAAGAACAAGAAGGCTACTAGAGTTGCAGCTGGTGAGGCCCTTGCCTTGCAATTTGAACTTGATTTATCTTTGATCGCATGTTTGGTTTCAAGCGCAATGGGATTGGTGTGGTATTTTGATAGTGGTGCTTCCTTCCACATGATGGGAGATAAGGAGCTTTTCAATGAATTGGAGGAGAAATATCTCCAAATGCATAGAGAGATGGGTGACAATGGATGATACAGTGCGACCGACATTGGTACCATTACCTTTGAGAGGGAGTCTGGTAAACCATTTCTTTTGAAATATTTTATGCATGTTCCAGGTCTGAATAAAAACTTGGTCTCAGTCACGATGTTGGAGGACAAAGCTATGATGTTGTTTTCAGCAATGGAAAAGCTTTCTTATGACATAAAACAACGGGTCAAGCCAAGAGGATAGATATTCAAGTCAAGAATCTCTACAAGCTGGAGGTATAAGGTTATGCTGCAATGATGGGCAAGGTAGAAAAAGTGGTGAGTCGAGATGAAGGCGAGTTATGGCACAAGCGATTGGGCCATCTTCATCATGGAGCTTTGAAAGTTATGCAACAAATATCTATTGGGCTTCCAATGGGAACACTTGCTCAGTTAGATCAGTGCAAGGGTTGCACCATGGGGAAGTATGCAAAATCCACCTTTCATGAAAAGGAGAACTGTGCTTCGGTGATCTTGGAGAGATTTCACACAGGCATGTGTGGACCATTCTCGGTTTCTTCAATAAAAAAACATAGGTATTACGTTATTTTCATTGATGACTTTTCTCATAAATTCTAGATCTACTTCATGCAAAAGGAGCAAACATTCTCAAAGTTTTGTGAGTTTAAAGCATTGGTGGAGGAAGAGTCAGGGAAGCAAGTGAAGACTCTACGGAGTGATAATGGTGGAGAATATATCTCGAAAAATTCAAAGAATTTTGTAGCAAAGAAGGAATTCGAAGAGAACTCATAGCGCCTCATAACCCACAGCAAAATGGGGTCGCAGAGAGGAAGAACATAATGATCGTGGGTGTTGCATGAGCGATGATGCATGATCAGGGCCTACCAATGCATTTGTGGGCAGAAGCATGCAACACTGGGGTTTATGTGCAAAACCATTTTCCTCATAGGGTACTTGGCATGACTACTCCTGAAGAATATTTTACTAGTAAGAAGCCAGATGTTTCTCATTTAAAGACTTTTGGCTCATCTGTTTATGTGCATGTGACCAAGAACGCCAGGAAGAAGCTGGAGCCAACTGCTGAAGTTGGGATATTTGTGGGGTACACTGAAACACCCCACAAATATTGTGTGTATTTTCCAAATAGTCAAATGACTATGATGCGACACGATATAAAATTCAATGAGGAGAAAGCCATGAAGTTGTCACTTGAGAGGGAGCAATACTTGCATGCAGAGGAGGAACTAATTGTTCCTAAAGATGATTCTTTAGATTTGGATCAGCCATAGGAGGAGGTTCATGGAGTGGAGGATTCCACTCATGCAGAGCCAAACATCATAACTAGCAGAAGGCGTACCACAAAAGCTGAGAGGTTGAATCTTGATGCGGCACATAATGTAGGAGTCCCTACTTCACAACACAAGCAGAGACAGTCTCCTGACCGAGTCACTGGATACATGGCTCTCATGAGAAAATGTATTGTGACTGAACCATCTTCCTTTCAGGAAGCAGTGCAGGAGCCCACATGGGTAGATGCAATGGTGGAGGAGTATGACTCCATTGTTAGAAGCAATTCTTGGAAAATTGTTCCAAGGCCAGTTGATAAATTAGTGGTAGGTTCAATATGGATCTACAAGGTAAAGCAAGTTGTTGATGGGATTTTTGAGAAGTACAAGGAAAGATTTGTGGCCTAGGGCTTCTCACAGTTGGAGGGGATTGATTATGAAGAAACCTTTGCACCTATCGCACGGTATTCTTCCATAAGGACCATCCTTTCTCTCTTAGCACAGATGGGTTGGCACATTCATCAGATGGATGTGAAGACTTTTTTCCTTAATGGGATCATTGAGGAAGAAGTGTACATTGAGCAGCCTGAAGGATTTGAGATCTTCAGCAGTGAGTCGCATGTGTGCAGACTCAAAATAGCGTTGTATGGGCTGAAGAAAGCACCCCGTGCTTGGTACACTCGGATCGACAACTATTTCACTGGACTTGGCTTCCCCAAGAGTGAGGTGGAAGCAAACCTATACCAGATTGTGGTGGAGGGTAAGGTTTTAATAATTTTTATTTATGTTGATGATTTAATACTAACTAGTGATGAGCAGCTGATACACTCATGTAAGGAGGACCTTGCAAAGGAGTTTGAGATGAAGGATATGGGCCTCCTTCACTATATCCTTGGATTGGAAATATGGCAGCGAGAAGGTGAACTGTTTGTGTCTCAAGGCAAGTATGCAAGGGAGATACTCGGTAAGTTTCACATGGAGGGTTGAAAACCCATGGATACTCCTCTTCCAGGAAATTGGAGGAAAGAGGACACTACATCTGGAGAGGTAGTGGATGCTACTGTCTATTGATAGTTGGTGGGTTCACTCATGTTTTAGTTAATACAAGACCGGACAAATGCTATGCGGTGAAACAACTTAGTCAAGTGATGGTTAAGCCTACCAAGCTCTTTTGGAAGGAGGTTAAGCATGTCATGAGATATCTCAAGGGAACATCTGAGTATGGATTATGGTATAGATAGACGGATGAGGTGAAGTTGCATGGCTTCACAGATGCAGATTAGCGAGCAGCCCAATAGACAGAAAGAGCACATCAAGAGGGTTCTTCAGTATCGGATCTACGGTTATTTCTTGGTACAGCAGGAAACAGAGATCCGTGGCACTCAGTTCAGTGGAAGTAGAATACATGGCAGCAAGTCAAGATGCATGTGAGGCTATCTGGATGAGAAATATCCTGGTTGGTTTATTTGGTTCTCATTTAGATACTACAGTGATTCATGATAGTTCTAAGCATATAGATATCTGGTACCATCATATTAGAGATTGTGTGCAGCAAAAGATCATGTTGATTCAGTACATTCCTACGGAAGATCAGGATGTAGATATCTTAACGAAGGCACTCACCAGGAGAAAATTCGAATACCATAGAGATAGGATCAAGGTGAAGGATAATCCCTTTCTTGTTGAGAGGGAGTGTTTAGATTCAACAAGATGATGGTCCTAGTGAAAATTTAATCACCTACACTAGGTGGGGCCCGCAGGCTATTTTTAGGTGTATGTCTATTTTTAGAATGTTAAGCATATTATATTTATAGCACGAGTCTATTTATAGATGGTTGAGAAAATTATGTTTATAGATGAGATTCTATTTTTAGATGCATGGGGGTGAAATCCCGAAGTTGGGAAACACTTTTTGGTGGATGGCTAGAATTTGGGCGAAATTTTTAATTTCTCGTCCGAGAAAACAGTCAACTCAATTTCTCGACCGAGAGTTTTTAAAACTCTCGTCCAAGAGATTTTTAATGTTTCGCCTGAGAGTTTGATTGGGCTTGACCAGAGTTAAAATACTCTCGGACAAGATTTCAGTATTTTCTCATATGAGAGTTGTATTGACATAAACTCTCAGGGAAAATCTTGGACGAGAGTTTTTTTAAATCTCATCCGAGAGTTTTATTCTTATAAAAAAACCCCAAAATTCCTGTCTTGCTTGACATTCTTCACTGTCATTTTCATTCTAGAGCTATCGTTTTGGACTGGAGCTGTCATCATTTTGGACTGGAGCTGTCGTTTTCGTTGGGCATTCGAGCCTTCGTGATTCTTCTATCCAGGTAAGTCTCTTTACTTGTTGCACTTGCTTGATTTTCCGAGGTCAAATTGCACAAATCCAAAGATTATTCAATTAAGAGGAAGATCAAGAAGCATAGGAGAAAGGTTCTTCACTATGACAACATACTGCAAAATAATCCCTTCACTAGTCCTATTCTGACTTCTAAGAAGAAGAAACAATCGCCTAAGGCTAAGACTCCTCCTACAAAAACCTCAAGTCTGAAGCCTACTTAGGTATTTCCTTTTCAATTCTTATTTGTTTTGGAATCCCTTAATTCATTCCTGACATACCAACAACTTCTGTTATCCAACTACATTTTAGTTAAAAACACTATAGGCTAAAATGTTATTGCTATCGTGTGGAATTACTATAACATGACTGGAACTCAACCACCAGCCTTCACACACATATGTTTTCTACATATATATGTATGTATTAGTGTGTTGTTGTATGGTTGTATGGACATACTTTGGGGGACGAGCATTGTAGGGCACATCCCCTTTCCCTGGGGCATACCTTCTCCTACCCTAGGACATCACATGGAAAATGGGGGACAGTCAGGGAACTTACCCAACATCCATAGTGACAACCAGAGATCCCTTAATTGTTTCGGGGTTTCCCGGCTACACCCTGCCTAATTTCTCCTCTTAGGCGCCAATTTTGCAAGAAGGAAGAAATCCCCTGACAAAGTCAATTTAATATCTGTGTAAACAAACACTAGAGTCACAAAATTTGGACTCGAAAAATCCGAAGTAGAGAGTCAACACGATGTCTAGGAAAAACTCGACATTAGCTTGTATTATTAAAATACGAGGGAACACACACTCAAAAAATCAAGGAACATAATCTCAAAAAAACTAGACAAAACTCAGCATAGTACAGTAAACTAATTAACCAAAACCGAGTCAACCATAATATCCCACACCCAAAGGGCAACAACATTCCACTTCTTGATTTCCAAATGTTTGGACTTCTTGGTGGAAGTGCTTGGTCCGGATTGAGAGCTCGAATCCTTACCACACTCAACTCAATATAGAGGTCCATAATGTGATTTTCTGCAAAATTGCACAATTGTAAACCGCAATATCCCACTCCCAAAGGGCCATAGCATTCAACTTCTTGATTTCGAAACGTTTGGCCTTCTTGTTGGAAATTCTTGGTCCAGATTGAGAGCTAGAACCCTTACTAGAGGGCATGGGAATCATATCTACGTCTGTTGAAGCCATTTTCTGCTATAACAAATTCTAACAGTAACAAACCTTGGCAGCGGTGGTGACAACTGGTGAATTCACTTCAAGACCAGGGATCTGAATACTATTGCGATAAATTTCACATCTAAAAACATAAAAATGTTGTATTGAATATAATTAGTTTAAAAAATAATTGATTTATGTTTATGGTTTCATTCTTTTTTTGTGTTTTTCTTTTATTGTGGATTTAAAGAATATTTTAGGATAACTTGATTTTTTTAAATAGCTACATAGTATCGTAGAACAATATGACATGCCCTTTTTTGCTTGTTCTAAATAGTAGATTCATCTTCCTATTCTTTAATAATTGAATACACTTGAGCAATCTCAAAAGATAAAGTATGCCCTACAAATTTGAATATGTATGGCCTGTGCATGGAAAATATTGATACAATAGTGTATAATCTATTGTGCTTGCTAGTCACTTCAATGATATGCTCATCTTCTCCTTGAATGTGCTCTTCCCTTATCCTATTATCTTGATCCTTTATGAGGTGTGACTGAACTCTCCTATCTTGTCCTTTTTATGCTTTGAGAGAAGATAACTAATCTCTTCAATCCTAGAAACTATTCTCATCAATCTTAATTTCCATATATCTCAATCTTGAAATGTAAGGCTATGTTTAAGTCTTAATCAAAGTCACTAATGTTCTGGAAATTCTATAACATTTCATGTATATTACTAAGAATAATTGACTTCAAAACATAAGACTTTCACATTCATTTTTTTATTTTTCAAGTGAAATTACAAGATAGAGTTCTTAGTGACCACCAAAGAAATGTCTCAGACTACTTCTTGAAGCCTATGCAAGAAGTTCTTGTTCGAGGTACATTTCTCAGTAATACTAAGTTACTTTCATATCAATTAGAAGGATGTTGGAAATATACAATCAATCACATGTCATAAATCACTTCAAGACTGAAAGAAGTACAATATAGGAAAGAGAGACATGAAAATTACTCATTTCTCACCCAATTATCCAACATCAGTGACTTGATTGTATAGAGAGAAGTGAGGTGCTCTTACAACCATACATACTCATAAAACTAATAAACTTAAATGGAAAAAATTTGATGTACGATGCCTAATGTAAAAAAACAAGAAGAAAGTGTTGATATAAAAAACTAAAGGCCAAATTATTTTAGCTCTAATGGTTTGGTGAACAATTTGTTTCCGCATCTTTCTAGCTTTAAGCCTCTACAGATATTGTGTAATTGATATGTTTGTGACATTTCTAAATTATTTGTACCTGATGTAATCATGGTAGTTGATCTTTCAAAGTTACTGATTCTGTAGAAATTCTTGACCTGCTTAAAAATAATAATAATAATAATAATAATAATTAAATTTTGAAATATAGATCCATATTAATCTTGAATCTTTCAAATATCGATAGATTTGCATTCAGGATTTTCTTGATCCCTCTTGGTGCTTATTACATCTGGGTTGAAGATGGATATTTTCTAGTATATATACAAAATGGTGCTCAAGGGAGAATGATTTCTATATATAAAATAAATGAAATCCTTTAATAACACCTAGAGTGAAAAAACATGTTTTTACAATTACATAAAGTCAATGAGCAACTACAATGTGTTGGGAATTACATCCTCGATGTTGCAGAGATACATTTCCAAGAGTGTCTATAGGTTGGGTAACTCTAATGTAATGAGGGTTGATGTTGTCAGTGGACTTGACTCTATGGTCATGGATATCAGAGCTCAACCTCTAATGTGTTAATGAATTTGTTAAGTGGTGTGTCATTGCCACTAGCATTGTCAAAAACCAAAATTGATTGGGTTTGAAGAAAATTTCCCACAAATGGCTATCCAACACCCCTTAAACAATAAAAATATTTACCAAATCCTTCAAAACATATAGTATGTGAAAGTATAATGGCTCAAGGTTTGGGATAAACATAAATCAACATTGGGTGGTGGATCACCATGGCCCTTGGGGGTTAGGCCCCAATCATCCACAAAAAATTTATGGATAACAATAATTGGTTCCCATCCATGATTGGTAGGTCCAACACACTTATTGGCTTTTAGTATGGTGAGACCAATTTTTTGAAAACCACAACCAAAATCAACTATTTAAGGGTTCTACCAAAAAAGTAAAGTGGTCCATATAGACTATTTTTTGAACCAATTTACTAAAAACAACATAAAATATTAAAAAAATAATTAAAAAATACATATTCATGGACTTATGCAAAGTTTAGGTAGTTGCAATGCATGGAGTTTGTACTGTGGTTGGGTTTTTTTCCACCCAACTTCTTACCAATAACAGCATAGTTAGAGGCATTATCAGTGATAGCCTAAACAACATTCTCCACACCCACCTTGAGGACAATCACATTCCATAACTGAAATAACAAGTTTGCATATTTCACCCAGTTAGATGCATTTATTGATCTCAAAAAAAAGGATCCTTGTGTGAAAATAAAAAAGGAAATTAATCATGGTAAGATACTTTCCATAATTCCATCCATTTGAGAAAAAAACACCTTTTTCCCCATGAATTTTCAATCTCTATAAACTAGTCATTTATGGATTAATTTTTTATTTTTTTTAATCTATAAAAATGGCCTTTGAATCTCTTACTAACAACAAACATGAACTCTAGAGTAGATTGATATAAGCTGAGTAGGAACTATTGAAGGGGATATCTTCATCGTACCACAATTTGGCCATGTACTCATAAGCATATTCCTTGTACTTATTCCAATGGTTTCAATGGTGGGCTGAGTGCAACTAGTAGTGGTGGAGGAAGGTGGAAGAAAACCAAAAATACTCTCTCGTTTGTGGAATTGAAAGTGAAATTGTGGGATGCTTTTCATGAATGGGAGAAACATGTCTAAAGTGTTCCCTAAAAATTATAGAGTTAGAGGAGGAACCTTGAAAATTATGGCTACATTTCTATGCAATCTATATCCTTTTCTCTATCTTAGCTTGCATCCCTTTCTAGCTGACCTTTTTCTGATTTATATTTCTCAATAAGGGTTTTCATTTTCTTTATAATTTCTAGATCCTCCATAGTAAACCTCATCATGGTTTAATTTTCCCTCGAATACTAACTAAGTGTTATTCCAGACTAAAAATCCTAGCATTGGGTGGTGGGTCATCCTAGTCCTTTAGGGTTAAGCCCCAACCATCCATGCCAAGTTTAAGATTAATAAATATAAGATTTCATCCATTATAAGTAGGTTCAAGATTATTTTCGACATTTGGTATGTTGATACCCTGTTTTGAAAACTAGAACCAAAATCAACCAGGTGAGGGTCTAACGAAACTAGAATAAAAAATAAGCTTGCATTGTCTTGTTTTTTTGAACCAATTTACCAAAATAATACAAAATGTGAAAATATGAATTAAACAAATATATATTCATGTACGTCTATGTCACATGGTTTGGGTTCAAATTTGAGTTCGTAAATGATTAAGTTTGATTTGAATTTAAATTTTATGATGAAGTTTGTATGAGGTTTGCCATTGCGTTCACACATACATATTATAACACAGAAAACATAAAATGATAAGATCAATATCAATAAAAACATATGAGAAAGCATTTTTATCAATGAACATAAATGAAAATCTAGTTTAATCATCCATAGTTAGAGAGAAGCCATGTTGAGCAAAGGAACGTTGGTTACATCCTTGTATGGCATGTAACCTCGGTCCGATAACTTGGTGAGTCATTGTAGCCTTGACCCGTGTCCATGTATGCTTTTGTAAACTTGGCTAGCATTTGTATGCTAATGTCCATAGCTTGCTCCACCTCAATGCCGCATAATTTTAACCGTTGACCCTTGTCATCATAACCTAAGCATGTGTTCCTATATATCCTTGCGTCCCTGTAACCTCAACCTTGTAACCTTGCGCTTTGATACAAACCATGTCATCATAGAGACACTTTAAATTATTTAAAAGGAAAATAGGAGAGGTTTTAATTGGGATTGTAAATCAAATTTGGAAATTTTCAAGTTAATAACTAAAATTTTAGGATACAGGAAATAGATATAAAAAATTATAACATTAAATTTTTATATGAGATTGCTAACAAAATTCCAGACATTGAAAAATGCTTACCATAATTTTTATAACATATAACTAATATTGTTGTTGGCTTCAAAATGTTGGAGCTATAGTACTTGTTATCCATTGGTTGATGACAAGACTGTCCATTGATAATTTTTTTATGAGGGGCATAAATTTGATTTGATACTATAGCAACAATGGCATCAGGCGAGCCCTCTAGAGACCCCTCCATGAGAGGAGGATTATCAGGCACATTGATTGTTTAGTTATGTCATGTTTTCAAGTGGGTTATATTTATTGTTCGTTGTAAAAAATTGATTAATGTTAAATTTTTTTGTCCCGCGCAGATGGACACACTCATATGACTCGTGCACCCAGACACGAAATCGAACAAGAGGATCCCCATAGACCTGTTCCCATTCATACCCAATTTCATAGAGCCCATTCTGAGGGGTATATTATACACGGTATAGGTACACATTAGATCAATTTCTAGTTAAAATGTTCAAGTTTACGTTATATTCAATGTTGAACAGGTGAATTTTTTTTTTTTTAAATAACATGTGTTTAATGTGAAAACATTATGCTCCATAGGTGCAAATGTAGGAGTTTGGGTTGGCTCCATTGCTGGTGAGGGGAAAAGTAGAACAACGTCTCAGCCTGTGGCATCCATCTCACACTTGGATACTTCTCCTTCAGGTAAAATCTAAACGAAAAATTATTGTTTGATGTATGTTTAATGTGAAACTTATTGTGTATCTCATGTACTTGTGTTATAAAACAATTTAATGTTTTTTACAGTGAGTGGTAGAGATGTTCATTCCTCGAAAAGGAACAATCCTAGTATGAGCGAAGAAGATGAGATAGTTTTTCCACGAGGTATTTTCAAATGACCAGACAAGTTTTTTAAATACAAATTTTCCTTATAAATTATTTAATTTTTAATATGTGCAATAATTTAACATGTTACAAGCAGTGGTGGTCGCCCTCCTAGGGGGAGAGGTCGTAGGGTTCATGAGTTTGCTCAAAATCTGTGCTATGATCCCCTTTACACCCATTGTGGTGATATTCCTAATCAGATACCTTGGGAAGATACCATCTCCTTACTTAATATTGAAGTTATGAGGGAGCATTCCACGAGATTGCACAATGAATTGTTAGGTTGCAATCTCTCTACCCCTAATCGAAATTGTCTCCAAATTGTTTTGCACAATTTGGAGAGTTTGATAGAGACTTATCGTGGGGTTGGATCATCAACCTAAGTTTTTTTTGACATGATGTGTAGGAGGAGAGCGTTAGTGATTGGTATCCACTCCTACAATGAACTAGGGTCACCAAAGAAATGGCCTTGTCACTATTTGACTTATGGCCTGAAGACAAAAAACATCTGAAGATTGCAAGATTCAATGATACCAATATTGCACCTCATATTTATGAGAAGTTCCTGTATGCATATGGGAAGTTCCCAAATAATGACGAGGTTCTGCAATATTTTGTTAGGATGTTGTATGATCAATTCCGAGAGCACATGGACCCTAACTATACAGATATGGGGTCCAAATTCTATGGAGTTGGAAAAGGCCGTACATATGAACGACCTGATGCTATGCAAGATGTTGGGTTTTGGCCTCTAGTACCTCGTTTAGCACCTCTACCACCTAGGGTAGTTACACTTCCAGAGGATTTAGCCCTTATCTCCAGTGCTGCATCACAAATGAGGGAGAAGATACAAGAACATATTGCAGCTGCTTTAGGAGGGGTGAAAGTCGACTTAGGGACAAGCCAACCTTCATCTAGTGCAGGAGTTCGTTAATTTGTGAGTATTCCAGATGACGTGTTGAGGGAGATGGAGTGAGATGATCTTTTAGAGTATGCATCCTCATGTAGAGACCACTATGAGCGAGCCATTACACAAAAAATGCACACCATGGGTGAGGTATGTATAAGCATGTTTTGATCTATTTTAAAATACACATTTATGAGATGAGCTAGAGTGCATGTAACATTTTTTTGTTGTTGTGTATATATACATTTAGTCTCCAAAAACATACGCCAATATATTTATTTAACTTATGCAGTTTACAACATTATTAGAACAACATTGTCTTGCCCCTGATCCTCATTTTATAGATCATGGACATGATCATGTACAAGTGCCACATTCATTACTATCTATCTATTTTTTTACATAAAATTGAAATTGAATTTATGTCACATAATTTTATATGGTATGAGTCTTAACATATGGAATTTTCAGGTTAGTGCTACATCAAGGGCTACCTGAAGAGATTATTCCTTCTCAGGTTCTAGTCATGACACAGGTATAGATACTTTTCGTTAAGCATAGTTATAATTTTTATTATATTTATTTTCACAAACTTTTCTATTAACTTTGGTTTCTACTTTTCAGGCTACAGATAATATTGAGATGATGCAAACTAAGCCTCAAGGAGATCGTGTAGGCTCCGGGTCAGAGAGTGTACATTAAACCATGGTAACCTCTTACCATTTCTTCATTGGTATCATTGCCACATTATAAACAGGCTATCTAGTGAATTTATAGACAATTGAGAGGTTCCTTTATGTATCTAGTGAATGCTAAAACTAATATTTAATTTTCAGTAAAAAATTTGAGCCATAGTCAATTCACTACGTTACTGACAGTATAGGTGCTTCATTTGGCTTAGAGGAATATGCACACTTATTTCCTTGAACATCTCAAACACTGTCACAATGTTAATATATCGTACTTCCTACTCAAGTCCCTGCAAAATAAGGAAGCCCATGAAAAAAAAGAAAACATACCAAGATATTTCATCTCTCACCATGGCCTTATCAGGTTACTCATGGTACAAGCTCTAAAAAAAGCAAGAAAATCCTGGGAAGAAGTCATTGCAACTCCAATGGTTTCAACTTCACTATATGAGCTAAATGTTGTGTGACTCCACCCATTGCCATTGCGAAGGAGGAAGAATATATTGTCATGAATCCCTTGGCTACAAATTACCTACTAATTCATATTAAGGAAGAAGAGACAAATTCTATTACACCATAGAAGGAAATTGATATTTACGTTGAGATAATTAGTAGCAAACCAACCACCGAGAGAATGAGAGGGCATCAAAATAGGCCCCCCTGTGTTCCAGGAAAGAAGAGGACATGATACATTCCTACCACCACCAAAACCCCTGCTACTCCAAAAAAAGAAAGGCAGAAGAAATCCTAGAACACCAGGAAGACACTACCCCTACTAAAAAATAAGAACTTGTAGATTCAATGACCTAGGGTTGGAAGAATTTGGTCTAGTGGACTTGCTACTCCATAATAACCAGAAAGGAGTGCTCTACACTACATATTACTGCTTTAGAACTGTTTTCATGTAATAATGTGGATGTGATCTCTCAGGGGAAACTCTGTAGCTATGACAGTGGACTACATTCCCCAACTATTTATAGGCCTATCACTTAGAGCCTTAAGTGCAGAACTGCCAGATGGGTTGCATTACTAGCACTTGTGGTGGCCTAATAATGGTTATGGAAGATTATGGAATCAATATTCCTTAAAAGACAGAATTGCAGATCATGCTTCCCTTGTGACAAGTTTTCATCTATCCAATACAGACCTTTAACAACAATCATTTGGACAATAGTATGTGCTCTCATGTGATGGAAAAATGGGAGTTTCAAGAAAAGGGGGCAGTATGTGGTTTGACAGAGTCCACAACAATCCTCTTCAGGACAGCTACACATATCTCGTGGAAAATGATGTCCACAGTTGCATCAAAATTGATGAAATTTTTCATTTCCAAGTACCCAAGTTCTATTGTAGCCCAAAAATGACAATATTCCATCCTGCAAACATTTTGGTTTCGAGGTTTCTAGTTTTGCATGATGACTAAGCACAGGGGAAAGGACCATTGTATCCATGAGGTGGCTACATTAATTCACTAATTTCAACTGGTAACCTTATTTTGGCACATGCTATAACAGGATAGGAAATGAATAATCTCTACTAAGCAATAGTTTAGAGTAGAATAAGCTCTTTTGAGCAGCAGTCTTCAATTCTTATATTCATAGGCTTTAATGTCTTGTGCTTTGTTTTATAAGGGCCAACCTTTGATGTAGTGATGATATTTTTGAACGTGGAGGCTAGTTTCATATGTGCATGAAATTATTCTGAGGTTCTCATGCACTTCTAAGAATAACATGTCCCCAAGTTGGAACCAAGTGTTGTCCACCAATGAAAAGGGACCGCACATGTGATTTTCATCACATTTTCAGAGTAGAACGGTGATCCCAACTTTCCAAAAGTTGGAAATGTGTAAAAATCCCTTTTCATCAAGCATAACTACATGCACATGTTTGAAAAAATCATAGATTGTAAACCCACAGGAAAGACCATCAGCTACATCACTATTTTTAGTCCACATGTGGCAGATTTGTGAGCTCATCTCTTGGATGACTTGTACTTTACTGACTGTTATAACCACCAATAAAGGCACAATAGAGGCACTGAAGGAGAGGATCACACAACCCAAAAAAATATTTACATGGCACATGAAAGAGAGAAATTCAACATAGAAAGAAAGTGTCATAAGAGCATTAGTGGGGAGAGTGTCCAGCTTAAGGACCATATTCAAAAGAGTGTAATTCATGCATTTCTGATAAAAATCCCAACAGTAATCAATAAAATTATAGATAAAGTTAACTATGGAAGAAGAATATTTGAAAATGGTCGCATATCTCATGTCTGAGCAAAGGTACAATAAACTAGCACTTTATCTTAATCTTATGAGGCCAAACTCAGGGGAGAACCACATTTTTTCATATTTTCTGATGACAACATGAAATACAGACATATTTTTGATTACAAAATTCCTATGAATGGTTTTTTGGGAAGATATAAAGGTAGATTCACTGAAGAAGAGGAACACCCAACCCTTCAAAAGAAAAATAATTAGGTTTACACGACGCCTGCAAAAGAAAAATTCAACAAAGAAATAAAATATCATAAGGGAATTACTGGAGAAATAATGCAACTTTAGGAGCATGGAAGAAAAGGTGTAACTCATGCATTTCTGATAGAATACCCAAACAGTAATCAGTATTAATCAATAAAATTATAGAGAAAGTCCACTATGGAAGATGCCTCTTTGAAAATGGTCTCAAATATCATGTTTGAACAGTTCTGAAGTAGTAATATGTAGTGTAGACTTATGCCTCCTTCGTATGTTAGAATCAACCAGAATCCTCTACTTTTCAGCCCAAATACAAACTTATGAATTTAGAAAAAATCAAAGAAAGATCCATTCTGTTGACATACTGACTATCCTCCAAGAGGCATGATCACAATTGCCCGGTATAGTGTTAAGTACACTTGCATAATGAATCGCAATGAAAATATTTTAGTGAACAAACCAGCTTGAAGGTTTATTCATAATGAAAAAGTTTTGATCTCATTAAGGACTTAATCCTTCATGCCAATACTTAAACATTGTATGCTCAATCTAGGCAAAAGTTTTCACAACAAGTTCTTAGTTTCATTATCCACGGCATGAATAGTGGCAGCCCATTCTATTACCATGCAACCCTCGGGAAGTTTGATATTTAGTTCTCGACTTTTTTCTTCGTCACATATATTAAATTTGAAGGGCCAACATGGTATAGATGTCACAGTGTTGCAAACGAGGATCCTTGTGCTCCATTTGTAGTTCGTCAATCTATAATAATATCTCCCTATGAGCTTCATTATGCTCTAGTAAGACACTTTTGGGGAGCGATTTCATGTTCTAGTATAGCTTGATTATACATAGATATTAGTTTTGGCACCCTAAAGTATGGCCTAAATCAATCACCCGCTCAACCATAGAGGCCAAGACCTCCTAATCAACATTCTCATCATGTTCAACATGAAATTCAATATCAACATAGTTGATTTCCTATTGTATAGGAGCAGGGGTTTCAGAATGATATCTCCATTCTTCTTTATGAGATTGAAGTGTGCCTTGAGCGCTCCCTTCTACTTGAGAAGAGGACCCTCAATAGGATTTGGCTCTTTGTCCTAGCATTGAAGTTGTTGAGCAGGGGATTAATCGAGTACGGGCATGCACAAAGGTGAAGACTTCAAATGGATATAGCCATGTCCAACAGGAAGGAGCTTCAATGGCGTAAACACCAGGTAAGGTTGAATGTAAATGAATTTAAAGTTGGAGAGGAGAAGGTGTAGGGTTGTGGGCACCACCAAAGGAGGTAGGAATAATAATATGCCTCATAGAGTCTTCCCAAGGTGCAAGGGGGACCCAAGTATCTGACTATGTAAGCAAAAGCCTGAGCTCACAACTTAGTTTACCTACTTTGATAATTGCAATTTTGATTTATTTACAATAGACTATAATAGTGGAATAAGCCAACCATGCATTAAGGAAATTTTGTAGATGCAATACTTATTGAGACCTTTGGTGCCACCACCTTGGGGACCTTTGGTGCCACCACCTACGAACACCTACTCCTTCATGCACTTTTTCCGGGCAGATTGCATGCCTTCGCCATAGGGAAAGTCTACCCCCAGAATGAGCATGTAAAATTAAGGAACCTGGGATGGTTATGGAATTTGGGAGTCCATATTGTGAAACTTAGGGCAACATATGAAATTATTCGCAAGAACCATATGAAATTATTGGCGTATACATGAAAATGATCATTTAAGGCAAAACTCAAATAGGGGATTGCTATTTGAGGAATATCACCTTGGTATTGAAAATGTTGTGTGGTATGGACAATGGCGTTTCCAAGGAGTTTTGGGCCTTGGTCATTTCCAGTAATGTTTCAGGCACTCTTTTGGAATTTTCCAAGCCCACCTAGGCACCCAAGATGGGAGTGAGATGCAGACCCATAGGAAAATATCACCCTGTGAATGCCAATGACCCTTTAAGAGAACATAATTTGGAGGTGTCTCTTATCTCATTAATTATGTCAAGTGATTTCCTTGCTAAGGTAATTTTGGGAATGAACTGCATTTGTTGTTCAAGTGTTTGTCTTTTGAGTATTTTTTTGAGAGAATGTAGATTTTGGCACTTGACAAATATACGAAATTCGTTTTTGAAGTCATTATCACAATTAGTCTGACGTGGATGAATTTCTGTGACATTTACAGAATGATTTTGAGTTTGAAAAATGGGATTGGCTGATCATTAGTAAAGATGAATTACCAAACGGTACCAGATTGGTAAGTATGATTTCACACATGCTTCTGTTTAATAAATATGGCAAAGTCACTATTAACTAGAAATAGTTTTTGTTGGCCTTGCTTTTTTTAGTTGTGCTAATTGAATCTGTGGGTGGTTATAGGGAGGAATCCTATAATTGCAAATTGTGCCCTTCAATAAAATGCCTTGTAATCTGTGTTGTTTTTTCTTGAATTTATTTACAAATTATGGGGTTGAATCCTCCATTTGGTGTTAAAGCTGCTCTTGCAAACAAATTTATTAACAAAGCCTTGGAGTTCAACCCAAAGTTGGTCATCCTTATTGTTCCAAAAGAAACACAGAGGTATATTATTTTTCATTATGGAAGGGTATTAAACTGATGGATTTTGAGAATAGCAACTCGACCCAAGTGCAGGGAAAATTTTAAGAACCCCCCTAAATTTATATATATAATAAATGGGTGAATCCCCATGATACATAGGAAAAATGGAAGGCGATTTTATTAATAATATAATATGTATATATAATTTTTTGACGAATCTCTCATGAGATTATATTATCTTGTAAAATCATGGAAAATCACCAATACAAATGGCGAATCACTACTACAAAATGGTGAATCGTTGTCTAGTGGAGTTCGGAGTGTTGGTTCCAATGAAGATATGGTAGTTGAACCAGGATTAGAAGGAAGAGAACCACCGAGACCAAGCATGGAAAATGGTGACACTGCCCGTGTGTTCATGACTCCTTCATGCCTTTGCTTCTTTGGTTTTGGTTAGAGTGCACATGTGATGATGAATCCTCGTTGAGCTTGTGGTTATCCTTTCGAGCATATTACAAGTCTTCTTGAAATTTTAACAACTATTCCTCAATAACCTTGAAGTGCTCAGAACCTCTCTTGACTTTTAGCTGAGTCAAATTAGACTACAACAGTGTCCATGATAAGTAAGGAAATTTACTCAACTATACTAATGAAAATCCATACCTCTGGGGTCAGGAGGTCAACCTTCAAACATGTGATCATAACAGATGGGCAAAGGACCACATGGCTGGCTCAGGTGGCGGAGATAATGGCACATCGAGCTATATGGTGGCTGCTAGGGTCTGCTGGCTGTCGGCTAAGGACCATCTAGGAGAAAAAATTTCTCCTATTCATACTACCCACAGGTGGTGGATAACAATTCCTTAGGAGGCCCATTTTAGACCTCAAAATTTCTCTAATGTTTTTATGTGGTGCCACAATATCTCGTAGTTCACATGTTGGATGATGATTGTTGTTCTTAAGTGAATGAATGTCATCTCTCCCCTTAAGAGTTTTATATGGGGCATTAATTGACCTTTTTGGTGACGATGTCATAAGTCACTGTGCCCTTAGCAACATTGTGCTTCCTTGAATGGGGTTTTTGTTCATTTTGGAAGGATATAACAAGGAAAAATCATTTGAGTGTGTATTTTCCCCTAATTCAACTTCTCTTGTACTTTGATTTTTTGTCTTGGGCTTACCATCCATATCACCTAATATGTCTTTCTTGCAACTAGCCCAAAAATCATTCCAATTCCTTAGGCCTGCATTCTGCCGCGCACTATTACCGTCAGGTTCAAGAGATTGATCTCTTTTATTTTTCTCAGGAGGGTGTATCCATGACAAGTCAATTGGATGTGCCTTCACCCATGCTTCAAATTGTTTTGTTTTTTTCTAGGTTTTTGTGACATTCTTCATTTTTCTGCCAAAAGTCTATGTACTCCTTCCCAAAAACCAATTCCGTCAGATCCATTTTTCCAATAACACCGCCAGGTTGGCACATTGGATCATCTATTTACTTCTTCATGTGCCATGGCTCAATAGAATAACGCTATCTTTCTGGAGTTACTTATTTTAGGAATATCATTTTTAAGCCTTTTTATGAGAAGGATTCATGATGAAGTGTAACAACGTGCACAATTTTTATGAAAGTAGCTTAACACATTAACCAAAAACTAGCTTGTATCAGAAGAAATTACATTCTACATGTTAAGTTATTGATAAAATTTCACGTGGATAATAATTTAGAAAAAATATTTGAAGCCTACAAATGTTGTAGTAATGGATTAAAATTTTATGTAGAGTAATGAGAAAATGGTTGTAAAAGAATGGATGAGTGAATTGGTTTGATGTAGAGAGAGTTCTATGGAAATTGGAAAAATCCAATCAACAAGCCATATATTATTTGTAAACAAGGGATTATAGCCCATTCATTCAACCAACATGGATCCTTCACAAAAATTAAAGTATGGCCTCCCTTCCTAGTCTTGTACAAAAATCACTATTTTTGGAATGGATACAAGGACTTTGTTCTCATTGTAGCTCGCACAAAGAAACTTACTAACAATGCCAATAATGAATAGGATTCTAATTCCAAACTAAGTTTTTCTAGAGCTATAGGGTTTAGTTAATTTTAATGAAAATATGAGAAGAAAATTGTTATAAATGATATCCTTGGTTGCAAGCTTTCATGCCAATTCCACCTCTCACACAAGAGAAAGACAATCAAATCATATTTTCGTATTATTTCTTGATTGTTCAGGCTTAGCAATCAAATATGTGGTAAAGGATTTATAGCCTACTATTAATGGTTTCCTATATGTAGTGAGGACACTGGATTAATATTTATTTCCTCTAACTAGATTCCTATTATTTTGGGTTGAGGACTACTTAATGGAGAATATATCATATCTAATACATCCTCAACACTTCCATTATAGAGAATCCATTGAGGGTAAAATTATGTATCTATGCAATTAGCCAAAAACATTAAGAATACATATATCCTTCAACTCATCCCTTACCCTGTGATTTTTTGGTTACATATCTTCCCATCAACAGTGGCCCACATAAACATTTTCATCACTTAGACATCATTAATGGCTACCAAGTTGGTGGTGCATATAGATTAATAGGATGTGGCATCAAGGGGAATGGTGTGAGTTGAATTTTCTCAAAATGTAGTCCACCATTGTCACACCCATTCACTTAAGTCTCAACAATTTTTTTAATGCTCTACTATTCACAAACCATTTTCATTCCTCCCTCTTTCACACAGAAGACAAGAAATTAAATAAAACAATGTTTAATGGTAAATTAGAACAAACGTTTGAGACATGATTAACTACATCAAGCATGAACATAGAAGCAATTATAGCCTAGATAATTTTCATCCTTTACTTAATAACCAACAATTTCCAAATGCTCATTTAGCTTGAGCTAGTATGCAATTTGTTCTCTTGGTTTCTTTTCTTTTGCCATTAAAAACAATTTTATCTTGAACACTTCAATATCTATGAATTTTTAATATATCATTCCAATAATAATAACATAACACTCAACTCAAAGGTAAAATACAATGTATTGTGCCACACATTAACAATTAAACAACTTGTAGAAGATTGTTATGGTTGTAGGTTCCCAAAAGAATTTTCCCACCAAGTCTACAGTAAGAAATGTAAAAACATAAATCGGATAAATGTCATTGTACATGTACTTTGTGAGTAGAATGTGTAGCACTCAATATTGTTGTGATGATTTTTTAGTTATGCCAATGACTAAGTAAAGGAATGGTGGTTGTGGGTTCATCATCCAAGAATCTAACTAGAAAGAAGAAAATAAGAAATGATTGTAGCGGGTTCATCATGCAATCCTCTTGTATTTATAGATTTTCTTGTGGGGGTTTTCCCTCCTTAATTAATTGAGAAGGGCTCATGGCAACCCCAACTTTGGGCTTTTTGCCCCAGCTGCCCCAAAACTTACCCCATGCTGCCAAAACACTGTGTAATTGGGGTTTTCCCCTTTATCAAAGACTATGGCCTACGGGGATTGATAGGCTACTTTGTTCCCTGAGCAATTAATCCATAGGGGACATTAAAAACACTCCAAGGTCATCATGTCTCATCTTGGACACTCATATTTCCATGTCCCATGTCATTGTGTTAGCTGACTTAGGCAACCAGTAATGAGCATTCTCTTGGTTACACCACCCTTATTATAGCACTAAGAGCCCCATTCTATAGATTTCCTTTATGAATTGCTTGAAAGTTGAAACTAATGTCCTAGTAAGTGCTAATTGTGGTCTTGATTTTCCAGTACAAAATCATAGACTATCACAAAAGTTTAAGATGTGCAAGAGGGCTAGGCTTCAAGATCTTTGTGCAACTTACAAACTCTTACAAGTCGTGTGATACTTTGTGCTGCAATATTATAGTCAAGCTTTTCAGGTTGAAAATGAAAGTAGAAAACAAATTTCTAAGCAATCTGGATTACATAGATCAGAAAATTAGATAAATTTTAGGATTCTGTCATTTAATGATAGTATTATCTTTCTTGTAATTGAAAGAGAAGAAAAGATAGACTCTCCGATAGCGAGAGAATCATCCTTTGCCATAGGAATTAGTATAATAATTGTCAATATAATCTCATATAAGGATAAACATACAAAAATGTATCTATCAGCATTCTAAAATTTAAATAAGGTTATCACCTATAGAGTCATTGTTCAGCTGCCTAGATGGCTGCACCTATCCTCCCTTAATAGAAAATAATTGAGGCTCCACTTTGTTAGAAATCCTATATTCGTGAATGAATGGGTTCACAGGTGAAGTTCCAACATTTCCCCGTTCTTGGTATGTCTCCTAATTTATTGCTTCATTGACATCTCTCTCTAGTAGTTTTTCCCATAGTGCCAGCTGATAATTCTCTGTTGATTGATTTATGTTTCCCCACATATATGAAATTGAAAGAAATTAGGCCAATTAGTAAAAAAAATTACCACCTATAACTTCTAAGAAATAAGAATAATCTTGCCATTGCCACTCTATTCCAATCCTGAATTTCTCACTGATCGCCAAACATAATAAAATAATATTTTTTTTTTCTTCTCATGCACTTCAAAATTTTCATTTCTTTCTCTACTTAACTGAACTAAAATTTATAGGCCTTGCATATGTACCAAAATAGTGATGATCCTTAATTAAAAAATAGAACTGCTACTGGAAAAGAATAATATGAAAATGTGATGAGGAAAGATGTCATTCCAAATATTCATGTTATCAAGGATATCGCATGGTAAGCCTACCTAGAGAACCTTGTTTTTGTTAATATGTGGAAAAATTTGATAAATGATCATTCTTTAAAAGAACAATCTTTTGTTTTCTGTTGTGTTGTAAGATCAAACAGAAGCATAAAAATATGGAAAAACCTTTCTCAAACAACTGTTTGGGTAGAATGGAGGAAATCCAATCACAATAGCCACTAAACGAAACTCGGTAGGGTGCGGAACAACTTAATTGATACTACTGCAGGGATTCAGCTGCCCTGCGACCTAAACAATAGATACTGTGTCCAGCAATCAACATTTCGTCCAATTCATAGATAGCGCTAGACCTGAAAGAGTTAGATAGGACCTGTCTTTTCAATACTATTCTACTTATGGCATTGCACTTTGACAATCCTAAGAATCCATGTTGGATCAGACTACATTAAAAATCTCCTAAATATGGATTTTGCAAACTTTTGGCAATAACATCAGCTGTTCCCAGAGTACCTGTATTTCCCAGCGACCTTTGTCCAATGTCTGAATAATCTGTGTTAAAAGTATGGTTTTAATTTTAAGTACATTTATATATTGATACTTTTGCAATCTACAATGACATCACATGTCTAGATCAAAACCATAATATCATAGACGAAGGCCCAACCAAGATAAGGAACACAATAACCAAAAGGGATATATCATATTTTTAATTGGCTTTGGATGGTGAGGAACTACATTTTTTTATTTCCCAACAGATGATTGTAATGTTAAACAAGTATCTAATCTTTTTCATCCAAGAGTTCTAGATTATTAGTATAAAATGAGCCAAAGTTAATTCTGAAAATATTATGAGAAGATAAAATCCCAAAGCGTGACAATTCATTACCATCAGTAGCGTACTAAAAAGGATTCTCGATATTCTCAGGATCATGCTTGCTGACATCCCAATGCCAAGAATTTTCCACTGTTACTGTTGCTATAGGATGAATTGCTAAAGATGTGTCACTGAAAAATTCTTTAAACTGATGCCTTTTATCCACTACTGATTGTTCCAGAATTTTCCCATTGCTTTTGTGTTTTAATTCTTCTAGCAGAGCCCGTGATTCTACATTGTCAATACCTTGAAATTTCAAGTCAAAATCTCTTACATCTGGTAGTAGAAATTCTGAGGCTAAAGGCTTGTGCTCAACCGCGTTCTGAAGGGATGTTTTAGGAAACTGTTCCAGTGACATTACAGTAGCTTTCGTATTTCTGTCAATATTCTCATCTGTCATTATAATATTCGTTTGTGCATATTTGTTTTTTCTAATCTCTGTATCCAAAAACCTTATTTCATGTTCACTTATATGTGGGTTTGTAATGCCATTATTTTTTACCTGCTGCAGTTCCCCTGCTTTTGTAAATCCTGTTGTCGGGCTATCTGCAAAACTCTGCTCTTGATCAGAAATAAATAGTTCCCTTGAAGATTGCAAATCTAAATTCTGATATGAGGTTTTTTCAAGGCCTTTAGAACTTGGGCCTTTTCTTTCCTTTTCAAGTTCCCCGTCTTTATGAATTTTGGAAACTTCACTAATAGGAGGAGGAATGTCGGAATCTTCAAGTCTCACATGTTCTACACTGCTTTGTTCTTCAGAAGTGATCATGCATTTTGTCACTTCAGGATGAAAATTATCTACAACAATTGACTCGATTAAGGCTACAGAAGATGGGTGTTCAAGCATCTTCCATGTTTCTGGTCCATATGCCAAATATTGAGGGTCTTCTTTCTGACTGAGAATAGATCCTGTCGAATTTTCTACATGGGACCACCCTTCACCACAAACAGAAGGGTGTGCCACATCATATATCATATCTTATTCGAAAATAGAAACTTTTTGTTTTGTATTGCCAGAAACTTGATTACCTATTTGAAATAGTTTGTCTGCACATCAAGGCAATAAATTATATAGATTTCTCAAAAATAAGTCAAAACCTTTCCAATTTACTCTGATATTCTTCACCTCAACCAGCTATTTGAAAGATTAGAGGACAAGCTACTAATAATACTTTAACTTAAATCATTATTACTATTGAAAACTCAAAATTGTAATTGACAATATACTCATATCTAGGTCAATGGCATGCCAATTAG
Source organism: Pinus albicaulis (assembly GCA_034641835.2). NCBI lineage: Eukaryota > Viridiplantae > Streptophyta > Pinopsida > Pinales > Pinaceae > Pinus > Pinus albicaulis. The sequence continues at coordinate 512,778,100 of CM076580.1, forward strand.
GAAGCAGCAATTTCATTTATCAGACTGGTATCCTAGTAAAATCATTTCATTTGTCTAGCTACTGTTATTCGATGGCATTGATTTACTCAACTTCCTTTTAGGTGTAAGCATAAATAAGGGTTTCTTGTACATGATAGGCAAGGCTCAATCTAATAAGAAGTAGAAATATGGAGTTTATCTCAGAATAGTTTTAACTTTTCAATTATGCAAGTGAAAGAGTTTTGACTGATTTGGAAGTACAGACCACCATGATATGGAAAAAGTTGTTATCATAATATAATTTTTTCAATAATGTAATAGAAGATGGATTTTCCAAAAAATGTAATAATAATAGAAAATGAATAAATCCAAAGCCTGAAATAGAGGCTTGGCTTTTATGATTTCAGCTCCATTCCTAGCACAATACGGATATTTCCAGCACGAGTATGTATTTAAAATTATTATTTACTTATGGCAATAGTTATTTCTTGCAGTTTTATGACATGTCATTAAGGGACAACCTCTTGGGTCAGCTACTAACAATTTCAGGAAATTGATGGCCCTAAAGATTACTCTCCAAATTGCTAGAGAAAAGGAATTACAAATATGCATATTTATGGTGATTCTTATCAATCAACTGGATGAGAGGTGTGTTCTCAATGAAAAACTATACTTTTTTGCCACCTTTTCAAGACATCAAAAAATCTTCCAGCATATTCGCTCATCCCTCTTTCCCGCATGTTTACAGGGAGTAGAACCATGCAGCAGATAGACTCATGAAAGTTGAAGTGGAAATGGACAGAGGATCTTGAAATTTTTTTTAAAAGACTCTAGAAGGCTCCATAGAATATTTTCACACACACGGCCTCAAATCTAATTAGAGACTAACTATGGATGTTTTCTCTTTTTTTCACAGGAAACCCTATAGTTATGAATTCCTATCAGCACTATTCTAACAATATTTTTTTTTATAAAAACAGTATATGATCTGATATTGCAAGATCTTGGGCTGATATGATTTCTACAGGATGAAATCATCTCAAATATAGATGTTTTATATCTTCTTAACATTTTTTATAATTGTTGATGTTCTCTTTTGCAAAACTGTTTGATCCCCCTGTTCTTTTATGAGGGAAATTTTGGGCCACAAGCCACAGGAATGCCACAAGCATATGCAGTTGTAATTTTGTATATACAATAAAATCACTTGCTTCTTTCTTTGGAAAAAGAAAAAAAAATCATGAAGAGCCAACTAAGATCAAGGAATTGTTTTGCAAGTACCTACAGACCATGTCATGGAGATACTTAGAAAGCAGAAACCTTTTGTAGTTCTCTGGTGGAGAATACTGGCATCATAAACAGATCTTTTCTCTTCATCACAAAATAGGATAACACATCCTGTTAACAAGGGAAAAAACTTTAGTGTTTGGCTACAGCAAGTGCCCAACGAAAAATCTGTGAAATCTTGGAAGTCAAATTATAGTTATTTTGCAAGTACTAGAAGACAAGATATCATTACATTACTCTGCTGGCCAGAATAGAGTTCATGAACGAACTAGGAAATCTAGATTGACCATTTGAAGGATTATACCATAATCTCCTTATAGAGTTCTATGATGAGTTAGTTGGGAAAGTTACGTATTTATCCCTTTTATCAAATCAAATCTCAATCAATGGATGATCAGATTTCTTATGCATTAACTAGGACTTATTTCATGTTCATAATTGTAATTTGTATATACTAGAGAATTAATGTGTTCACCAAAGATCTTCCAACACTATTTTCAAGGCAAGCATGTTGCACATGCATCTTTCTCCTCCTAAACTGAAATTAAACCACTAACCATCTTAGGTTTGCTCTAAAGGGAAGTTAAGATGCTAATAAATTTGATGCCATCATGGAAAAATACTTCAGATACCGCTTGAAGACAGTTTTTATGATCATGACAGTTTTTAAATTAGAATAAATAATTAATTGTCTTGGGTCCAAACCCACATCTTTGGGTCAAAACTCCAACTACTTGGGTAACTTTCCCAACCAACTCCTTTTGGTGGGTTTTCACCTCTCAAAAATTCCTTTGAGCTACCCAAATTCCAACATAGTCCACCAAGCAACAAGCAGGTAATGATGTTATCCCTTGGCCATATGGTCTCAAGCTTCCCCACTCTAGCTTCCTAGTGTCAATCCCCATATCTTGGCCTAGAACCCTACCCTAAAGAATTACCATGACTAGCCTCCTAGTGTAACTAGTGTGGTCAATTCTTAATGCACCTGAGATGATGATGTTAATCTCCTCAACTAGTGTGCCATAATTGGTGGGTGTGACCCAACAACTAATTCTTCTATCCTCGAAGGTGTCGTTATCAACTTCTTGCTGTATTTAAGAATCTTTCTGACTGGTGTACCACAATCTAGCTCTGCAATCCTGGTGCTGCTCAACTTCTCAAGGCTGAGGTGAGACCAACTAGGAAATCTAACACTCTTCCTAGAGTAACTAGTGTGGTCAATTCTAACTAAGTTTGGCATGCTTCAATTTACCCTCATGAGAAGAATTATATCACAACAAAGGAAATAATCTAGAACAAGAATCATGTTATAGAAGTCATTACCAAATGTTTGATATTGTGACACATAAGATTAAAACAATTTCAATAAGTTGTGCTCTTTATCTAATAACTCATCCAAAACAGGTGGTATGTAAATAAAAGAAAGGAAAATGCTTTAGGTGGTTCAAACTCTATCCAAAATTGTGTAGGGGGTAAGGATAAAACAAGGGCAAATACATAGAAGTTTCAACGAGTCCCAACTTTAATTGAAAATTGCAATGAGGAAAACTTACAAATTATGTTCCCCTTAGTTTGGAGGTGTTCAGTGATGCAAACAAAAAGAAAAATTCTTAAGGAAAGTAGGGCATTTTCCTGGAAGAAAAACATTGCATTATTTCACTCTGATAGCAAATATAAAAGCTTTTTACAGCTTCTATTGAAAAAAGGCAGCATTAGAGGCATTCACATGCTAAATGGATTTTTAAAATAGCCTACAAGTTAGTATACAATCCTAACAATCCCTGAAATAGACATATCCTTAATGACACCTATCTTTCTTAGTGGAAAATCGACATTAAAAATTCTACTTAATGTGTGGAAACTAGAAAACACTAGACATCAACTAAATTACTCAAACCCAAAAGGATCATGATAAATCGAAGGTATAGAATCACCATAAAACTCACCTCACTAGAACCTAATGTACTCCTTTGATGCTTTGAATTTGATTGGAGAAAATCCATTTGTATGTATTCTAGCTCAACTTGCAATTCTGCTTCAATCTCAACCATTCCAGTGACCTGTTGTGCAGGTTCATCTGTTGCAATTCCTTTTGCTACATGTGGCTAAGTCCTTTTAGCACCTTTGCTCACCACACAAGAAGATTGTCCTTTACTTCTCCTTGTCTTTGTATTTATACTTTTCCAAGGGGTGTGAAACCCCAACGGTCCTGTCTCTTGGTCTCACTGGCCAACCTGAGCTGACTTGACCCTTAAAGCAACTCATACTTAAATTAGATTATTAAATGTCTTTCCTTGGGTTCCAAGCCCACTCCTTTGGGTCCAAAACCCCAAACAACAAACCAGAAAACCCCAAGGGTTTTTCCAAGTGGAAATACCTTCCGAGCTACCCAATTTCAACAATTCTTAGCAAACTTAAGCTAGGACTATATGTCCATTTCCAAAATGCTATAAATTAAATTACATTACCTTCCTCAATATGGTTTTGTAGAATCCATTAAACCTATTAAAATAGACATTCATTTTCTTGGCAGAGTAAGATTTGTTAAATCAACTAGAAAAGACAGTCATACAGATCAACCTGTATCTACCTCTTCACCCAACATGTGTAAATAGAACTACAAAGAAAATTTCAATTTTAACCATTCCATTTAGTCTGAGCAATACATCATCAACATTTATATCATTCATCTTTTATGAAATCCAAGCCATAATTTTAATGTCTAAGGTCTATACCACTTTGTTTTGTCTACTAAATACTGGCAACAGAATATTTTTGGTCTTGTTTTGTTGGCTTTGCATTATTTGTGGCCTTGATTCACCAAGGAGAAGTTCAAACTTCAGAGACAGTGCACATTGATTTAATTGACAAGCTGGTGTGACTGTAAAAATATCCCTCTATGCCTACTTCCATGTCAAACCACAATTTCAAACCCCGTGAAAAATAGGAACTTCTTAGGTTTAAAGGCAAAGCATAATTTGTATGCATTTCAACCTCGCAAATTAAACACAAAACATGAACATGTCATACTAAAGGGTGGGCTATACGCAAAAGTATCCCAAGAGTTACTGCAATAGTTACAATGCATAGGAATTTGGGCAACTCCAATGCCTGGTAAATTCAGGACAGTTTATTGATATTATTTTTGTTCCAGAGGGAAACCTGTTGAAGATTTTCTTAAGATTAATTGTAACTAAAAGTCTAAAACCAGTTGGTGGTAGTGCTTTTTCAGTGTTTCCCAAGTAAGTCGGCGAGTAATCTAAGAAACACTAAACAAGAAATGTCATACTAAATGGTGGGCTATAAACAAAAGTATCCCAATCATATTAGACTAATCCCTTGGACCATTATTACCAAAATTCGTTTTCAGAGGTTTACTCTCAAAACATTACTGCAAAAAGTATTCTTACTTTAAAAGGAAGTAGAATAGAAGAGACACCATGCATGTCAAAATTACTTTAGATATGTGCATGATATAAGTCAGAAATGGCATTCAAAAAATATTTTTGTAATCAATGAAAACATGTTTAATATACAAACAATATGATTGATTTATGGATATCAGAGGCACAATAAATACATTCAATGCTCAGATTTAGCAAGCTCAAAAACTGTTTGACATGTCACAACGTAGGGTAGACCACAACCCAAAAAACAAATGTCCAAAAGCCAGACACAATTATTTATAAAATGTGTTACAGGCTCTACCGCCAAGCTTCAAAACATCACAAATATTTTCTTTGCGTGAATCTCTATTATCTTGCAGCTTCTTAACAGCTTTATTCCTCTCATCATGAAACTGTTGAATGAAAACATGTATCTATAATTAATTTTTTTAGTGATCAAAGTACATCTAACTTAGTTTGGCATGCTTCAATTTACCATCATGAGAACAAACAATTTACCCTCATGAAAACATGTATCTATGATTAATTTGTTTAGTGATCAAAGTACATCTAACTAAGTTTGGCATGCTTCAATTTACCCTCATGAGAAGAAGAATTATATCACAACAAAGGAAATAATCTAGAAAAAAAATCATGTTATAGAAGTCATTACCAAATTTTTGATATTGTGACACATAAGATTAAAACAATTTCAATAAGTTGTGCTCTTTATCTCATAACTCGTCCAAAACAGGTGGTATGTAACACCTTCCCACCAGAAGCAGACATAACATAAGAATCGTTCTTTGACAAGGCTATGCATGAGAATGCTTCTTCTGGATTTGTGTCACTCATATCATTTGTCATAAGGATCCCACTCGCTGGCTGCCACAGTTGTGGTGCAGTATTTGCTGTGGACTGGAAAATGAATTGCCATCTTTCAAATGCTTATTAAATGCAGAATTCTAAAACTGAAAACAAACAGTACATTAGGACACTTTTAGAGTTGTACCTTGCCAGATGGATTGCGATCATTACGCATCCATTTCCAAAGCTTGTGAACATCATTGGAGAAAAGAGCTAGGACAACAACCCATGAATTAGTATATATTAATTTGGCTACCTGTAAAACACATGGAAAATTATATCTAGTTCAAGCATAAAAAACTTTCTAGGATACGGAAAATAAGGTCCAACAACTATGATATGCGACAAATTCTTGGTTTTTGGGGTTTAAATGAGATCCCTAGCACAACTTGCCTTTCCAGCAGGTAGCGTATATGGCAACCTAAGAGACCTACACTGGGTGATATCAGTGATCTCTGCTAACTTCGAGTTCTTACTCTTATCTGCAGCCTCATCCAGAAGCCTAGGTTTCACATCTGCTGCCCGGCTACTATCAAGATTATTCTGTATACACGGTTATTGGTTGATGGTTAATTTATTTTATTCAAGAATGCTAAAATAAACCCTAACTTGTAAAGCAGGGTGATTAAAACAGATTGAAAAGGAGAATCTGATGTAATAATTAAAGCCCAATTTTCCTATAGATTAGTTTGGTCAATTGCCAAATATCCAATTCTTCAAGTGGAATGACTCTCACGATAGTAGAAATTGATACAGCAGGAGGAACCCTTTCTGACCGTTTTATTGGAACAGGAAGTGGAGCAGCCGTGTTTACCATAGCAGTCGTGGCATTTGTTATTGGAGCCTACAAAAAGGACAATAGTAGTGAGATGCAGAAGTTTGGGTACACATGTATTCAATTTGAAGTGGGGGCAGCATAGTACCTTTGCTGACACCACCTCTAGTGGTATCCTTGTCCCCTCAAACACTCTATTTTCAAGCATACGAAGCAGGCAAACTCCATCAACATTTGCTAAAATCTTGATCCCATTATCATTTGTAGTCACAGCAAGTAAGGAACCTTCCTTATTGAAACGGAGACGAGGGCTTGCCTGAAAAATTTGACAAGAAACAATCCAGATGGGCATATATCTAATCTAAAATAGATAACAATCAGAGTTTCGGATCTAATATTTGATCATAACCAAAATAGAAAATATCTTCTTACAGGCAAACAACCCTCAACATCAGTAGCTGTCAAAATGTTGGTATTATCCATGTCCCAGAACTTAATTTGAAATTCATCACCAGCTGCCAAAAACCTGTTTCTCGTTGTATCAAACTGCACAACTCCTAAGGACTGTTTGTGGAATCTAGAATATGTTCTCTTGATTGCTCCCTCACTTTCATTCCACTCAACCAAGTATGAATCACCTTCTTTGCTTGTTCCACATGAGAAGAGCCTAATACCGCATGTAATTCAATGAATTAAAGAAGCATCCTTATCGTTCTTGAAATGACATAGCTAAATATTCACCATGAAAAGCATAATAGTTTAGAAAACTTAATCATATCGTGTTCCATCCGCACTGTAAGTCATTGTAGTACACCAATGCCCAGGGGCATCATAATTTACTCTAGATCCCAGTAGATCATAAAGCCAAGCTTTGATCTTCCCATCAATAGTCGTAGAGAAAATGAACTGCCATTAACCATAGACAAATACAAGATAGTGCAAAATACAATTACATGCATAGAATAGCCCCCAAAAAAATACAAGCATGAACTAGTACCCAATTAAAAAAACCCTTCAAAATTAGAGAGAGGCTTCTCAAAAAAATTATTGATAGGTTTTTTTATTATGGTACTCAGATCATAACTGACCTGGATATTCTCCTTATGATGAGGGCAGACTGAATATGCAGGAGCTTCATGGCCTTCGAATGTGTACTGCTTGGTGCTAGTTACAACATCCCACAACTGCTCAAGTCACTGAACACTCCTGAGACCAATCTATCACATCTGAAAATATATATATGGTGGCCTTTCAATAATAAATTGTTATTAGCATCACTAGTTGCCTGTTATAGCATAAAGGATTGGAACTTATACCTTAATAGCTTTATCATCTCCACAAGTGATAACACAGAGATGCTTATTATTTGGGTGAGCAAAAGCAATATCATTCACACCACCGACATGGGCATCAATCTGTGTGGATTCAAAGAAAAAGGGAAGAATTCATATATTGGACACCATAGATAAAGACCACAAAAAAAAGGAACGTGGGTTGTGAAGCCAGGGTGTGCACTGTGAACCTCTAGATGTTGCCTCAACTCGCCACCACCAGTATATGAATATAAGTGTACAATATGCTTGGAAAATGCAGCTCCTACAAGCAATACAAGGCCATGGAAAAAAAGACTAGCCAAATTCAGTGACATTTTAAGGCTAATAGTATCAAACTTTCCTAGGTAATCTGCAAAATTCAAGGATGAATAACATGACACTCACAAACAAGGTGTAATCACATACCAAGCAATGTCCCATCTGGGCTCCAAATACATTGATTTACAGAGAGACCTGGATCTTTGACAAGTGCTGCCTAACAAGAACCAAAAGCATGTACATAAGAGCTTTAGTTAGAAGCCTGGAAATTATCAAGTATATGGCACCAAAAGGCACCAAGAAGCCAATAGGCCAGAAAGTATGCTTCTACAACAAATTTTAATAATTAATAAATAAAAAAATGCAATCCCATAAAAGAGACGGACATACCTGCAGTGACATTGAGCAAGCTGAGATATCCCATACACTAAAGGCTCTGACAGCCAATCTTTCACGTGAACCAACATCCCAAATTCCAATATCGCCAACATTTGTTCCAACTGGCAGATAAGCCCAGTGCCCAAGTTTTCAAAGGTGAGACACTTTTGACATACAGATAAATCAATGTGCACACCCAATATAATGAATATTTGGGGCCACATTGAACAAAATATTTCAGAGATTACAGATAGATCACCTAGCAGTATCGTTGGCTGCAGTGGGTGAAAATCCATGCTCATAACATTTGAACCCTGGTTAAAGGTTCTTGAAACAATTTTAGGAATTTCTTGCAGGTACATGCTAGGAGGATGAATTGGAGCCAGATAGGACACCTACAATTACAGAATGGAGATGAAAATAAGTTTGTGATATCTTGGAATAAAATCAAAACACCCTTAACACGCTGCCGAAACCCATAAAGAAATTCCAAATATGTGTGTGTGCATGTGCACTACCACACAGTTGAGTGATTTCCATAATAACACAAGACCCTTAACACACTGCTGAAACCCATCTAGCAGTTCTGAGTGTGTATATGTGCATGTGCTTCACTAACACATAAGTGAGTGATCTCCATAGTCCAACACTACTCATTGAAAGTTGAAACTAGTTTAGCAAAATACTCGCAGCCAGCATAAGCTATCAGTCAAGTATTCAATCATTACATCAAATATTTCCAATACAAATGTAACCAACAAACACCTTTATAAGGTTGGAATCTTAGTCAAGACACAACGAGAGCTAAGGAAGCTCCAGAAGAAAACATTTTATACATCATTTCAATACTTGTTGAACCCCTCCGTTACCCAGAGACAAATTTGAGAAAGGATGATATCTCAAAGCATAAACTATTGCCTCCTGTGTCCATACCTCATCAGTTTGACCAGGACGAATCCATTTCACAAGATGTTCAGAATATGTAGATTGATAATCCAATCTCGGATTACTATTGGTGGGTGGAGTCCTTGGGTGTTTTAGCAAAGTAGCTGAAGTCATTTAGCAAAAAACCAATTAAAATTTTATATCCTATTTAAATATTGGCATGCTCATCATCTTTGAGAAAGATGCTATCTTTTCTCATCTCTCTTCCTGGGCAATACCTACAGTCAGGCGTGTTATCACATATTTGCAAACCAAAATATGGAACTTAATATAATACACGAAATATGGTCATCTCAGTTCACCTGGATGTGGTTGTGAAACCAGAGAAGATGGTGCAGCAACCACTACAGTATGTGGGGCTGGAGGAAAAGAATTCACCATCCATCCTGCAAGGGCACTTGGATGAGTGGCTGCAGGTTGGAATGGCTGCAGTCAAAATTTTATAGAGCATGTTAGATTGATAGTAACTCTGCAACATAGCTGAATGTATGTTAAACTGATGATTAATTCCAAGATAAAGAAATTTATCAACTGAAAAAATTAGTCGCAGTTTATACGAATTAATTTCTGAACTAATGAAGTCATGACTTACAATATGTGCACCAACAGCAGGAAATGCACCCCCTTTTGAAAGTGCACCAACAAGAGAACTATTTGCAGGAGGAGTTCGAGCTTCATTCGAAGGCACACACGCATGGTCAACAAACACGGTCTTGATATCAGGATTAGGTCGAGGGTTTTTGCAAAGCTGGTCAAAGGGATCGATGGAAACTGGAAAATTTATACACAAATTTGAGGTGGAGAGGCCAATGGACTAGATGCTCAGGAAATCACCTCCAATTTCCAAGCCCCAAGCTCCAACCAGTAAAAAATGGGGCGAATTCCTCAAACTTCCAAGCCCCAACTAGTAAAAAATGGGCGAAATCCGCTCTAAACCAGAAAATCGAAGGCGAATGCAGGGTGGAAGGTTTGTGCACGCTTATTTTTTTGGACTAACATTTAATAATTAATTGTTTTTAAAATAATTATAGGGCTAATTTTATAAAACTATACAAAATGGGTTTATATTAAAAATTCGCCCCTCTAAAATTTAAAACCCTTTAAAATTCGCCTTTGGGCTAAAATTCGCCCCTAAAATTTTCCCTGCCCAAGTGTTGGATTTTGCACATGTTTCTTTCTGTTGGAGGGTCTATTTTGACTGTAGGCATTGGCTGCTTTTTTCCTGAAGAAAAAATTAGATTTTTTTTCTTAAAAAAGCAAGCACTGTAAACCCCCTAGTTGCAAATATTCGGGGAAGGACCAAATGTTTATGGTCCTGGAAATAGGTTGAAATGACCCTAATCCAGCTGAAATTGTTCCTGGCCTTGACGTTTCTCAAGGTGGGAGTGGGGATGCTATCCCATATTTGGGAAAGGAGACACCCTCTCATCTGATTACCTCCTTCCCTGACAACCCTCCCGGGGAGTGTCAGAAGGGGGAGAAGATGGACCTGTTAAAGGGAATTGTTTTATGTAGACAAGCTAGTTGTGGTTGATCAAATAGGGCCACTTCAGTTTCAATGCAGCATATTCCTGGATCCTCTGAGAATGGATGGTATAAATTAAAAGGAGGAAGGAAAATAAAATCAATGGAATGGATTGCACAATCCTTCCGTCCAGAAATGAGAAGCAAGCTACCTATCCTTGAAAACAATAAAATGGTCAAGATGGATTCTTAATGTAACATATTTTATGTCTCAAGCCTGTATTTTTACTATAGTTTACATTTTTCATTAGATTCAGCTAAGGTGTCGAACATTGAAATATCATACCTGCTTTAGAGTAGCTAGGTCTGGGGGTCAACTATTGAACATTAGACCCAGGATTGGATTTTCCCAAGAAATATATGTGGCAATCTTTGATGCATATCATGTTTGTGTTAACTGATTTTTACTTACCCAAAACAATGTTAAACAAATCAGTTTTTGTTATGTTTGATTAATCAAAATGTTTTTTTTGTAAAAATGGTCAAGCATATTAGTCTTTGTCACATCTAATTGATCTGAATATGTTTTTTTTCTTCATCTAGGTAGCAAGGTGCACGAAGATCATCAATCCAAACACTGATGATTCCAAGTATGTCATAAATGTTAAACAAATTGCCAAGGTATGCCTATTTCTTTAGGTTGTGTTGTGATCATACAGTAAAGTCATTATTCTCTTATAGGGGCAGTAATAATCAAAACTACTACTTTACTCTTACATTAAAACTATAGCTGTAGTGATTAGTATTTTTCTCGCAACAAAACTTATGAATTAAAAACCCAATGTTTCCCGAAAGCCACATTGACTTGCATGTAGTATTTACAAAGTTGTCTCTTAGGAATGAAATTTGTGGTTGGATTGGGTGATAAAGTCTCCCCTAATGATATTGAAGAAGGCATGCGTGTCGAGTCAGTTATTAAAAAACCCCCCTTGCAAAACCATCCTTTTATGTTCACTTTTTCTTCTAGGGAGTTTGTTTCCTTTAGAGTTGAGTGTGATATTATCCATCAATTCTAAGTGTCGCTGACACGTGAGATATCACATTACTACTTAGTGAAGCATTACTATGTTTTCAGCTCTAATGTTTTATGTTGTTTGCATTAATGTCATCAAAAAATTTAGGGATTGCTTCAGGTCACACCTTGTGGGTTTTGTCAAGAATGTAATGATTGGTGGTCTTCTTTATTTATATAGGGTTGATCGCAATAAGTATCAGATTCATATCCCTTTACCTCCTAAGATTGATCCTAGTGCGGCAATGATGATTGTTGAAGAAAAGCCAGATGTTACTTACAATGATGTTGGAGGTTGAAAAGAACAAATTGAAAATATGCAAGAGGTTTGTCAATTCTCTTATAAGTCATCATCTATTCACATTTCATATTTCCTCATTTGGCTAATAGTATCAAAAAAGTATTTTGTCAATAAATGGTCAATATAAAAAGTCATTTATCATAACAATTACAGGGATAACATTGGGTAATCTCATCCTAGTAAAAAAAACAATAAATTCACTTTTCTTCAAGAGAATTCATGCTAAATTAAGAAACTTTGGAATTTGAAAATTGTATGTAGGCATATGTTAGCTAGTTTAGAGATTGCTTCAGGTCACACTTTGTGGGTTTTGTCAGGAATGTAATGATTAATGGTCTTCTTTATTTATGTAGGGTTGATCGCAATAAGTATCATATTTAGATACCTTTTCCTCCTAATATTGATCCCAGTGTGATAATGATGACTGTCTATCTTGAAGGGCTAGAGAATATTTTGAAAGTTGGGGAAATAGAGAAGTTTTTGGGCAACACTGGAGGTGTAAATCTCTTTGCATAGTATATTGATGATGCTGAAGGACTTGAGAATATTCAGAACCTGCAAAGTCATGACAATAATGAAATTTATGAGAAGGCAGTAAAGATTATTGAAACTTATTGGCTAGAAGATGATGAAGATGACCAAAAAGACAAATTTTACCTCTCATATTTAACATTTTAAGTTACCTATGATATGCCATTGATGGAGGGAACGCTTCATTTTCCTATAGTTAGAGAGATTTACATAGTCAAGTATTTTTGTGTGCATTGTGTATACTCTATGTCCACATGCTATGAAATATCTTTTAGGTTCAACATGAGTACTGTATTTGACCTTGCAATCAAACGTACAATTATTTACTATTTTTGTGGAAGCTCGGATGGAATCTAGTTTCCTGAGTTGAAAGAAATTTCAAAATATGAGTCTTATGTTTGTCATCAAGAGAATAATTTCAAGTGTTATTCAAGCACTAATGAAATTTAATTTTGTAATATTTCTCCACCAAGCTATATATATTCCAATCAATGATCTAATATTTCATAAGAGGCAAGTGATTTGTTCTGGAAAATGTTGGTTTAATTTTTTTGTTGCTTATCAATATCCTTGGTTGTTGATAATTTGCTTTAAATTTAATTTTAACTTTTATTTAACCTTTCTCATTAGGAATAAAGAAATGATGAATCAAACACTAGTAGCAAACAAGGTTCTCCAAAGATCATGTCCATCATTTATTGTGTCTTAATGTAATTTTCTTAATTTCATTATTAGAGGAAGAATTCTTGTTGCTCATGTATCAGATTTTAAAGCTACCCTAAGGGTAAAATCCTGTGCTTCTCCGGGGATATGAGGATTCTTTATGCCAAATATGTTTTGTTACATCCCTTAATCAGGTGTGCATGCCATTTGATGCCCAAAATATATCATTATGTCAAAGCCGAAGGGGTTAGGGTGGGTGCATTCCTGGAAATGGGTTCTCATGTGCAAAACTTGGCATGTTGGGGTCTCATTATAAGGAATCTTTCTGATTTTCGTTAGTTTTTGCATAATTTTCTGGTGCTTCCAAATACCTTTCTTTGGACTGTATTCTTGTTTGATTCTTTAAGTCACTTGCAAGTTTCATGATAGCTAATGCTTGGTTTGATTATATGGTATTTGCAAATTCTTGTTCACAAATCTTGCTGCTAAACTTTTTGAAAGTTTAGGTCCATAGCATATAATGACTATATATTTAATTCTTCTTGAACATTAATTTATTTTTTGAAACAGTTATTAAAATTTACCAAGTATTTAGTAACAGTTACATCATGTTGCAGCTCGTATTGGCCCTTTCTGCTATCAACATGTATTTATGTGTTCCTACCATTACTCTCTCTATCATCAATTTCATTAACATGTTGGCCTTTGACATAAACCACCTTTTTTATGGTTTATAATACTTTTTGAATCACCTTTTCGCACAGTCCCTAAAATATGTTGCAAAGGAATGGCATTCTATTTAGTGGTTGAGGCCAAATCCTTTCAACACATTTGACATGATTCTATGATTTAAACATAGAAACATTTCACATTTCACATTTCACACTAAATTTATTCTTATTCCTTTAGTGATTTTAAACCATATGTTACTTTACCAACAAAATATGTTTCAAATATATACGATAATTAGGGGATAAATTGGTGGAATAATACACCATTAACCTTAATCTCCCCCTAATTTTATTCTAAATCTGTATTTTCTCACCAATTTTCCTCTTGATTATGTTCTTTCAAGACATGGCAGTATTGAATTTTGGTGAATATATGCCTTATTGTTGTATACGTAAATCTGGAATTGATGCTAGAAAGTTTCCTATGGGTAATGGTTGTTTAATCATATGAATGATAATGATCCTAGAGTCATTAATCATAATGATTGGATTCATTCTTATTACTTTAGTGATTTTAAACCCTTTTCAAAGTGCATATGCCTCTATTTGTTATGATTCCAATTTTATGCTCCATCAAAAAAATATAAAAGAATAAAGCTAATCCTTCTTCCAATTTTAAAAATTAGGAGTATCTTGAATGTTCCTTTGTAGGATCGATTCCATGTTGTGAACAATATTTTCCAAGCACATGGAAAATAGAAACATATCAAATGAACATAGAAACATTTGACATTTGACATTTGTAGGATACTTTGTTGAAGCAATCAATATGATCTATAAACTAGTTTGAATAAATTTTCTCCTTAAATTTGGAATTTACCAAACCATTTCTATTCATCTATATTGAAACATTGATGAGAGTTGAGTTTTTTTCCTTTGGAAATAATAATTTCATCTAAACACTTTTGGATTTATTGCTACAAGGGTGGGATACCTATCTCTTAATATAAAAGTATGAAATCCATTACTAGCGAAACTTTCTAACATAAGAATTAATTCATAGCTAAACACACCTTTATGAATAGTTTTGTATTCTTGAATGTTCCTTTGTAGGATCTATTCCATGTTGTGAACAATATTTTTTAAGCACATGGAAAATAGAAACATGTCAAATGAACATAGAAACATTTGGCATTTCACATTTGTAGGATACTTTGTTGAAGCTATCAATATGCGAGCTATAAACTAGTTTGAATAAATTTTCTCCTTAAATTTGAAATTTACCAAACCATTTCTCTTCATCTATATTGAAACATTGATGAGAGTTGAGTTGTTTTCCTTTGGAAATGATAATTTCATCTAAACACATTTGGATTTATTGCTACAAGGGGTGGGATACCTATCTCTTAATATAAAAGTGTGAAATCTATTACTAGCGAAACTTTCTAACATAAGAATTAATCCATAGCTTTAAACACACCTTTATGAATAGTTTTGTATTCTTGAATGTTCCTTTGTAGTATCTATTCCATGTTGTGAACAATATTTTCCAAGCACGTGGAAAATAGAAACATGTCAATAGAAAATAAAAGTAGGAGACCTCCATCATGATAAGAGACAATAATGAAGAGATTAGCCACATCAAATATAAACTAATCTAAACTAATGAAGAGATGAAAATATGATGACATTTGATATCAAAACAAAACTAACGATACACACACACACACACACACACACACACACACACACATATATATATATTCATATTCATCACCATCATATCCATGCAAAAAAAGGGGCGAGTTAAGCTCATCTAGGAGTAAAAATCATGGACACATTGAATAACCATAACTTAATTATCTAGCAAAGCACCCTTATCCAATAGATCATAATATATTGTTTGTACCAACACACATCTAACCATCCACATGTCCATTTATTTGAAATCAATTCATAATATAGTCTTAAACTATATAAATTCCAATGCATTGTAGCAATTATATGTTCTAACCCTAGAATCAAAGTTCATTGTTCATCTTCAACAATGTGTTCCACTCATATGAAATACGCTAGTGGGAAATTTTCTAAAATGGCATAATGATCATCTATCGATAACCTCCATTGTCGCTATTTTTTTCTACTCTTCACGTGCTTCAACTGCAACCAAGTTGCTATGACCATGTGACTATATTGGGAATAAATAACCTCTGGTTGGTAATCTTGAAAAATAATATGATCTTTACATTTCTTTACTTCTTCAAAGAAATGTCCCATTAGCACCATTGAACCAATTGGGTATGTATAATTTGATAGATCATTATGATCTTGCAACAACGTGGATTTAGACATAGTGCATCGTAATAAATAATAATGCACTTTTTCTTGATTATTTTTTGGTGCAATGATAGCGAAGACATCACCTTCTCTAACCATATCAGAAACACAATCATAATCATTGTCAATCACAACCACTTCATTGTCCATTTCCTTGTCAGTCACGTTTCCAAATGGGGGAAATGGTGTCAATTCTTCGTGTTTCCATGGTTTAAAAAATTTCTTAATTTGGTTTTCATAATCATTGATGGACTTTGTCTGATCAATACATGCAGAACAAAAGCAAGAGCACTTTCATTTCTCAATGAAATGTATATTTGTCATGTTCTTACTCCTAATTGAGTGTAAACTTCTTGTTTGAGGGATTCCAAGGCAATTAAATGGAAATGATCTATCAACATTGCCCATTGCAATATTCCAAAAGTACCTGCTTGAGAAAAATGCACACATGTATGAGTAAAATTTTGAACAATATTTAATATTTTTTTGATAACAAATACACACGTATATGTATACACATATATCTCTAGACATGTATAATATTTTTTAGTTAAATGTGTACGCTTATGTGTGCACATCAGCCATCCTTGGGTTCGATACATGACTTAAATTGTCTTTGCACCAATTAACAACATCTAAAGAATTTGCAAGTCGGGAAGTTGAGTGATTCAATTGATGCCTCCTAAGTGCATGTTTTACGCATGCCCCAACACCATCGTGCTCTCCTTTTCCATGCCCTGTCTCAAAGAAATTCCATGTATGTGGAATTTTGGTTCTCTTATGAAGAAGAGACAACTTTTCTGATTTAAATTGACCAGCACAACCATATAACCATACCCAATGTTCTTTAAAAGTGACCCTTCTTTTCAACAATTCATTATAAATAACATTAAAACAACTTGAATAAAACATGTATCATGTGTTTGATCATCACTGATGTAGAAATGGTACTCCTTAATCACCTCACAATTATTTTCATCACTATCAAAACCATCAATAGCAAGCTCTACATGTCTATACAAAATATGCACAAATATAGATACTTGGTCTGAATGATAATACTCACTTTGTATCTCCTTTTGTGGACTAAACGTGTAATGCTCAGTGAAATCAACCACTAATAATATTGTTCCTTTTGGGAACACATCACGTGATTGCTTGAATTGTAAATCCTGCTATCGTGCTATATGAAAATGCTTAATATATTTGTATATTTGCACCCTGAACTTATCCACAAAATATGTCATTTAAATGTCATCGTCAAGTAAAGTGATCTTTTTTGATGTTGTGCTTGAATCTCCAACAGGAGTGTAAGTAACATTTTCATATCGCTTCCAATTCAGACTGAGATTTGACAGTCTGGGATCATTAGGATCAATGGAATACTTTGCATCATAGAGTGCCAAATGAGAACATTCTGGGCATTTTCTTCCACCAACACATTCTTTTTTATAAAATAATTCATTATTCTCTCGTGCACATAATATCTTCGATAAAAATTCACGAATACTTGAAGGAGGGGGTCATTTGACCAATATTTTATGCCAAAATTTACAAATTTCTCATAAAATAATTGGAATTCTACATGGTATCGACAACAACATGTGTCTCAAACAATGATAGGCCTCACATACCATGGCTTAATATTCAAAAATGTGCTAAGGGAAACCTTCACATTAGTATTAATCTCCATAAAGTTCTAGAATAATTCTACTTGACTAACGTGTGTTATATGTTTGGCATGAGATTCATAATTTCCCTTAGATATACGGCGTCACACAAAATCCTTTTCATTTGGTGACACACGAGAATTCAAATCCAAAAACTCTTTTACCCTATCCCTCACACCATCAGGAATTCTATCATGATATGGATGCCTGCAGATATTAGCCCAACATACAAGTTCATCATTCTCATCTAATTGAATTCTAAATTTTGTATGCCTCCATAAACTTTTTCTTGACGTTTTAAACAAATTTTAAGCTGCTGACATCAACCGACTTGATGAAGTTCGTTTCGCGACTACACCTGTTGAAAGTGCTCTACGAGCATTCTTCTCAACTTGAGATCACTTTTTGGCTAGTGTGGCAAGTGCCGACGTCACATTTTTTTATACCATTTCATTTTCTAAAACCTCTTTCTCACTTTAAATGCCCAATACTTCCACAACATTTCTAAGATATTTGTGATTTAAAAATCCACGTAACATATAAGCTTGTACTATGATAGATTTACCTTTAAAAATATGTTTCAACCCCAAATTTACTTTATCTCGAATTGTACTTTTAGCCATTGGTGGTCACAATTCTTTAATTTTAGTTGGATCCATATTTTCTAGAAACTTGTAGTTGTATACAACGTTCTTTGAACTTCCAATAAATTGTAGTGAAATTTGAGGTGTGGTAGTATCTTCTTGTGGTTCTGATGTTGTCCCTGCACAAAAAACAATATTAACTTCTAATTTTAAATTCACATATACATATTTTTAATTTTAAAACTATCTTGAACTACAATGTTTTTAAAAAAAAAATGCAAAATTCAAATTGAAGAAACTATTGACTCACCAGTGAGATTGATATCAATATTCTCTTTGACATTTGTGTTTTCAATATTCTCGTTGACAAGTTCCTCAAAATTTTTCATTTCCTCATCATTTTCATGCACCTCTACATCTCTTTCACAATGCTCTACCTCCACATTTATTTCATGGCTTAATCTTTCCCTTTCGTCTCACCTTTTTTTTTATATATATAACCTCTCATTTTTATCCGTTGAATCATTTCTTTTTCGATCATTCCTTGATACGCAATTCCTTTGGTTTCCCATGTTCACAAAATTGGAAACCTAAAATCCAATTCTATTTGGACCAAATACCCAAAAAAACATAAAGACTTCAGAATAAGTACTTCATGCTTCAATAAGAGAGAAAATTAAATAAATAATTAAATTCGTAAAGACATTTTGCAAAAATACTTCATGCCTTCATAGAGACATTTTGCAAAAATACTTCATGTCCTCATAGAGACATTTTGCAAAAATACTTCATGCATCCATGCACCCAAAAAAAATTCAAAAAAATATTTCGCCAAAAATATTTAGCACCCAAAAAAACTTAAAAAAAAAAAAATTGCTAAAAATAATTTTGCGCCTAGAAAATATTTGCACCTTGGCAAGAAAAGAATTCGGACCGTCGCACCTTCACAATTTTCGGACCCTCGCACCTACGCAATTTTCGCTGATTCAGAATGGTGTGTGGAATTAATCTTTCAAATGAGAGTATTTATATAGAACTCTCGTCCAAAACATTGCTTCGGCTTTCAATTAAAATTTAATAAACTCTCATCTGAAATTTCACGTTCGAAACATTGCGTCGGATTTCGATTAAAATTTAATAAACTCTCGTACGAGAGTTGGTAAAATCTCAGGCGCAAACTCTCGGTCGAGAGTTTATCCACATGGTTAAATGTAACCTGTGGTGGTTTAAACTCTCAGTGAGAGTTTAACAAATATCTCGCCCGGGAAATTATCTCGGCCGAGAGTTTCTGGTCAACGAAAAACCCAGAAAATTCTGCAGTTTTTAGGAACCTACAACTTTGGAGGGGCGGAACACCTACAAAAACAAAATGTTATATTTCGGACCTGGTACCATTAGTTTCATCTCTGAATCTAGTTTCTAATGATGTAATATTTGTGGATTGTCATTAAAAATTTCAATGTGTTATTAATTTTATACTAAATTGTGTCACTGTGGAATTTCATTGTTCTGAAAATTGCACTAAATGAAAATTCAATAACTTTAAAATGGAAACACCAAAAAAAACAGAAAAATCATATTGCAATTCCTCTCCCTGTCTTCTTCAAAAGGGTATTCTCATTTTTCTTATTTACGATCACATTGAAAAGAAAATCTAGGGCTCATAAAATGTGCTGAAACATCACCGTTTTTTGTTTTCACCCATTTCAAAAAATAATAAAAAATAGTGATTTAATCTGAAAATTACCGAAAAATAGTTAGTGCACTAGTGAAATATATGTAGATTATGATGATATGGTTTATTTCCAAAAAATGGATAACCTTGCCTTTAAAAAGTTAGGGTTCAAAAAGTGACTATTTATGTTTTCCTGAAAATTTCAAGTATATGCAGTTAGTAAACAAGAAATTTACCCCTCTATATGTCAATATTTTTTTTTAAAATATGAGTATGGAGGTAAGACAATTCTCTACAAATCTTGTTTTTATGTCAAAGTGTAATTTCCATTGAAAATATGAGTGCAGTGGAGTTGAAGTTGAAAAAACATAGAAACTACAATTTTCAACGTCAAAAAAGGACAAAAATTGTTTCCCAACTTCACATTTTCACCTAGCTCGAAGTCTATTCATATATCACATGTCTAAAAATAGATCGCATGTCGATTATTATAAACCCTTAACAATAATTAAACAATAAATAATAATATATTCTCTTGAAGCACTTGATTTCAGTTAACTGATGTGGAAAACCAGTTGACTGAAGGAATTTCGAGTTCTAAGGTTGGTTGGTGGGACATGCAGAGTGACTCAGTTATAATCACTCAGTTGTAACAAATTTGGATGAGTATGTATGTGAGTTGTTATTTAGTTTAACTCAATTAAGTGAGTTAAACTCAGTTGTGCTAGTTGTAACTAAAGATAGACTAGTGAGAGATCAGTGAATTAATTATTTAATTAATTCACAAGCAGTGGTATCACATGAAAATGAAGAAATACTATTGTTAACTACATGCATGTCAGATCCAGTGGAGACCAAGTTGAGAGGTAGGTGAAAGGGTCAGTTTGACTATCAATTGTGACATTAGTGGGTGCTCATTTGCAACCACAAACACATTGGAAATGCCAATGAGGATTGCGTAGTCAAGGCAAGGCAAGATCGAATTCACTTAGGGATTGCGCAGTGGAGGCAAGCTGTCAGTAGGCAGTAAATTGCCGCATGTTTATGCCAATTTTTGTATGACAGTGTGAGACGATTGCATATTGTACTAAGAGCTCTTGGATTAGAGTTTTGTATGAGATTGTTTCATGATCCATGATATATACATAATATATAATAGTGGGGTTTTTAGCTTTATGATTTCCCGGTAAAAACATCTGTGTTATGTGTGATTGATCTTTCTTCATGTGTTTGAAATTGGCGATTAAATTTTCGCAAAGATTTAAGTATAGGGATTATGTATTTAATAGTGGCATATAATTGTTAGATCAGGAGAATCCAGGCAATACATAATTGTATTAAAATTTCTACACATGGGAAGAAGAAGGGTCATGTAAGGAGTAAATACCTTTCATATCCTTGTTTTCCTTGTAATGAGTATGAGGATATTGTTGCAAGACTCCATTTGTATAATAATTCTAGCATCAACAGAGTACATAAATGACTTAATGGTTATTGATCATAGCCTTAAGATGTGGAGTATATAACACTGCCTCGTCCATGTAGATCTTAGGAGGATAGGGATATGAATTTTTATGTTCAAGGAATGGCTTAGACATATTGACCAGAATTGATGTGAATAACCCCTGTCAAGTCCTTAGAAGCTTTATTATCCTTTTTATTCGCCATTCCATTGTGCTCACGAAATATCTCCATTGCTTCAAATTTTCTATAGATATTTTGAAACCTGCCAATGATGGTTAAGAGGCCAGTGTTTAATGCAGAGGACCCTAAAACCCTATTTTTAAGGATTAATTTGGAATCTCCCAACACTTTTAAATCATCTTAATATATAGACTTGAAGTTACCATGAGACTTTGGAGAAGGGCACAGGCTTCCACCCTATTTCTTGATAGGGTGCCAAGACTCCATTCATAAGTTAATTAACAGTTTCCCTTCGGGCTAAAAATTTACCCTTCCCTACCTACCTCCCCAAAAAAATAACATCCCATAATTCATTTAACCAAAGGAAGAAAGAACCCTATGTGAATTAAGTGTAGGTGAAGGTACAACCATGGGACATTATCGCATGTCTTAAAAATATCTAGCTTGATCATTGTTGTTGGTATATGTGAGTTTTTGATAGTGTGCAATCCCTCTTCTGTTTATCCTATAGCTTCACATATTTTGTTCCCTTCCAAAAATATGAACTGCTTATGTAAGATTACTTCTAAAAAGACTATAATCTTCAATATATCTACAATGACCTTGGAAATAACTTTGTAAATACAATCGTATAGAGAGATAGACCTAAAGTCATCTAAAGTCTTAAGACAATAATGTTATTACAAATACATTCATGTTATTTTTATTTTTATTTATTAATATTATATTATGCATCTTATTTACATTAAATGAAATCAAAGAAAAAGAATTTTACTTCTGAGATAAAAATCAATGAAATATGAGGAATAACATGTTTGGGTCCTCAAGGATTGTGGATACTCCTAAACAAGGCTTGAAACCATTACATCAAATCTCATTCTTTCAATTGAAGGAATTGATATTAGGTGGGGAGGATAATAATCATTTTTACCAACTGCTTGAAATAAACCCAATTGACTTAATAAACAAATAATTTATTTAGAAATAAAAAAAAATTGATTTTATTTAGAGACCTCATATTGAAGTCTATATCTTCTGAATTTTGGCTCTTTTCCCGTCTATTTTGTCCAAAATTCAAGAAGGATTTATTAGAATCACAAGTTTTAGGTTGTGTGGTCTATAGAGAATTTGGCAGAAATTCCGACGGCCAGATCGTCGCTATTCTGACACATTGTCGTCGCAGGAGCGACAGTTAGAGGGCGGGCAAACCGTGGTTTACCATACCATCGCAGTTCCGACACAACTAAAAAGTGTCGCAGTATCGAAACTTTTCCGTCGCTTCCAAACAAGCGTCACTCTTCCGAAGTCTCCTGATCCGTCATAGTTCTGACCTCTATAAACTGTCGCACTTCCGACGAAATTTGGTCTGACGTTTTGAATGTCGCTCTTCTGACGTCTGTAAACTGTCACAATTACGCCAAAATGTGGTCCGACGTTTTGATCGTCGCTCTTCCGACGTCTATAAACTGTCACAATTACGACGAAATGTGGTTTGACGTTTTGAACGTCGCTCTTCCGACGTCTGTAAACTGTCATAATTACGACGAAATGTGGTCCGACATTTTGGACGTCGCGCTTCCGACGTCTGTAAACTGTCACAATTCCGACGCTTATGGCGACGGAAGGTTCAATTTTTTTTATTTTTAAATGAAACTTTAAAAGAGGAAAAACGATGTTTTGAATATATTATATGTAGTAAAACAGTGCATGAAGTCATTACATTTTCACATCTGAAGATTTGAAGCGAAATATCCATCCAGAAAAGTGGAAGTCCCACCCCAGACAATGATAGAAAAATACCCCATGTCACATACAGGGACATGATATAAAACCCAGTAACGGTCCACATGGATATTATCGACAATCTGAGAAAGCATCCAAATATGCCCGAGGCATCTATAAGAAAGTGAAATAGCAGTATGTAGAATAGTAAAGCAACAGATAGAGTACCGACGTCCATTGTTCCAAATACAAATTAAAGTACCCAAAATCCTTGAACAGAGGAAAACGCTAATCATGTGAGGAGTGTGATATGTCCAAAATATAAAAAGACCATCAGACCATATCAATAAACCAGCAACATAGACCAGCATCGCTAGTTTTGAAGGCAGAGTGATAAACATTAATCATTTTTTTTTCACGAGAAAAAACGATGTTTTGAATATATTATATGAAGTAAAACAGTCCATGAAGTCATTACATTTTCACATCTGAAGATTGGAACCCAAATATCCATCCAGAAATGTGGAAGTCCCACCCTAGACAGTGATATAAAAATACCCCATGTCACATACAGGGACTTGATATTAAACCCAGTAACGGTCCACATGGAGATTATCGATAATCCGAGAAAGCATCCAAATATGCCCGAGGCATCTATAAGAAAGTGAAATAGCAGTATGTAGAATAGTAAAGCAATAGATAGAATACCGACGTCCATTTTTCCAAATACAAATTAAAGTACCCAAAATCCATGAACAGAGAAAAACGCTAATCATGTGAGGAAGACCATTAGACCATATCAATAAACCAACAACATAGACCAACATCGCTAGTTTTGAAGGCAGAGTGATAAACATTAATCATTTTTTTTTCACAAGAGAAAAAACGTTGTTTTTAATATATTATATGAAGTAAAATAGTCAATGAATTCATTACAACAATATAGAGACAGATTGTCTCGTAGATAAGAAAAATGATAACTGATGTTGTGCTGTTTCCTTCTTTTAAGAATGTGTTGGAGGCAGGCCCTATATCTTGGCTTGCTGTTGTCCTCTTTAGTAATTCTATGTTGATTATTTCATTTCACTGATACTCTTTAACTGCTCTGATACTCTTTGACCTTTGTTCATCCTTTTATCCTTTTTATCATGATATATTGTGGTAAATAGGCAAAAAATTACGTAAGGATAATTTTTTACAAAAGTTCCATCATTTCTTCCCACCATTGAACTTCTGGCACTCTGGTCATTTGCAACTCTCTTAGTTTTTCATCAGCCTCAGTATGTCTGAAGAAATCAGGTTGATTTGGGAACAAATGATTTACTTCATGCTCAAGATAAAATAAATTCTCCAATCTGTCATGAAGGTTTTTCCCTGTAGGCAATGTTGCTGTTGATGAACTGGTTGAAGAACTAGCTTGATTATCAACATATTTGTCCAATTTTTCAACATAACTATCAAGGTCCATTAGCTTATCTTCTGCAACTATAGGACTGGGCAATCCTCTATTTAACAAAATATTCAATCTTTCTCTGAAGGCAATGATTTCTTCTTGCATATCTGAGCACCTTCGTTCTAAATTCAGTACCAGAGTTCTTTTAGTAAAAACTTTCTTTATTTCTAGAATTGTTCCGGTCCTCTCCTGAATACCAATTTATGCAAGTTGATTCTTAGTCTGAGTATTCAAAAAATGTATAAGTCTATTGGCCTCTTCTGGCATATTTCCCAACTCTTGTCTTGATCTCTCAATCTCATCCAGAGCCAATTTAACTAAGTTATTCTGTTCATCCATTATCTGAATTGAGGACCAAACATCCTTTATTGATTGAATTATATTATCCCAAAGAATATCATTTATTTCTTTTAAAGGTTTCTCTAATGTGAGATCCTTTTCCAATGCTTTGACTATTTTTTCTAATTTGTTCACTTCTCTTGTTTTATCAGCAACACTCATTTTTGAAAGATCATATTTATGTTCTAGAGTGGCCAATTGTTCCTTTGTTTTTTGAAGCTCTATGGCCTGAATGTTCATATCTTCCATTGACTTTGTTAATTCATCAGTGTTCAAATTTGCAGTGTTGCTCTGTGACAATTCTGCTGGCTGACCTGTTGTTGCTGTACCTATCACTACTCCTGCTGTAGATACTAGAATATTTGCCTGCTTATCTTTTAATGCATTCTCAAGCTCTTTTTTAGTTGCAGTAAGTTTCTCATTCAATTTTAAGAGCAAATCCATTAGTTCTTCCTCATAATTTTGTTTGATGATTTCTGCAGTCTGTGGATGTCTTGAGGCCGGTAAATTTAATTGTTTTCTCAGAGCTGCAATATCATCATCTTTTCTCTTGATCAAAGCTTCAATACCTTTCACATATTTAGGATTATGACCCAAACCAATGATTATTTCCTCTAAAGTTTTGATTCTATTATCCTTAGCCCGGGAGGAGGCTTTTTCAAGCTGCAACTGTGTATTAGTATTATCCAAAGAATCCTGCAAATTATGGGTCATCATTGATTTATCCGTCAGAGTAGAATAAATCATCTCACCTGTTTTCTTGTGTAGCTCAATTTGAACTAAAGGATGGATATCCTTTACTAAGACTTCAAAATTAGTCCTAACGTAATCTGCAGCTGTCTGAGGCTGCCGCACCTTGGGCTTCAAATGGCTCATTAACATCTTACCCTGTTGGATGTCATAAGCTGACATCAATCTTTCTTGATTTTTTGGAGCCATCTTCAAATATTGGTTGTACACTTGAAGTCTAAGTGGATCATTCCTGGCCTTTATATTGGTGAATGTTCTTTTGATGTCCCAGGCAGTTTTTACTGGAGGTTTGAAAGAAGATATTTCTGCACTTTGTTGCCTCTGTATTCCCTGTTTTTGAAAATTAGTGGATGTCCCACTACCTGTATCTATTTGCTGACTGTCTTCTCTTCCCTGGCTGTCAGGGATTTCCTGAAATGATTCATCTTCTAGAAGGGGAGTTAATTTCTGCCTTTTAACATCTTTCTGTTCAGAAGAGCCACTAATAGGAGTAGTTGTTTCAGCCTCTCTCTTTTTTCCCTTTTCTATATTCATAGGAGTTTGTAAAATAGAAATTTCTGGCTCACTTATCTGAGTAGGAGGAATTTGTCCTTGACCTTTTTCTTTAGAAGTCTCTGGTTGCACTGTCATTATGAATTTTTCAATTATTTGTATATCAGGCTCCTTTTTTTTTCCTTTAGATTCTACTGCTACTGTACTAATCTCCTGCAAATTTTGTTGTAAAGTCTTGGCTGAAGAAGATCCCTGCACCTGTCCAAAAGATTCTAGGTCAAGTATCTTTTCAAGATCTTTCATTACATTTTCAACATTGACCTGCTCACTATCATTTTCAACCAATGTCCCTTCTGTCCATTCATCCATATTAGCATATTGTTCTATTTTTGGGATTCTTTGATGGATGTATGGTGACTGTTTATTTTTCATTCTTCTATCATAGATAAAGTTGTTTGGATCATAAAGCACCCAGTAGAAACTCTTTTGTAGTCTGAGATGGTCTTCTAAAATCCTTTCGGCTTCCTATCCAGCTTCCCTAGAGTTACAAATGAAGGGACCTAATTGGCTCTTGATCCTGAGTTGAGCCTTTTTCTTTGCATTGCAAAAATGAATTATATCTGAATTATTCATCTGCCTGAAATATTCTAATGCAAAGAGTCTCTTTGGGACATACTTGGGCAGTTTGAATGGGCATAATTCACATCCATATATCTTGATCTCTGTGTAGTTTTTATATAGGTACTAGTCACCTATCTTGTAATGCTTTGAGAGCTGAAGGATTTTCTTGATTTCATTGTTAATTCTAGGAGGAGAGACTCCTGTCAACAAGGTAGTTGCAAGATGAACAAAAAGGTCGACAAACTCATTATAGGAATAAGGAGAATCAGAGGAATTGTGAGTAATGGCAGACCAAAAGATGACTGACCTAGGATTCCCTTTGGCATCAAGTTTCTTAACATAAAAAGGGAAATTTTCTGACTGAAAGTAAATCATGAGGTGATATATGACAGAAGAATACTTAAATACTCTCTCATTCTCAAATCTCATGAACTGATCATGGATTTTGTCAGCAATATAAGATGCAAAATCGTACTTGACAGCAGGAGGCTGTCCAGGGGTAAAAATGGATAACAATACTAGGGTTAACTGATCAACATACTCACTAGTATTGAAGCCCATTATGGAAGATATCATGTCTAAAATAACTCTACCCTCATCAGTAAAGAAAGCATAACCATAAGGGGGAGGGTTTTTAGGCTGATGCTCTGGTAACATCAAGGTTTGGCATAGGCGGTTTAACTCTTCATGGGATAACTTAGTAGATTTCTCAAGTAATTCAACCATGGACAGGGGAGTGAGATCTTGACCAGGTTGGAATTGTAGCATTTCATTTATGGACTGAGCAGTTATTGGGAAAAGGACATTTTGACTTGGGGATAAAACTGCTCATTGGTTGGGATCATACTTTGCGTAGCAATAATGGATTAACTCAGGAAAAATATGGACTGAGGGGAGAAGGTACATAGGAAGATTTGATTCCCAAAGTCCAAAGATGTCAGAACCATTCAAATAATTGTCTCTGCAACGGAAAAATATTCGAAGAGGATTCTCACTGAGACGCAAGTCCTTAATTTGAAAATCCATATCAGCTAAAGGAAAATAATCCAAGTCCTTGTGAGGGGCATTGATGGGCACGACATTCAGAGCTACAGGAACTTCCATTTCTGGTTCTTGTGGATTCAGAAATGGAATTTCGTGGTTTTTGTGGAAAAGGGGCACAATTACCAGTTTTGGGAATATAATTGCAGTTCTGGGAACGAAAAAGACCAAACTGAACTTCTTTTCAAACCTTAGTGCAGAATTAAAACTAAAACCAGGATTTTTTACAGAGTTTAGCGGGGAATTGGAATAAATACTTGTTTACGGGAAATGAAACGTGTTTAAACAGGCGCTGGTTATGACAGAAGAACCCTGAAATACTCGGCTTCAATTCTCTTCAGCAAGGTAACGGTCAGCAAGCGTTAACAGCTGGTTTTTGAATTTTGTTGCATGGAATATTGGCTAGCGCACGGAACAATGAAAATGACGCAGACACAATTTGTTTTATTTACAAAGTAAAAAGGGTGGCGGGGAACAATGAAAATGACCCGAAAAATATTAGGGCGAATTTGATAAGAAATTCGCGTCACAACTCTCCCTCCGTACGCCAGCCAACTTCGGACCCGAAAAAGATTAGGGCAGAATTCATTTGGTTTTCGCGTCACAAAATTGGCCGACGTCAGCAGGCTATTTTGGAACGTGAATTTGGTTTATCGCCGTTTGAAGTCCAGCGGGCTTGACTCAAGAGAACTGGGGTCGTGAACACTGTTCAAATATAAAAATCCCGCTTAATAAAGAGACAAGATTGGTGTGCTTTCGGAACCTGACCCGAGGATTGGACATGAGTTAACAAACAAAAGGATAGTGGAACCAGACTTGCACCCGTGGTCAATCCCTGTACCAAAACCACGAGCAGAATCACAAAAGCGGGTTGCCCATATTGCACCGCTTTTGCGGAGTAGGCGGTATTTCCTATTCGCAAGCGATTCCATAGGGAAAGCGACACGTGGCAAAGTGACCCCCAGAAAACCACCGTTTAACCCGCGCCATTGCACGTTAAAGCCCGACGTTGGAAGCCGAGCAAAATTGCCAAGAGTCGTTGATTTGGAGAAGGGCCATCGGACGATGGTCGCACGTTGAACTTGCCCGGAGGTTAACTAAGGTGTGCGGAGGATAGCCAGGTACGATACGAGTGTTTGATTGGTTATTGATATATATAGGTGGGGCCGGAGTATAATGAAATTGTTTAATTAAACGATTGGCAGATAATTAGCATAAGTCCGGAGCGTGATTGTTGTAAGGCTGGGTGGTGAAATATAGAGCCAAAAGTTCATTACAAGTTATTTATTTAAAAAGAAACGTGGAGTATAAATACAAAGTGTTGAAAGTTAAACATTGGTTATAAGGCTTGGAGATAATATAAAGTCGGGAATATAAATTAAAGTCCAACCATTGTGGATGGTATTTATTTATCAAATTCTACGAATTTGATAAATAAACCCGAAGAAAGAAGAAGTCAATGAAGACCCAGGCTGGAGGAAAAGAACGGGGTAAACCAGGGGAAAATGCCGACAGAGCGATTGTAGACACACCAGCTCTCCTTAGGGGTCCAATTTCAGTTTTGTTGCGTCACACGATGATCTCTCTTCTCTGGCATTTACTTGTATTGAAGATCACTATTCTAGGAATAAGGAGTTATTTTCTCCAAAAATAACCCTAGCCAAACATTGACAATGCATCAAGGATATCTTTCTATGCTTCATAAGTACATATGTTCTACCTCTAAATCATGTCTTGGAAGTGGTTGTTTTGCTGGAAATTATTCACCAGTTGGTTTCATACCAAAGTCTTTTTCACATTTTCAGCATCCAATACATGAAAAAGATAATGGTTTAAAACAACATAAATATTTGAAATTTGCAAGAATTGTCTGGCACACTTTGAATATGAATTTTGAAGTCAAGTGCATGATGTTGTATAGGATCAAGTGTCATTTTCAATACCAAATGTTTCACAAGAAACTTCTCAACATGCTACCCTACAGTAAGGATTAAATGACAATATTGCATCAACTATTTCCATAATAAAAGTGCACCTCGGCCATAAGACTAAACAACTACAAATGTTGTAGATCTAACAAGACCACAAAATCAAATGTATTCCACAAGGCCAATACTATATGAAAAATGAAAAGGAGTTTGCAACCAAAAATACCTTAGGCAACTAATTCAATTAGATACACCAAACCATCAGCAAAAAGGAAAACCAGCCTACTTGGCCTCAATATTTTCAACTGGGTCCTCTAATTCAACCAATAAAAATGCCAAAACCATAACATTGAGATACATTTCATTACACCGTCAATAACAATAAAATTTGACTCAGCCATAACCCTTTCCTTTTAGACCACTGGGTAACAAATATGTTTCCTTTCACCTTTGAGTTTTCAAATTATGCCTACCAAATCTAAGACATTTAAGAGGGGGAACTAATACAACGTTAAAAACAAAACTAGAGCACACATCTAAAATAACAACCCTCCATGAAAAATTAAAATAACACATTAAAATCGAATATAAGTGGACAAGGAAAGATCCACCGCAGTGAAGTTTCACGTGCAGGTGACCTTCCTTTAAACATAATTTTTTCTCTGACCTGCAATTTTTTTGTCACCGAGCCATCCTTGTTGAAGTACAACTCCTTTTCCATAGCTCTTGTATTAACTACCTTCTCTCTGTTGCGTAATCTCAGAGTCCCTCTTCTGCTTGAGCGATTAAAGGAAATGGGTGAAAAAACTGAAAGAGAAGACAATTGTCCGCCATAATTATCAAACATTGCACCCAACTTCTTCCCCTTTCCATTGTTACCCAATGAGGTAGATGTGGCAATTGTTGTCATACCGCCCAAAGCAGAGGCCATCTTCTCTTATGCTGAATATAGAATTACAAGATCTTCATATTAGTATGAACCTTAAAAAACATGACTCCCATTGCTAAAACCACTTTTAAGTTGTAACAGGCAAACTAAACAACTATCGCAACTTTTGGAAACTTCTGGAGCATTAAGAGAGAAACAACCAAAGAGAAATACAACCACAATCCTCATTTTAATGAGACTGGACTATATATTTGCATTAAGATAATAGAAATAAATCACGACTATATTAAGGCCACCACAAAACAATCTTTAACCAGTGTCTCTCGCAGCCTTCAGGTTGCCATGCTAGAGGTTGCATATTTTTAATTTAAATTATAGACCTATCGTGCCCATCTATGAATGCATCCAATGGGATATCTACATCAAATGCTCCTTTATATCCCCAAAAACAAATTCCCTACTACAAGAGCACCAGTATTGATGGATCACCCCACACCATCCCACCCACTAGAAACGGTGAAAAAGGAAACCCGAGAAAACTTCCGAAATATCTCAAGATGACTATATGGGTGGTTCTTATGAATCAACCAACCATTCAGAACATGCTCATCAATCCAAACCATGAGTATTATGTGACAATATTCAAGCAGGCACTGAATCGGATTTCTGAAGCTATGTTAGAGAAACCCTAAACTCTCACCGAAAATAGGTGAAATGTGGCACCACTCAGAGATTGACATGTGCCAATTGGTACAAGTGGTAGAAAATTGGCATGCTCAAACAACGAGGTGATGCAAGAATGACATGAGGGAGAAAATATCAGAAAATCCCCAAATCTGGAGAACTAAAGCTCATCACCAACCTGAGATTGACAACTTTACATGATGTAACCTATGAAATAGTAAATGGAGAAATCATAGTAACAATAAAGTAACCTATGTAACAATAAATTCTGATTCATCCTGGGAGTGGTAATGGGAGAAATCATAGTGAACAACAGGAAACATGCAGAGTTGCTTACAATCAAATAGATGAAAAAACACATACAAAAAACCCAGATAATAATCATGAACAAGCTTAATATTGAATTATGAACTGTAAAGGAACTTACAAAATGTGACATTACGAACCTGGTCAAGCGCACAAGCAAAAATATCCTGGACATGACCCTGGCTGACAAGTTGTATTGCTCATGATGCAAGAGGATTTGTACTCGCACTGCCAAGTCAATTAAAATCCATCATTATCTATACAATAAATACAAGTAATTGATGTAGTATTTTTTACTCTAAGATGCATTCTTATGATAATGTTAGAACATATGTTGAAAATGTCAAAACATACATGAATAAGCTCCTCTTCGTTTCAAGAACAATTTATTGGAGTCGCATGAACTTGGAACAAGCCTCCCACGATCTGAAAGAGTAGCAACTAAGTCAACAAGGACTTTTTTGTTGCTACGCTGGATCGAGGGAGGTTTGCTCCAAGATTAAATCGCTCCAATAAATTATTCTCTACTAAACAGGGCCAACCACGTGAAGGTGGAAGCTCTTATGGCCCCTCCCCCCCCCCCCTCACATCACTCTCAATTCCCCAATACCCAATCTATATTTCATTTTTTACTTTCATGAGCATAAAAAAAAATATTCAATAACTAATAAAAAAACAATTCAACAAAAAGTACGCAAGGAACCATTGCAATTAATGCTTGACATAAAAATAGTATGATAAATGAGTTTTTTATATAACGCAAAAAACGTTCCAAGTATGGTCATTGGTAACGTTTGTCTTATAATAATACAATATTTTACATTATCGAAATTTCTTTTTCTTCTTCCTATTTTTAAAGCTTCTAATTACATCATCAATATCATCATGCTCTGCTCCTGTTTCGTGCCTTTCGACCCGCACTGCTGACCTAGTTGCGTAGTCACGATGTCTGGTCTCATCCAGTGACGGGGCATCGCCTACAAAAACAGATAATATTAAATTTTAATTGTCATTTTTTAAATATCATTGAACTAGTTCGGTAATATTAATAAAAACAATTGCAATGAGATTATTTACCTGGTGCACCAGTTGTCGCCGCTGACCTAGTTGCGTAGTCACGATGTCTGGTCTCATCCAGTGACGGGGCATCGCCTACAAAAACAGATAATATTAAATTTTAATTGTCAGCTTTTAAATATCATTGAACTAGTTCGGTAATATTAATAAAAAAAATTGCAATGAGATTATTTACCTGGTGCACCAGTTGTCGCCGCTGACCTAGTTGCGTAGTCACGATGTATGGTCTCATCCAGTGACGGGGCATCGCCTACAAAAACAGATAATATTAAATTTTAATTGTCAGTTTTTAAATATCATTGAACTAGTTCGGTAATATTAATAAAAA
Source organism: Pinus albicaulis (assembly GCA_034641835.2). Classification (NCBI taxonomy): domain Eukaryota; kingdom Viridiplantae; phylum Streptophyta; class Pinopsida; order Pinales; family Pinaceae; genus Pinus; species Pinus albicaulis. Next base: position 512,811,551 of record CM076580.1, read on the forward strand.
AATTGCAATGAGATTATTTACCTGGTGCACCAGTTGTCGGCGTTGACCTAGTTGCGTAGTCACGATGTCTGGTCTCATCCAGTGACGGGGCATCGCCTACAAAAACAGATAATATTAGATTTTAATTGTCAGTTTTTAAATATCATTGAACTAGTTCGGTAATATTAATAAAAAAAAATTCAATGAGATTATTTACCTGGTGCACCAATTGTCGGCGCTGACCTAGTTGCGTAGTCACGATGTCTGGTCTCATCCAGTGATGGGGCATCGCCTACAAAAACATATAATATTAAATTTTAATTATCATTTTTTAAATATCATTGAACTAGTTCGGTAATATTAATAAAAAAAATTGCAATGAGATTATTTACCTGGTGCACCAGTTGTCGCCGTTGGGACTGTTACCCTATCTTCCTCTCTGGTGGTAAGATCCTCAAGGGAAACATTCTCTGTCATTTAAAAAAAAAATGTTATAAGGAAAACCATCAAGGTATAATTAGAAAAAATTATAAGTGGAAATTAATTACCGTCACGACCCTCACTGATAGTAGCATTGTCGGACTGGTCCCTACTACAATAATCAGGTTGCACGTGAGGATCATCTACATTTGGCTCTAAAACTGGGTTATTTGCGTCGTCGGTAGTGTTGCTCCCCTGATTTAAACAAAGTTGTTAGACATTAAATTTATGGATGAAAACAAACATATTGAAAGGTTAATGTTTCACCTTATCAGGCATTCTGGATCTTGGGACCTGCCCCAAGCTTATGCGACGTTCAACTACGGCTTGATAGCCGAAATGGAAAGCGATAATTTTATCTTCCTCTCTTGTTTCTGTTCTGAAGTCATCACCCTACATTACATATGTCTGTGTATTTTTAATCATATTTGATAGGATTACAAAAACGTTGGAAGGCGATACAATTAATTATAAGATGTTTAGATACTTAATTACAATTCTTGCGGCCAATTTCAAGTAGCCGCCCTGGCCTAGCTTGTGATGGCCCTTTTTTTCAATCCTAGCTTTGGTTGCCTTTGAGGTGTTAGGCAACTTAGCATCAAAAGATTAAAGTCAAATATGACGTAGCACACTTTTATTTTAGACATAGAGAAAATTAAAGCTATTGAATTAAAGTTGTAATTTACCTTGCGGGTCCAGTTGGTATTTTTCCTTCTTTCTTTGCCCTTTTCTCTTTTCCGTCATGGATGAGTGCTCTCCACTCACTCTCTGGAACTGTGAGAGGACGCTCATATCTAGGGTTAAATTGAAATTGCTTCCTATAGGTGTCCCTGGTATATTTCAAATATTTTCCGGCAACCCGAGTCACCGCTGTTCTGTCAAATATGCCGACCCCAAAAAGGGTTTCTAGATAATCTAGAAGTTCTTTTTTCAGGTTGGAACTCTTGGAATTCCACCCTGTGCGTATGGTTGGGCCAAAAATTACCAACGCATGGCTCTCCAGATACCTGTAGAACTCATTGTTTCCTACATAGAAAAAAAAGAAAGATATTATCATTAATTTAAAAATAAAAATCGTGATAAATATGTTTTAGATAAAGTACATGAAATAGTTAAAATATTAAAATTTACGTGGGAGTTGTACATGCTTTATAGGGACACCTTCATCGTTCACCAACAACGTGCCATTAATGGTCCCTGTGGAGCTGACACGTGTAGCTCCAAGAAACGCAATAATGTAGTTGGCCATATCAGCCTCATCATTTCCAACACGTTCAGCGGTTGGCTGGGTGTCTGCTTGGGCAGGGTGTGTTTCTTGCCCGGCACCTAAAGGAGTAGAAGGTGTACAAGAGGGTTGTTGGGAAATCTCTTGCCCTTGTGTCCCACTACCACCAACACCGGATTCAGCAAGTGCTAGAAAACGCTACATACAAAATAACTTTTTGTTAGTTTAGTCAATGTAAAAATTACAAATCAAACTATCACAATTCATCTCATGCAGAACAAAAAAAATATCCTTTTGACTTTTTATTATTACCTGCTATCTTTCTAGCTGGCTCATAAGTTGTTTTATCTTCTCTTCTGTTTCAGGTGTTTGAGGTGTTTCTATCAAAGTATTAAATTCCGACCTTGCATTTCGTGCCTTTCTTCGCAACAAGAACACTGGAGATAGGGATGAAGAAAGCTCTTCCTCAAAGAGGGAATCATCAGGCGTACCATGGCTAGGTGTCTGCATATTTGAACAAAATTAATATTATTTCAATTATGTAAATAACTAAAATACCTGAAGATAGAGCAATGCCGGCACTTTACATGTTCTTCCGCTGGCCTCTTTCCGCGATCATCCCGTCTCTGGGTTGTTCCTGCACTGCTCTCATCAGTCTGCCACATTGCAATAAAATTATAAATGTAAAAACTTGAAAACAATATCTAACTTAAAAACACAAAATGAAAACTAAAATAATTTCTAATAAGACACCGGATGACAAAGTTAGAGTTTCAAATATGCCTTGCATTGAATTCAGTCCTGGAAACATGTCATTGCACATTAAGGCACCCAAACAAGAGACGAGTTGACAATGAAGACCTTATTGAATATATTGGTGGAGCAACTTCTAGTAAACTTGTTGTGAAGACCTTGAGGATATTTTTGGAGCAACATTGTTGAAGTTGATGGTATAGCATTGTTGGAGACGATCTTGAAGGGCCTTGAAGTGAAGCTTTTGGAGCAACTATTGAAAAATCCTTAGAGCATTTAAGCAAGGCACTTTCTATCTTCCATCACCTTTTTCCTTTCAATATCCTTTAAACGATTTTGTTGATATTTAATGTTTGAAATCACGTTATAATTCCTTGATTATATGTGTTTGGGGACTAGAATAATTTCACACTAAACCATGCAAACTTAAAAGTAACTTAACGGATTCATAAAGTAATAATAATCATAATTCCTAATTTCCTATTGTACGATATGATGCAAATTATTCAAACATGAAGCAATGAAGACATGCAATGTCCGAATTTCAAGATTGATGAACCAATACAAGAAGTTAGAAACTACAAATTTGATTCAATACTTTGTGTCCTAACTCCAGGAAGGAATCTAGTTTGTAGTACAGAACATGCATCGTGTATTATCAATTCTTAATTGACAACAACTAAAGGTCATATACATCATCAATTCCTTCCCATTTTGTGTTTTTATGTTATATTCCTTATAAAAGTGTCAAAATTCTCTCAAAGTAAGCAACCACTGAATAAAATAAAAAATAGTTGAGATATGATTGAGAAATGGTCATTTATTTCTTAAAAGGATCTTCACGATTTCTTTGGCTGTTTTTCATCTCAAGAAACAAGAAATGACCTAAGAAACTATCGTGCTGTAATATAAGAAACAACACGGTGCAATGGCCATTTTCAAAGCCAAATGATGTCCATTGAGGACATGGCCTTTATTTGGTTCCCGTTTCATAGGAGTTTCGGGTATAAATGGAACTTTTTTGTACCATTTCCAGTAGTAAAAAGGGAAAACCTTCTTTTTCCATGGGAAATAATTTACTTTTCCTTTTTCAAGATAATCTAAATCATAAAAAATATGAACTGTACTGCACACATTCTCGGATAGTGTGAAAGTGGAAAAGGAATACCATACACAAGTGATGCATACATGTACATTTGAACACTAATAGATTTTTGTAGTTGAAATGCAATTCTTGTTTTCATTTAAATGTAGGATTTTTAAAGAAGGGAGAAATAATGGCTGCCAATTTAATAAGTGTTTCTTTGGGAAAAATTTAAATCTTGTATTGGGTGATGAAGATAATAGAGGGTATTGAATCTTGATTCTTGACATTGTGTTTAACTTGAATAACTCAAATGATTATAAATATCAGTCGATGAGTTATTTTTTCAAGTATGTCACTCAAAACTCTTATGTCAAAGCATTCTATGATGGCTAGCATTTGCTTGTTTCCCTATCTTCAGTTCAATGTAAAAAGTATATTAATATATTGGAGCACGAATGATAACTACAATTTTTTGCTCTGCAGTATATCCAGCCCCAAGATTATGAAAAGTTTTCTCAAGTGGAGCTATTTGGTTAGGCTGTAGGGTCAACCCTCTATAGGAGGAAGGGCCTGCAGTAAGAACTTACCATTTTGCAAGAGCCGAGGGCCAATGTTGTTCTGCAAGAGCTGAGGGCGAAGGCTGTTCTGCAAGAGCTGAGGGCGTATGCTGTTCTGCAAGAGCTCAGGGCGAATGCTGAGGGCGAATGTTGTTCTGCAAGAGCTCAGGGCGAATGCTGAGGGCGAATGTTGTTCTGCAAGAGCGGAGGGTGAATGCGCGCGTGATATCATACGTTAATGTAGCACACATGTACATTTGAACACTAATAGATTTTTGTAGTTGAAATGCAATGCTTGTTTTCATTTAAATGTAGGGTTTTTAAAGCAGGGAGAAATAATGGCTGCCAAATTAATAAGCGTTTCTTTGGGAAAAATTTAAATCTTGTATTATGTGATGAAGATAATAGAGGGTATTGAATCTTGATTGTTGACATCTAGAGAGAACCCTACAGCCTAACACAATCCAATGGAATTGACCAAAAAAACCCAAATAGAGTCAACCCTACTATAGGAGGAAGGGCCTGCAGTAAGAACTTACCATTTTGCAAGAGGTGAGGGTGAATGTTGTTCTGCAAGAGCTGAGGGCGAACACTGAGGGCAAATGCTGAGGGCAAATTCTGTTCTGCAAGAGCTGACGGCAAACGCTGAGGGCGAATGCTGAGGGAAAATTTTGTTCTGCAAGAGCTGAGGGCGAATGTTGTTCTGCAAGAGCAGAGGGCGGATGCGCGTGTGATATCAGACGTTAATATAGCTATTGCAACGGATACGAAACAATAAAATCATTTTTATGTAGCGTGCATATAAGTTTCGTTTTTGTATTTAGCGCGCATATAAGTGTCGTTATACCGACGGCGGAAAAGGCATCGCTATTGCAACGAAGGCCTCCAAACGTCGCAATTACGACACTTAGACATTGTGTCGCACTTGTAGTCGTCGCAATAGCGACGCGTTGGGCCATAGTGTCGCCAGTGCGACGTCTTCCTCCAAACGTCGCAATGGCGACACTTTTCTAAGTGTCGGTATTACGACACCTTTCTATAAACGTCGGTATAGCGATGGTTTCGGGCGGGATGGAAAAAAATTGGGGAAATTTCCGACATTTGGTCAAAAGCGTCGGAACCAAGTGTCGAAATTTCCGATCAATGTGAGTGCTCAATGGATTTTTAGAGTGTTGAATCTATTTATGTATTAAAAGCTATTTTAAACAATGAAATACATAACATGTATGTTCGTATTCAATAAGATGATGAACTTAGTGAAAAGAGTCACTTTCACTAAGTGGGCCCGCAGCTATTTTTGGTGCAAGTCTATTTTTAGACTATGTCTATTTTTAGACTATGTCTATTTTTAGACATGTCAATCATATTCTATGAGTTGCAGGATGCTATTTGTGGATGGTTGGTCAAGTTGGAAAAATATATGGACTTCTATTTTTAGACATATTGGGCGGAATATATTTTTAGATTTCCAATCTAAAAATAGATATGTCGAATATTATTAGCTCTTAATAATATTTGGACTATAAACATTATCTTATTCTTTTGGAACACTTCAGTTAAGTGCACAGATGTGGCACAAGAGCTGACAGAAGGAATTATGCTATTCTTGAGGGTTAAGTGGAGCTATTTCATGGATACTTCAGTTAGAACTCATGTGACAAAGTTTGGTGGAGTTATTGAGGTAGTTGGTGGAGTTGTGTTCAGTTTAACTGAGTTAAACATAGTTGAGCTAGTTGAATCTAGTCTAAATGATTGATACACTAGTGAGAGTGGTGTGAATTAATTATTAATTAATTCACTAATTATTAACTCATTAATCAACTAAAGAATACATCAGTTAACTACAAACTTGCTTGGACAAGCCAGTGGAGACCATGGAGAGATAGGTGAAAGGGAAAGATGACTATCGCTTGTGACTATAGTGATGCATCGATTGCATCCAACACTCCAAAAGAGATGCCAATGAGGATTGCATGAGAAAGGCTAGCTGAATTTGAGTTCATTCAGAGCCATTATCAGCCATTCTTCACAGGATTGTGCGAAAGAGAGGCAAAGCAAAGGTGTGTTAGGATCGGTGCATGGATTTGCTAGATCGTGACCTCGATTAGTGTGTAGCGATTGTATTGTACCGAGAGCTTGATATGATTAGCTTTGTATGAGGATTGTTATATGATCTCTATGACATATATTATATACATATAGTTGGGGTTTTTAGCTTCGTGCTTTCCCGTTAAAACACTCGTGTTAATGTGTGTGAATTTTTATGGTTTCATGTGTGCATTGCAATTGTGTTAATTTTCACATGTGATGATCAATGGTGGAATAGATTCTGTAATGTAAATGAAGTTAAAACAGTGTGTGATCGGGAGAATCTTGGATATGTAACGCATTATTTATATAATTTCTACATGGTATCAGAGCATTTGATCATTGGAGTAGATTGCAATTATTGAAGCGGTTGAGTTTTGTGCTGGTGGAATTCAAATTTGCTGCAGTGTTTTCTTGGTGTCGAAGTTGAGATGTCTTTCAATGGATTGCGATTGAAGTATGCCCTTGAGGGAAACTTGAATTATATTGCATGGAAGGACAGGATGGAGGCAGTGCTGGAGGATAATAGGTTGAAGGAGTTCATAGATGCAGAAATTCCAAAACCTGCTTCTAGGAATGTAGCCACACTTGACGCATGGCAAAATAAGACAGCAAAATGTCGAAGAATTATATTGGAATGTGTGAAGGATCACATAGTGTCTGGCCTTCATGGTAAAGCTTCTCCATTATTTATGTGGAAATATTTGACAGACTTGTTCCAAAGCAAAAGCGACCAGAGGAAGTTGGCGCTTAAAGACAAGCCCAGAAAAATAAAAATGGAGAAGGGCGAAAGTATACCCAAGTACCTCACGAAGTTTGTCTAGTGCAGGGATGAGCTGGGAAGTGTGGGGGTTACTATAGATGAAGAGGATCATTGCTAATGGTCGGGAGAAACTACTGGGATGGGAGCGACTTTGGTCGGATCTTGTGCAGCAGGAGATAAGGTACGGTACCAGGGATGGATCTTCATTGAAGAATGAAGATGAAGAAAATTTCACTTTGGCTGCCAAAGCAAGGAAAGGGAAGGGAAATAAAAATCCTTCTCAATTCGGTGCGAAAGGCAAGAAGCGGGACTTGTTCAAGGTGAATTGCTTTCACTGTCACCAACACGGACATTACGCCACTAATTGTCCACAGAAGAAGAAAAATAAGCAGGCTGCTGGATTTGCAGCTGGAGAGGCCTTAGCCTCACAGTTTGAGCTGGATTTTTCACTGATCGCATGCTTGTTCTCAAGTGTGATGGGTTCAGTGTGGTTTCTTGACAGTGGTGCGTCTTTCCATATGACCGCAGACAAATATTTTTTTATTGATTTGGATGAGAAGGATCTTGGAGTGCACATCGAGATGGGCGATGATGGTAGATAAAATGCAACTGCATCGGACCATTTCATTTGAGAGGGAGTCCGGAAAACCTTTCATATTGAAGGATGTCATGCATGTTCCAGGATTGAAGAATAATCTGATCTCTGTGGCTATGTTGGAAGACAAGGGATATGATGTTGTCTTTAGCGAGGGAAAGGCTTTCCTGCGCAGTAAGGCAACTGGTGAAACCCGAAGGATAGGGGTTCGAGTTAAGAAAATTTATCAATTGCAGGTAGATGACTACGCAGCAATGGTAGGCAAAGCAGAAGGAGTGGTGAGCCGGGATGAGGGAAAATTGTGGCACAGGAGATTGGGCCATCTTCACCATGGCGCTTTGAAAATTTTGCAGCAGATTTCTACAAGGCTTCCCAAGGGTACACTTGCGCAGTCAGATCAGTGCAAGGGATGTACTTTGGGAAAATTTGTGAAAGCCACCTTTCATGAGAAGGATAGTCGCGCCACGACGATCCTTAAGAGAATTCACACAGATGTGTGTGGACCTTTCTCAGTAGCTTCGACAGTAAAGCACAGGTATTATGTGATATTTGTTAATGACTTTTCTCGTAAGTGTTGGATCTTCTTCGTGTATGAAGAGCGAGACATTCTCAAAGTTCCGTGAGTTTAAGGTAATCGGTTGAGAAAGAGTCGGGGAAGTAGGTGAAGGCTCTTAGGAGCGATAATGGTGGTGAATTCATCTATGGCGAATTCAAAGACTTTTGCAGCGCAGAAGGAATTTGAAGAGAGCTCATAGTGCCTCATAACCCACAACAGAATGGGGTTGCAGAGCGAAATAATAGAACGATCATGGGTGCTGCACGGGCGATTTTGCATGATCAGGGCCTTCCCATACACTTGTGGGCCGAAGCTTGCAACACTGTGGTTTATGTGAAAAACCGTTGTCCTCATAGAGTACTTGGCATGAGTACACCCGAAGAGGCGTTTTCTGGTAAGAAGCCTGATATTTCTCATTTGAAGATTTTTGGCTCACCACATTCATGTGACGAAGGATGCCGTAAAGAAGCCAGAGCCGACAAAAAAATAAAAGAGAAGTTGGGATATTTTTGGGGTACACAAAAACACCCCATAATTATCGTTTGTATTTTCCAAAGAGTCGAATGACTGTGGTATGACGGGATATAAAATTCAATGAGGTGAAGGCCATAAAGTTGTCGCTTGAGAGGGAGCTACATTTGCATGCAGAGGAGGAGCTGTCAGTGTTGAATATTGCAAAAATAAATAGTGAAGGAGGCATCCCGAAACATCATCCTTGATCCTAGTTGGAAAATAATCACCTAAATTAGGTGGGCCCAATAGCCAGGATATTTTTAGACTATGTCTATTTTTAGACATGTGGATCATGATTCTATGAGTTGCAGGATGCTATTTGTGGAGGGTTGGTAAAGTTGGAAAAATAGATGGACTTCTATTTTTAGACATACTGGGCGGAATCTATTTTTAGATTGCCAGTCTAAAAATAGATTTGTCGAATATTATTAGCTCTTAATAATATTTGGACTCTAAACATTATCTTATCCTCTTGGAGCACTTCGCTTAAGGCATGACAGGCACAACAAATTTATTTAAGGAATTACGCTCATTCCCGAGGGTTTAGTGGAGCTATTGCATGGAGGACTTCCAATTAGAACTCATGTGATAGAGTTTGGTGGAGTTAGAGAAGTAGTTGGTGGAGTTGTGTTCTATTTAACCCGCTAGGACATAGTTGAGCTAGTTGTATCTAGTCTAAATGATTGATACACTAGTGAGTGGTGTGAATTAATTATTAATTAATTCACTAATTAATTACTCATTAATCAACTGAACAATACATCAGTTAACTATAGTGCATGGAAGTTTCAGTGGAGACCAGTGGAGAGATAGGTGAAAGGGCAAGATAGACTATCCGTTGTGACTATTAGTGATGCATGAATTGCATCTACATATATATTGGAGTTTCCAATGATAATCATGCAGTGAATGAGAGTGGGATTACATTGAATTGGTCTTTGTAATCAGCTTGGATTGTGCAGTGGAGGCAGGCTAGCAGGTGGCAAAGATCGGTGCATGGATTTGCAAGATTGGGCCTGATTAGTGTATGACGATTGTACTGTACTGAGAGCTTGTGATAAGATTTGTATGGTTGTATGAGATTTTCATATGATCTCCATGATACATAATATGATAGTTGGGGTTTTCAGCTTCAGGATTTCCCGGTAAACAACTGTGTTATGTGTGTTTTATTGCTTCATGTGTTTTGAAATTGTTGATTAAATTTCCGCAAGAATTATAGTGGAAGGATTCTGTATTTAGAAAGAAGATAAATATTGTTAGATCAGGAGAGTTCGGATATATACATGCATATTGTATATAATTTCTACATGGTATCAGAGCTGTGTTATAGATTTTCTACATGGAATGAGAGCAAGAATTTTTGGGTGCCTGAGTTTGCAAAGAATATCTGAAAATTTGGGTGAAATATTTTCAGAAAAAAATAGCATATTTGGATTCCTTGCGAAAAAATACCCAAATTGGAAAAAAAAAATCAGTTGAATCTAAGCTTGGATGAGGGAGATATCGTCAATTTAAAATCAACTCTTTTTGTTAGAAAATTTTGCGACGATGGGACATTTGCAATGTGCGTGAGCCAAGAATCTACATGCACTGATGCAAAGCTTTGAGGAGCAAAGAAGAGGTTAGTGACTTGGTGGTTGAGAGGGAACCTCTCAACATGCAGCGTGAGAAGCAGTCTCAGAAGGTTGTGGAGCAGCCACAATTGGAGATGCAGAAGAATCTTTATAGATTTGTTGTAGATGGGATTTCTACGGAGCTTCCTACTGTTGGGAAGTGCAAGAAAGCCATGCGATTGAAGCTTGAGAGGGAGCTGGATTTGCATGCAGGTAAGAGTGAACCTCAGGATGTGGAGCAACCACAAGATGAGGATCATGGAGTGGGAGCAACCACTCATGCAGAGAAATTCCGTGCCAGATGGGCAGAGGGAGTGCATGCAACTATACCACCAGGTGAGAGGTGGGGTGACATGCATGAGTAATCCCAAGAGGATATTTCTAGGTAGGATTCATTGAGATGGTGTGGATCTCATGAATTGAACCTGGCTACGAGGTGCCCATAGAGCAGCAGTAGCATGATCAGTTGGATTGATGCGGGCAGATCAAAGTGACAGTGTTGGATACTGGAGCGCGGTTCATAGTTGACAGCAAGTGTAGAGTGCAGAGTGCATGGGTGCAGAGATCAACAGCGCAGTGGTTCCTGAAGACATGTGCAGAAGCTAAGCAGAAGTCGAAGACTTTGATGGTAGATGCATTAGACTGATTGAGTTGTTTGGAGGCTATTCAGTTTTGGAAGAGTTGCAGAGTAGATGCATGGATTTGCATGGCACTTGCAAAGGTTGCAGGGCGAATGCATGGAGTTGCATGTTGCATGCAAAGATAGTCCTTTCTTGTTGAGAGGGAGTGTTGAAGATTGCAACAAGAAATAGTGAAGGAGGCATCCTGAAACATCATTCCTAATCCTAGTTGGAAAATGATCACCAAAACTAGGAGGGGGCCACACAGGTGATTTTTAGGTGTATGCCTATTTTTAGACATGGTGAGCATATTCTATACTAAGCAGAGGCTATTTGTAGATGGTTGGTCAAATGTGAAAAATAGCTAAAATTCTATTTTTAGACATATTAGCGTAATCTATTTTTAGATTTCTAGTCTAAAAATAGATATGTCGAATATTATTAGCTCTTAATAATATTTGGACTCTAAACATTATCTTATTCTCTTGGAGCACTTCAGTTAAGTGCACAGATGTGGCACAATAGCTGACAGAAGGAATTATGTTATTTCTGAGGGTCTAGTGGAGCTATTGCATGGAGGACTTCAGTTAGAACCCATGTGACAGAGTTTTGTGGAGTTAGAGAAGTAGTTGATGGAGTTGTGTTCAGTTTAACTCAGTTAGACACAGTTGAGCTAGTTGTATCTAGTCTAACTAATTAATACACTAGTGAGAGTGGTGTGAATTAATTAATAATTAATTCACTAAATAGTAAATTAATCAACTGAAGAATACATCAGTTAACTACAGTGCATGGACAATTTTTCAGTGGAGACCAGTGGAGAGATAGGTGAAAGGGCAAGATAGACTATCTATTGTGACTATTAGTGATGCATGAATTGCATCTATATATACATTGGAGTTGCCAATGATAATAACACATTCAAGGAGAGTGGGATTACATTGAATTGGTCTTTGTAATCAGCTTGGATAGCGCAGTGGAGGTAGGCTAGCAGGAGGGGAAGATCGGTGCATGGATTTGCAAGATTGTTCCTGATTAGTGTATGACGATTGTATTGTACTGAGAGCTTGTGATAAGATTTGTATGCTTTGTATGAGATTTTCATATGATCTCCATGTTACATAATATATATTTTGGGTTTTTAGCTTCAGGCTTTCCCGTTAAACAACTGTGTTATGTGTGTTTTTATTGCTTCATGTGTTTTGCAATTGTTGATTAAATTTCCACAAGAATTATAGTGGAAGGATTCTCAGATGTTTAGCAAGAAGATAAAAATTGTTAGATCGTGAGAGTCTTCCGGATATATACATGCGTATTGTATATAATTTCTATAACTAGTTCCTAAAGATGAGCCTCAGGATGTGGATCAGCCAAAAGAGGAGGTTCATGGAGTGGAAGAAACCACTCATGCGCTCAAACATCGCAGGGCTAAGCGCGTGTCGAGCGACAAAATCTTGATGCAAATACAGATACAAGGAGCCCCCTAGATCACAATAAGAGATAGAGACAACACGATCGATTTACTAGATACATGGCTCTTATGAGCAAGTGTATTGTGACAGAGCCATCCTCTTTCAAGGAAGCTGTGGAGGACCCCGCATTGGTAGATGCCATGGTGGAAGAGTATGACTCGATTGTCAAAAACAGTGCATGGGAGATTGTCCCAAGGCCGGAAGGGAAATCAGTGGTAGGTTTGAGATGGATCTACAAACTGAAGCAAGCTGCTAACGGGAGTGTCAAGAAGTACAAGGCAAGATTTTTTTTTTGGGGCTTCTCACAGATTGAGGGGATCGACTATGAAGGGGTTGAAACCTTGCGCCTATCACAAGGTATTCTTCCATACTGAGGCATCCTAGCCTTCTCAAAGACAAAGATGGGTTGGCACATTCATCAGATGGATGTGAAGACTACGTTCCTCAACGGATTCATTGAGGAGGAGGTGTACATAGAGCATCCTGAAGGATTCAAAATCTTCAACAACGAGTCGCATGTGTGCAGGCTCAAAAGAGTGCTATATGGGCTGAAACAAGCACCTCGTGCTTGGTACACACGGATTGACAGTTATTTCACCAGACTTGGTTTCGCCAAGAGTGATGTGGATCCGAACCTATACCGAATTGTGGTGGAGGGTAAGTTGCTGATCATTGTACTTTATGTAGATGATTTGATATTGACTGGTGATGAGCTGTTGATGCTCTCATGCAAGGATGATCTTGCAAAAGAGTTTGAGATGAAGGACTTGGGCCTCCTTTATTATTTCCTGGGATTGGAAATTTGGCAGTGCAGTGGTGGACTGTTTTTTTCTCAGGGTAAGTATGCTTGGGAGATACTGGAGAAGTTCAACATGCATGGCTGCAAGCCTGTTGATACTCCTCTTCCTGGTGGTTGGAGGAAGGAGGATGCTACTTCAGTGGAGGTAGTGGATGCCACCATCGGTCAGCTGGTTGGTTCGCTCATGTGTCTAGTCAATACACGACCGGGACATATGCTATGTCATAACCGCCACAAGCTATGGTTAAGCCTACCAAGCTCTTTTGGAAGGCAGGGAAGCATGTATTGAGATATATCAGAGGCACATCGGAATATGGATTCGGGTACAGATAGTCGGATGAGGTGAAGCTGCATGGCTTCACGGATGCAGATTGGGTAGGGAGCCCAACGGACAGAAAGAGCACATCTGGAGGGATATTCAGTATTGGGTCTACAACAGTTTTTTGGTACAACAGGAAACAGAGATCCGTGGCACTTAGTTCAGCGGAGGCCGAGTACATGGCAGCAAGTTTGGCTGCATGCGAGGCTATATGGATGAGGAAGATCCTAGTTGGGTTGTTCGGTTCACACTTAGATCCTACTGTGATATATTGTGATAATCAGAGTTGCATCAAACTCTCGGTTAATCCAGTATTTCATGATAGATCTAAACACATTGACATCCGGTATCATCATATCAGAGATTGTGTGCAATGGAAGATCATGTTACTTTCATACATTCCCACGGAGGATCAGGATGCTGATATCTTGACGAAGGCGCTCACCAGGAGCAAATTCGAATACCACAGGGGCAGGATCAGGGTGGCAGATAATCCCTATCTTGTTGAGAGGGAGTGTTGAGATTCAACAAGATGATGAGCTTAGTGAAAAGAGTCACCTTCACTAAGTGGGCCTACAGGCTATTTTTGGCACAAGTCTATTTTTAGACTATGTCTATTTTTAGACATGTCGATCATATTCTATGAGTTGCAGGATGCTATTTGTGGATGGTTGGGCAAGTTGGAAAAATAAATGGACTTCTATTTTTAGACATATTGGGCGGAATCTATTTTTATATTGCCAGTCTAAAAGTAGATATGTCGAATATTATTAGCTCTTAATAATATTTGGACTCTAAACATTATCTTATTCTCTTGGAGCACTTCAGTTAAGTGCACAGATGTGGCACAAGACCTGAGAGAAGGAATTACACTATTCCTGAGGGTTTAGTGGAGCTATTGCATGGAGGACTTCAGTTAGAACTCATGTGAAAAAGTTTGGTGGAGTTATAGAAGTAGTTGGTGGAGTTGTGTTCAGTTTAACTCAGTTAGACACAGTTGAGCTAGTTGTATCTAGTCTAACTGATTGATAAACTAGTGAGAGTGATGTGAATTAATTGATAATCAATTCACTAAATATTAACTCATTAATCAACTAAAGAATGCATCATTTAACTACAGTGCTTGGAAATTTTCAGTGGAGACCAGTGGAGAGATAGGTGAAAGGGCAAGATGACTATCAGTTGTGACTATAGTGATGCATTGATTGCATCCAACACTCAGTAGAGATGCCAATGAGGATTGCATGAGAAAGGTTGGCTGAATTCGAGTTCATTCAGAGCCATTCTTCAGTAGGGATTGCATAGTAGAGGCAGACTAGCAGGTGGCAGAGATCGGTGCATAGATTTGCTAGATCAGGACCTGATTAGTGTGTAGCGATTGTATTGTACTGAGAGCTTGATATGATCAGCTTTGTATGAGGATTGTTACATGATCTCTATGACATATATTATATACAGATAGTTGGGGTTTTTAGCTTCAAGCTTTCCCATTAAAACATTGTGTTAATGTGTGTGAATTTTTATTGTTTCATGTGTGCATTGAAATTGTGTTAATTTCTGCATGTGATGATCAATGGTGGAATAGATTCTGTATTGTGCATGAAGTTAAAATAGTGTGTGATCAGGAGAATCCTGGATATATAACGCATTAGTTATATAATTTCTACAATGTAAAATTGTATCCCAAATTTAAACCAAAAAAATAAAAATGAGGATAAGTTAGACAACCCTAATATAATATGATAAAAAAATTATTTTTAATTGATTTTTTTTTATGTTTTTAATTATTTATTTGAAAAAAAAAAAATCTTAGAATGAAGACTTTTGTGATTTATGATTTATGTAAATAGTTTCCAGAGAAATCACATATCAATTTTAATTTTGACATCTTTTCTAACCACTTAGTGTGATTCATCATTAAGTAGTTCAAAACAAATTGACATTAAAATTGATATGAAATTTATCCAAAAAAATGTTTAAAAATATATATATTTAAAATATTTAAATATTTAATTTTAAAAATAAAAAATCATACCAAAAACAAAATGAATTCATAACAAAAAGTATATATATAGAAGGTTGTAAATGAAAAGATTTTTCATCAATATAATAATAAAAGATAAAAAACATTTTTTTACACTTTTACATATTTTGAGTAAAATATTATAATATATAATTTTAGAAAAAAACTAATTATTTTTTATTTTTAATATAAAAATTGAAGTTTAAAACGAATAAGATAATGTTTCTAACTTTTTTTTAATTAATAAAAAAATTTAATTTTAATAGATGATTATTATTCATTTGAAGTAATTTTTATTAAAATATTAAATTAAGAATAAAAAATATATTAATTTTTTTAGTTTTTTAAGTTGTCTGTGATTTTATGTAGAAATTATACAAACATATGTATATCAATGGATTCAATCTCATCAAGAAATGTATTAAAGATAGATACTGAATCTTTTTACAAATCAATTGCGGAAAATAAACACAGTCGCCAATCACAACAAGTAAAGAAAGAAGAAAATCAAACCACAACACAAATATTTTCCCAGGGAAATCTTGCTGCTCAAAACCCCTCTATATTATATTGTATATTCACCAAGGAATCATGAAACAATTACAATGCACTCTACACACAAGAGTCTCCTGCACTCTCACAACTGTCTCACACTGATCCAGACAAAATCGACCAATACTTAGCCAATTTTCAGTCTCTTCTCACCCTGCCTTGGTTTTGCAATTCATGAGGAATGTAATCCCTATTCCTTAGGAATTTCAGCCTTTCTCAACTGCATTAGTATCATGGGAAATCCTGTGGTGTTTTAATTGCATCTGGGTAGTTTGCTAATAACACAACTGATAGTCAATTTCCCTTTAACCTTTGTCTAAACTGGGTCTCCACTGGAACTGACATGCATGTAGCTATTAATAGTAAATCATCAGTAGCTATTAATCTCCAGTGCAACAAACAATTACAACTAGTTCAACTGACTTTAACTCACTTAGTTGAGTTAACTGATTTCTCATGCATTAAACTCATGCACTTAACTACAACTTGAACTCTAAAACATATAGAATCACTCTGCATGCCTCACCAACCACCCTCAACTCGAAATTCATGAGCTAACTGAGTTTATCACACTTAGTCTATTACAAGTGATTATGAGATAAGATTACATTTTATTGTCCAATTTAAATAAGGGATAATTAAATTAGACACATTTCCAATTTATTAAATAAATTTAATTGTACACTAATGTATCGCTAGGACCCATCATTACATGACTTATGGTCCCACACTAGTGTAGGTTTTGTCATGTTGTTTCTGGATCCCAATTTCATTGTTTCTTGTTGCAAATTTCAACACTCTCTCTCAACAAGAAAGGAATCAATTTGTCCCGATCCGATACCTTGGAATGTCCTTGCATGCGCACATGCAGCTCTTGCATGCGACATGCAACTCTTACATGCAACACTTCTCTAGTGTTTCTCACACATGCAACTTTTGCATGCAACACTTCACCATTTTTTCTCGCGCATGAAACTTTTGCATGCAACACTTCTGAAACTGAACAGCTTCCAAACAATTGAATCAGTATAATGCATCTATCATCAAAGTCTTTTGACTACTGCTAGCTACTACACATGTCTATTGGATTCCCTGCGTTGTTGACATTTGCATCCATGCACTCTGCACTGCTACCAACTCTGATCTACGCTCCAATATCCGACACTTGTCACTCTGATTTTTGTCTTAATGACATATGACTGCATCAATCTAATTGATCATGCTACTATTGTACTGTGGGCTCCTCATAGCCAGGCTTGATCCATGAGACACACCATCTCAATGAACCCTGCCCAAATTTCTTCTTGGGATTAATTTTGCACATCGCCCCACCTCACACCTGGAGGTATAGCTGCATGTACTCTCTCTGCCCATCTGGCTTGAAATTCCCCCCCCTTGGAGGTCTATGCATGAGTGATTTCTGCCACTTCATGATCCTCATCTTGTGGCTGCTCCACATCTTGAGGTTCATCCTTAGGAACTAAGAGTTCCTCATCTGAATGCAAATCAAGCTCCCTCTCAAGGGACAATCGCATAGCTTTCTCACACTTCCCCATGGTACATCCCTTGCATGTGTCTATATACACAAGAGTACCCTTTGGAAGCCCCGTAGAAATCTGTTGCATGACCTTCAAAGCTCCATGGTGTAGATGGCCCAACCTCTTGTGCCATAACTCATCCTCATCCACTTTTTTTGCTTTACCCATCAATGTTGCGCAGTGCTCTACATCAAGTTTATAGAGATTCTTCACATGAATCCCAATATTATTGGATTTTCCCATGGCTTTATTGCGAAGGAAATCTTTCCCTTCACTAAAATCCACCTCATAACCTATATCCTCTAAAATTGCAACTGAAACTAAATTATTTTTCAAGCCTGGTACATGCATTACATATTTTAATAAGAAAGTTTTACCTAACTGTCTCTGGAAGATAGATGTACCAATCCTGGTAGCAATGTACCACCTGTCATCACCCATTTCGATATGCATCTGGAGGTCCTTCTCCTCCAAGCTATTGAAAATTTCTTTGTCTCCCGTCATGTGGAAAGATGCACCACTATCCAAGTACCACACTGATCACATTGCACTTGACACCATGCATTTAATGTGTGAGAATTCAAGCTAAAATTGCGAGGCCAAAGCCTCACCAACTGCAAATCCTGAAGCCTTCTTTTTCTTCTTCTTTTGTGGTCAATTAGTGGCATAATGTCCATGCTCGTGACAGTGAAAACACTTCACTCTGGACATGTCACGTTCATTTCCTTTTTTGCGGGACTCAGATTTGGAACGGGATTTCTTTCCCTTCCCCTTCTTCGCCTTACTAGCTAAGGCTCAATTTTATTCATCATCTATCTTAGATGAAGATCAATCCCTGGTATTTCGCATGAATTCTTCTTGCTCCAAATCTGACCAAAGTTGTTCCCAATATGGCAGCTTCTCCCTCCCATTGACAAAGTCGTGATAACTATGCCAACTCTTGGGAAGGCCTAGAAGAGCTAGGCTTACCAAGTCATCATCTGCGACAGTAATTCTGATGCTCCCAAGCTCATCTCGACATTGGAAAAACTTGGTTAAATATTTCAGAATAGTGTCGTCTTTCTCCATTTTGATTTTCATGAGCTTGTCCTTCAGTGCCAATTTTCTATGATCACTACTACTCTGAAACAGATCTGTCAAAGCCTTCCACATTCCATATGGAGTTTCTTTTCCATGGAGACTTGAGACAATGTGGCCTCATACTCCCTCCAATAAGATCCTCCTCGCCCTTGTAACCTTCTTTTTCCAAGCATCAATATTTGCGGCATCTACTGCAGCGGGTTTGGGAATGTCATTATCAATGAATTATTTCAACTCATTGTCATCCAACACTGTCTCCATTCTGTCTTTCAATGCAATATAATTAGAGCTTCCCTTGAGTGCATACTCCAATCTCAAGCCATTGAAAGCCATTTCAATCTTGATCTACTTGTCGCGCCAAGAATACTTTTGCAAATTCGAATTCTATTCAGTAGTAAGCTCAATTTCTTCTCCACTATAGTGAATTCCTACGCTCTAATACCATGTAGAAATTATAAAAAAATATGTATATCAATGGATTCAATCTGATCAAGAAATGTATTAAAGCTAGATACTGAATCCTTCTACAAATCAATTGCGAAAAATAAACATGATCGCCAATCACAACAAGTAAAGAAAGAAGAAAATTAAACCACAACAAAGATATTTTCCCAGGGAAAGCTTGTTGTTCAAAACCCCTCTATCTTCTATTGTATATTCACCGAGGAATCATGGAACAATTACAATGCACTCTTCTCACAAGAGTCTCCTGCACTCTCACAACTGTCTCACACTGATCCAGACAAAATCGACCAATACTTAGCCAATTTTCAGCCTCTGCTCAACCTGTCTTTCTTGCACAATTCATGAGGAATGTAATCCCTATTCCTTAGGAATTTCAGCCTTTCTCAACTATGCTAGTATCATGGGAAATCATGTGGTTTTTTAACTTCATATGAGCAGTGTGCTAATAACACAACTGATAGTCAACTTCTCTTTAACCTTTGTTTCAACTGGGTCTCCACTGGAACTGACATGCATGCAACTATTAATAGTAAATCATCAGTTACATGGTAGATCATTGCATGTGAATTAAATCCGATTTAATTCACTTGACCTCTAACTAGTGCAACAAACAGTTACAACTAGTTCAACTGACTTTAACTCACTTAACTGATTTAACTAATTTCTCATGCATTAAACTCATGCACTTAACTGCAACTTGAACTCTAAAACACATAGAATCACTTTGCATGCCTCACCAACCACCCTCAACTCGAAATTCATGAGCTAACTGAGTTTATCACACTTAGTTAACTATTACAAGTGATTGTGAGATAAGATTACATTTTATTGTCCAATTTAATTAAGGGATAATTAAATTAGACACATTTCCAATTTATTAAATAAATTGAATTGCACACTAATGTATCGCTAGGACCCATCATTACATGACTTGTGGTCCCACACTAGTGTAGGTGCTTTCATGTTGTTTCTGGATGCCAATTTCATTGTTTCTTGTTGCAAATTTCAACACCTTCCAAGCTTGATGAGTCTTGACCTAGGGGCATCTAAGCTGACAAACTCACATGGGGATCACACACACCAGTCATACCAGTCATCTTTGTGATCTTCCAATCTTGATGAGTTGTGACCCAGGGGCATCTAAGCTAACAAAGTCACCTGGGGATCGCACACACCAGCCCTAAGTTGACTAGATTTTTTAGCATGGGTCGCATACACCAACCCTAAGCTAACTTGATTTTTTAACATTTCTCCTCCCCTAGCACAGGTCACAACCATCCCTGGTGAGGTTCGATCCTCGGTAGCCTTGCAAAGGAAGCTAATCCTCAACCAATTGTGCTAATAAGACTTACCTTAAGTATAGCTTTAAAATTAAATTATTATTATTACTTAAAAATATTATTTTTATTTTATAATATATATTAATAATAATATAGTAAGGAATTTTGGATATATCATGTGGTTAAATATATTTTAACGGGCAAACCATTGTGATGATAATCACGGCTTTTCAAAGAAAACGATTTCCTTGATTTATGTTTCTTTGATTTATTGACACCTATATTAATGTTATCGTAGTCAATAATTGATTTTTGATATAGGATGGCGTGTGTATTAATTAGTATATTTATTAATACGAATTTTTGTATTTATTGTAACATCTACCCTTATCATAATTAACATTAACATTAATCTAATAATAACTTTTCCTGGAAGCTCTCGCATAAGTAGTTATACTTTACCTTTTCATTTAAGTTACCGTCTAATTTTTTTTTGACGTTTTAATACAATCGCGTGTGTCGTCATAGTTATCTTGGTGCTAGGACCTAAATTATCAACCTAATGCATCCATGTTTATGGAACCTTGTTATATGAATTATTATTAGTATATTCAAGGGGAAGGGAACACTAAAGATAATATATAAGTTGGATATTTTGTAAAAGTATCCTAATTTTTTTAGGATAGTGAATTGTGGTCTATTATATTCCATTAATATTTTGATATTCAGAAATAATTGTAATTTAATTATGTTCTATAAACATTTTGAAATTTAAATATTTTAAAGATATATTTTTTATTTATGGTTTTCTAACTTAATAAAAAAAAATTATTTTAATATTTTTTTTGGTTTTCTTTATTTGTAAAGTAGAGAAAAAGACACTACAATAGAGCCATTAAACTTTAAGCAACCCCATGTATGTACAACTTGCAACCTTACAACAATGCCATAATTACTAATTTATGTGTAATTTTTATTAAGTTATTAATTTTTCCTTCTATTATTGTGTATAGAATAATGTTTAGAACATATGAGAAGAGACATTATCGGCCCCTCCCTATTATTATAACTAGATTATTTGCATGCACCATTGAATCAAAACTCACTTTCAATCCAATATAAGTTTGCATGCAAATAATTTGATATTATGCAGTGGGTTGTTTATTACTTACCAATCAAAAACTTGATACGCCAATTACAAGAAAATAGTTATACACTCTTTTTGTTTTCCAACTATGCTAAAACTAGCAATTGCACCACATGTTGCAAAGGAAACGTCGTAAGGTGGTAACATAGGAAATAGTAAAAACACATGATAATGTAGGATAGAAGGACGAAGTAAAAATTATATGCAATTTTGCTACAATAGTTAAGAATGACGGTAGTTTGAGGAATCCAATCAATATATGTTTTTTCAAAAGTATGCTTCTCTAGAATTTCTTTAGTATGTACTTGCCAACTGTATAAACCAATACATGTATGTTCTCTTGTGGTACAAGGGCACATTGTTTCCATGGTGCCACCAATAGATAAATGGAAGGAAAAAAGGTCCGCTTTCTATAACCTCCAATTTTCTTTGGAAAAAATATCCAAGATATATCTTATATCTAGAAAATAGCACTATGTGTTTTACTTCTCATCAACAAATTTTAATTTTCACACTAGAGTGCTCACAAACAAACAATTTTTCAACCTCTAATTTTCTTTGGAAAAAATATCCAAGATATATCTTATATCTAGAAAATAGCACTATGTGTTTTACTTCCAATCAACAAATTTTAATTTTCACACTACAGTGCTGACAAACAAAGAATCATAAACATATGCATTTGAATCATAAAATATATACGCTTTTATTTTTATATTAGCTAGATTACCTAATTCTTATGTCAATACCTTTTTTCATTTTAATATCAATTTTTTTATAACAAACATATTTCCTGAAATTCTAGATAAAAAATTATTTTAATAAACATTTTTTTATAATATTTTTACTTACTAGTAATCTAGTATAAAAGAAGAGCATCTATGTTTGTCTAAATAAGGAGAATAATTTCTTTGGAAAAAATATCCAAGAAATATATTATATTGCCTAATTCTTATTTCAATACCTTTTTTCATTTTAATATCAATTTTTTTTTATAACAAACATATTTCCTGAAATTCTAGATAAAAATTTATTTTAATAAACATTTTTTTATAATATTTTTACTTACTGGTAATCTAGTATAAAGGAAGAGCATCTATGTTTGTCTAAATAAGGAGAATAATTTCTTTGGAAAAAATATCCAAGAAATATCTTATATCTGATTGCATATGGATTTGAATCATAAAATATATAAGCAATTATTTTTATATTGGCTAGATTGCCACTAAACAATGCATTTGAATCATAAAATATATACACAATTATTTTTATATTTTATACACCAACTTTTTTCATAAAGAAATTTCTAAATAGTGATTTTAATTATATTTTATTATCTTTTAAATATTTTATAATTTAAAGTAATTTTAATTATATATTAATTTATTCTTCCTATATTTTTAATTATAAATGGCCAAATAGAAAAAGGTTTGGAAAAATCAAGTTTTAAATGATAATATTAGGCATATACATAATAATTGTGTTTCAAAAAATATATAAACCTTAATTAGAAATCAAACCAATCAATAGATGGATCACTATAAAACAATAGTTCATAGTTACTAAGAGAAAAAAAAATTAGAAGTATATTTCTTATAACTATTCAAATATATTATTTTTTAATGTTTAAAAAAAAATGGGAAAATTATAATTTTGACAACTTCGAAAATTTCTTAAAAATTATTTATTGCAAATAAAATTATATACATAATCAAAACTTATACTTTCACATTTAAAATAATAAATTGTAGAAATTTTGGTATTAATTTATATAACTATCTATTTTATAAATTATATAATTTGTTGTTCAATAAATTGAATTTTTATACAAATTCCATATTACACATAATCATAAAAATTCCATATTATTTTGCATTTTATTTTATTACCATATTTTATTATTTATAATGTAATAAGATAAGTCTTACAACTTTATACTTACTCAAAATTCCAAAAAAAACATTTTAGTAAAATAATCATAAAATTTACTAAAATTTATCTAAATTTAATAAATATATTTACAAATTATTAATTTATACATAAAAAAATAAAAAAATAAAAAATAACACACATCAATAATCTCCTTTACATCCTAAATCATAGGCTAATATATATTAACATGAATTTCATTAAATACTTGTGTGTATTATTCGCTATTAGAACTTCTAATGCACGTATTATTTGAAGAATTGAATAGAACAATCTAAATTCCGAAATTTTTCTATCATTATGGTTCAATTTAGTAACTATAATTAATTATTTGGTTCAAACCAAATAGAATTTCCTATTTTTTTCTTCTTATTATGATTGAATTTGATAACTATAATTAGAACATCACATCACCAATTATTTTCATAAAGAAATTTCTACATAGTGAATTTAATTATATATTATCATCTTTTAAATATTTTATAATATAAAGTAATTTTAATTATATATTAATTTATTCTTATAATAATTTTAATTATAAATAAAAAAATAAAAAATAAATTGAAAAAATCCAGTTTCAAATGATAATATTAAGCATATACATAATAATAATTCTATTTCGAAAAATATATAAACCTTAATTAGAAATCAAACTTGCATTTCACCCACTTATGTTAATTTTAAATCATATGGTGAGGGGGAATTTATTGAAGCATACCTCTCTAAAATCGCTAATCAATATCTTTAATTTCACTTGCATTTCACACACTTCTGTTAATTTTAAATCATATGGTGAGGGGAATTTATTGAAGCATACTTGTCTAAAATCGCTAATCAATATCTTTAATTGCAATTTGCAAGTTTGATTGAATGCGTCTTTTTTGGATCAATAATAAAAAATTATGTCAAAGTTCGTTGAAGTGATCTTCCACAACAAAAGTTATAAATATGAGGCTTACATCTTTGCATAATATATTCAATGGTTTAAAATGGTAGTCTTCCACAGAAATCACTCGTTGTTACTCACTATATTACTGATAGATTTTCGTATTTTACATAATATTTCAGAAATAGAAGCAGCAGCAGCAACCTCTATCTCAAAAAATCCAATCGATCCTCCATTTGGGAAATAGTGTGAATGATTTCCAACTCTGAATGCCATTATTAATGTTTTACATTTGCTTTTACCATTGACAAGAATTTGGATAATACTTCAAAATAATCTTATATTAGTTTGAATTAATTATATGGAACATATTTATAGTTCTTTTTAGAATAGGCTGCACTCTCTTTGGATCTGGTTTATAAGTAAAAGTCTGTTTTAAGTAAAAATCAGTTTCTCAGGCTTACTAAAAAAGGAGATGTATCTCGAGACCAAATTTATGAAGTTCCCTGGAAATTAAAAAAATAAGTTTTTGAATCTTCGCCTTTCATTCTATAAACTCAGCCTTTGTTTCACTTACAATAATACAATTCAATATGATTTGAAACTATGCAAATATTTTTTTCTTTTAAATGGAAAACAACTGAAATCCGATTGAAACCTATTATATGTGTGTGTGTGTGTGTGTGTGTGTGTGTGTGTGTGTGTTTGTATACCTTTCTCCCCAACCTGAGGATCGCCACCCTGCAACATCCATGAACATCCATGAGAATTAATTTGTCCTTGGGAAATCTAATCTTTAGCTCCCGCAATTGCAAAGGTGTCTGCAAGATGTTCATTTCTTTCAATTACAATAAAGATGTGAATGATTCTTATAGCTAAAACCCTTCATGTTCGTTTGAAACCCTGTTAATAGCGAATAAACACAAAATTTTATTGACAAATCTATAGTTACCTGTGATTCACGTAGCCACAATGTTTCCAGTTCGCTCCCTGGCACTTTCAAAACCCTTAAATTCTGCATGGGAATCCAGGAAGGCAGGGAAGAGTAGGGATACTTGTAGCAGCGGAGCCATATGAGATTGGGACAATGCACCCTCCTCAAAATGTGTTCCAAGTGACCATCTTCAGTATCAAGGATTTGTAGCTTTCTCATACTGATACGGCCATAATGTGTATTGTATGATTTGAGTGAGGCAAAGTTTTCATAATCATCAACATCACGATGAGCAGCAGGAGGAGCTGTTCCAATTCCCCACAATTCGGATCTGTCCTGCTCATTTAATAAAAACTACCAAGAGTTAACATAGAAACTCAGCCTTTGTTTCACTTACAATAATACAATTCAATATGAATTGAAACTATGCAAATATTTTTTTCTTTTAAATGGAAAACTGAAATCCGATTGAAACCTATTATATATATATATATATATATATATATATATATATATATGTTTGTATACCTTTCTCCGCAACCTGAGGATCGCCACCCTGCAGCATCCATGAGCATCCATGAGAATTAATTTGTCCTTGGGATTTAAAGTAGAGTTTCCCGCTATAAACAGAAGGTTTCCGCTCCAGCCGTAAACAATACAGGTTTCCGCTTCAGCGGTAAACAATACATCCACTGCAACAAACAAGCGATTTTTCCACATTGTGTGTGCAGTTTACAGGTTTCCGCTTTAACGGTAAACAATACATCCATTGCAGCTACAAACAAGAGATTTTTCCACATTGTGTGTGCCTACCATAAAAAATACATCTAATGCAGCTGCAAACAAGAGATTTTACACATTGTGAATGTGTGCTATGTTCGAGGATAATGAATCTTGGTACGCAATTTTATCAGATGGACGCTGCCTATATGGACGCTGCGTGGTTTGGAGTAAAAGGAGGGAACTTGAGATACGGGAAAATCTGGTGGTAGGGAATATGGTTATAAATTGTAACTGTTTAATACCAGTTTTTGATCAAATGGTACATAATGTTTCAATCGTCTAACACTAAAATCTATGGCTCAAAATAATACAGATGGCATAGGAGGAAAGTTGTTTTCAAATAATAACGCCTTACGACATAATTATTTTGTCAAAGGAAAAAAGATAACTTGGTTCAAGTATTTTATATTAAAATAATACCTAATAGCAAATGCATTTGAAATTAGTGGATGTGTTAGAACTTATTTTCTTGAAATAAACTTAGATGTAAATGATTCATCATATTTTCAACTGATATAATTCTTTAAATCTACCAAAAGCCATAGTTCTTACTTGAAAATGGTATATTCATAGAAGCTTCACAAATATCATGTCTTCACAAAGAATATCACTATAGTGAGTATTATGTCTTCACAAAGAATATCACTATAGTGAGTATTTATGCCTTGGTAGACCTAACATCTCGAGGCATTATTTTTTAACATTTGATGATTAAGTGGTTGGCGCAATGTGATGTTATCCCCTCCTCCTGATTTCAAATCCCATAGCGGGCATCTTTGGTTGGTTGTGCTCTAAGGGATCAAAGAGAATTCTCGACCACCCTCGTGGAGTCTCAACTCTTGCTAAGTTATAAATTCCTGGTATATCTAGCTTATAAGTTGTTGGATATACTCTTATTGGTTGTTGGATATACTCTTGGTGTTGTTGGATATACTCTAGGTTTGATTTTGGGCCTAGCCCATATTAATACAACAAGTTATTAACTTACCATCGTTTAAAAAAACAAAACAAAACATTGGACATTTTCTTTTATTTGGATGTAGAGAAGGCTTGAAAAAGCTAGATATGGATTCTTTTACTTTGAAGCCACATTGTATTTATGGGTTAACTTATTTTGGCATTTACATGAAATGTATGAGTCGAGTGATCAATTTCCCAACAAGCCATGTTCTTTCTTCAAGTACTAGGTTTCCATAAAATAGCCACAAAATTAAGGATCTCCACACACACATCATGTTATTTTAACCATATAAAAGTATAACACATGGTCATTCATTGGTGAGTGACTAAAACAATATAATTTGATGTTGTATAATTTTTACTATTTTTATCTATTTTTTTATAAATGAAATAGTAGGTGAACATTTAGTAAATTAGATAAAATAAAGATTAAAAAATGAATAATTCAAAAAATGATAATAATAGTAAAATAATAAAAATATTATTATTATTTTCATTTTCTGAATAAAACATAATTTGATGTTGAATGATTCCTACAATATTTAAATAATCCCTAGTATAAAATAATTAAACAATTAATGAATTAAATAAAATAAAGAAAGAGAGAAATATTTTTTTTTTTGTAAGTTGAGGCTATATAGTGGTCATGTTGAGATTAACAATATTTTTTGTTTTTTTGTAAGTTAAGGTTATATCATGATCATGTTGAGAATAATAATATGTTTTTTTTTTTTGTAAGTTGAGGCTACATCATGGTCATGTTGAGAATAACACTCCAATAGGGTTGGGAATTGAACCAATGACTTAGCATCTAGGAGTGTCTATATATCATCACCATCTATCATCTATACAAGACTAGGTAGACTTTACAAACTTAACCTTTGGCTTGAGAAACCACGACCCAGAGGTATCTAAGCCATCAAAAACCATAGGGAATTGCACCGGACCTAACCCACACAAGCTCTTAACATGGCTATATTTTTTCCTAGAGAGTTTCAAAACTGTGACCTTCATATCGCGAAGTGAATTAATCAAGAGAAAAAAAAATAAAAAAAAATTAAATGATAATCATATTAAAAAAAATGAGATTACTCACTATTATTTTCATTTAATTTTATTTTCAATTTATTAAAATAATAGAAAAATATCATGAAATATAATTTGAAATGATTCATATGAATTTTACCTTATATGACATGATCTAACTATTAGATGAAATGATTTTTTGGCGAGAAATCTGGAATACAATTTTGAGGAAGATTGTGATTTCTTATTATTTCAAATGCACTTTTGAAAGCATAAATGGTTTCAACGCCCTAAAAAACTTTGAAACGCTCAACTTTACAGATTAAACTATAATATACCTTTAAACTATTAACGTTTACAATTTTTAAGGAAATATTCTTATTTAATTATCATATTTAATATTTAATCAAAACAATTTCGTTAGGGTTTTATTTAGTTACACATATTCCATTACAGATGCATACTATTACACATATTCCATTATAGATGCATGCTATTTTTTTCTGCATTCACTCTACGAGAGGAGAAAAAAAAGGTTAATGGTATTCTCATAAAAACAAAGAGGGAAACAAGCTGAAAAACACTGCTTGAAAATGCAAGGATGAGAGTGTACAGTTAAAAGAGAGACCAGCTGGTTGAAAAGGCAAGGATTGCAGTTGAAAGGGAGACCATTGGTTAAAAAATCAAGGACAAGAGTATGCATTCAAGGAAAAGAGTGTGCATTGATCCTCTCTGGGTGCGGATCCCACATCGTGGCCATCCTTCAATTCATGGTAATGTAACTTGATAATTTCTAGAGCAATGTAGTTTTTGATACAATTATGATACAGTCGTAGGAGTTGTTTGGCACTATTATGGCATAGTAGAAGTTCTTATTAAGAGCATTGGTCAGAGTGGTTAGAGGTAAGCATGTTCAAGCATGTCCATTATGTTTTATTTTGAGAAGAAACGTATAGATTTGCATGGTTGATAATGAATCCATTTTCTTCGAAATAGGTGAATATAGATAAAAAAAAAATTGGAAAAGATTATGGGAAAATAGTAAAAAATAATTATTATTTTGCTCATGGGTTACATATACCAAAGAAAAAAGTATTGCATAGGGTATTTCATAAGTTTATTAAGATGTGAGTTAAAAACATTCGCTATTGATTATTTGTACCTAACTTATTTTCCAATCTCATTATAAACAAGTTTTATCCTCATATCAAGATGAAATAAAGATATGAGAAAATATTTCATGGGAAGAGATAATAAGTTGAGATTTCCCTTTTTGAGGTGAAATATGTAATTGTGGTTAAAGATAATATATGATGGAATTATCTTCTAAAAATTATACACAGATATAACATAAGTCATAGTCTTTGGAAATAATATTTTATCTTGTGCGTGAAAGATAATTCCACTGTGTTAATTCCTTTGCAAGAGTTTGCAAAATTTACATGTTCTCATGGGTAAAAAGACAAGTGAAAGATAAGTCCACTTTGTTAATTCATTTGCAAGAGTTTGCAAAATTTACATGTTCTCGTGGGTAAAATGACAAGTTATTTGTGTGTTGTATATTGGATAGTTTGACTTATTGCATGGTTTACTGCATAAAAGGTTAACTTTGTTATTATTTAAAAATAGATTTTCTAGTTCTTATGCACAAAATAAAGGTTAATTATGCTACTTTTTTTAAAAGAATAATGGCTCTTGAAAAGATTGCATGGCCAGTTCTTGATTTAAGTGTATAAAAGGTTAAGTTAACCTTGTTATGGTTTCCTAGTTTTATGCATAAAAGACGATTATCCATGATAGTTTTGTGAAAGGGAAACATGAGAAACTACATGTAGAAAGACAAAGATACTAGGTTAAATTAAATTCCTTTTTGAAAAATAAGTATGTATGTGTTTACATGAAAATAATAGTTTATGATGGTATAATTCTAAGAAGGGAATATGTTGTGCATATTAAGTAAAGGCTATTAAGATAAGCTCTTGCATGCACAAGGAATAGTCATTGTGTTATTGAGATATGTTCTTTGCATGGATAGAAGAAATATTGAGCTATGTTTCTTTAGGGAGAATTATATGAGATTACTTTATGCTATCATAATTATTATGTTATTTTTGTTTGGAATGAGATCATGTATATGCATGCAAGATTTGTATTAGCTTTCATTGAAAAGAATATACAGTTGTATGTGGGAAATGATATCATGTTGTGTTAGCCTACATTGGGAAAGAAGATGGATTACATGCATAAAAGCCATAGTAATGTGTTGGTTTCCTTGGAATATATATGTGGGTAATGCTGGTATAATCTTTAGAAAATAATACATGTATTTGTATGTTTTATTATGCTAATTTCATGGAAAATAAAACATGTTTTTTCATGTCTTATTATGCTAAAATTTCCTTGAAAAGAAAACATGTGAAAGAAGATGTATTGCATGCATAAAAGCCATAGTAATGTGTTGGTTTCCTTGTAACATATATGTGGGTATTGTTGGTATAATATTTGGAAAATAATACATGTCTTTGTATGTTTTATTACATTAGTTTTATGGAAAAGAAAACATGCTTTTGCATGCCTTATTATGCTAAAATTTCCTTGAAAAGAAAAAATGTGTTTGCATACTTTATTGTGTTAAGAATTCCTTTGGGAAGATTCTGTTGGAAACTATATGCATATGCATGCATAGGAACAACATTCGTTGTGATTATCTTTATTTATTTATTTGCATGTGCCAAAAGTAATAGCTGAAGGGTAACACATGTTTGCATGCTTTAGTGTGTTAAGAATTCCTTTGGGAAGATTATTTTGGAAACTATATGCATCTGCATGCATAGGAACAACATTCGTTGTGATTGGATTTCTTTCAGTATTTTCATGCACCAAAAGTAATAGCTGAAGGGTTAGTTATTTTGATAAACATTAAGTAGTAACTGATGTATTAGGTTCTTTTAAAGAAATTATTGGCAGTTGTAGCTATTTTTATTGCAAGAATGTGTGATTATGCTAGGGAAATATTAGTTAATGTGATTGCTTATAAGCTAAGTCACTTGATACGGGGATACGGGGATTCGAGGAATCGGATTCGGGTATAGTGACCCCGAGAATAGGATACTTCTGGGATACGATACATTATATATTATTTTATTAAAAATATATATATATTAATATATTAAAAATTAGATATTTTTTACACAAATTCATACAAAATTCATTGATTCAAACATAGATACTCATGAGTCATACATGATCATTGATCATTGATACATTGATACACCATACATGATACTATTGTTAAATTTACTCAGAAAGACAAGATTGAAGATAGTAAGATACTATAGTTTTCTCATTAAGTCATCAGAATCAAAATGTGTTACATAAGTACACTGCCAATGGCAAATAGAAATAGAAAATACAAAAAAACTACAGTCTACAAGACTACAATCCTGAAGCCTCAATGAGTCAGAGTCATCAATCTTCATCATCATAATCAGCATCACTGTCCTCATCCCGATCATCATGCTCACCACTACTCTCCTATGGCTCTGATGCATCCTCCTTCTCTGTCATCTCTGCATCTGCTGGTGTGGAGGATGATGCCTCTACTCCATCATCAAATGTGACAGGCTCTAGCACTGGCGCATTGAGATCCAAGTTGGCCAATGCCAACTCAACACTGTTGTCTAGACCCATATCATTAGGAAAGACATCCCACATCTTTGTCTTACCCTTCAACCAATCCTGCCTCTGCCTGTAGATGAGACGAAGGTTGGTGTGCACATACATCGTTGTCTCTGCCCTAGACTGCTCAAGCCTGCTCTTCTTCACACTATACAAATTCCCATATGTGCTCCAATTCCTCTCGCAATAAGAGGATGAAGTCACCTAAGAGAGGAGCCTCATGGCTAACTGCTGTAGAGGAGGGCTTGTTTCCCCATGAGTTGCCCACCAATACTAGGGATTCTTAGCCCCCCTGTCTCGAATCACATCATAGCCTGCAAATCGCCCAGTGCCAGTGGAAAAATATGTAAAGGCATCCTCCACCTCATCAAGGGATGCCCTATCCTGAAAAATCCTCCTCAATTCATCTTTCCTCCCCTGTGAGATTTCAACATCCATGTGAGGAGGGAATCTACGGGAAGCTCCACCATTCAGCCACTCATGGCTGTAGTATTTTGGGTTCAAGGAGTGAGCCAAACAATGTAAAGGTGTGCAATTTTTGTCCCATATGCTGACAAGAATATCCTGTATGACGGTGAAGAAGGCCTCAGGTGATGTCTCATACTCTGGGCACTGACTCTGTAAAACAATGGTCCTCATAGACTCAATAATGGAATCCCATCCCTCATAAACCTCTCTTAGGATGGGTTGGTCTGTATCTACAAATCGGAGCAAGGAAATGATAAGCTCCATGATCTGAATAACTAGATCTACCTTCTCCCACCATATATCATCCAACACTGTGTCCTTCACCTTCTTTGAGGCTGCTTGATCCGTCTTTCTCCAAAAATACCAAAACTCTGAAATAACCATGGACCCAAGAGCGATCTTGACCTCCCTCAACCTCTTCAACATGATGAATGAAGAGGCAAACCATGTATCTGAAATCTTCAACAATGATAGATTGATGTACTCCTTGTAGATAGTGAGGGAATTTGTATGGTTTTGTACAAAGTTGCAGATATGTCGTGCATCCTCAATAATGGCTCCAATCCAAATCACATCAGAAGCAATATATTTCAGTGCCAAGTTCAATGAATGGACAATGCAAGGTGTCCAAAATACTTGTGTATATTTTGCTTCCACAATCATGCCAGCGGCCTTGCAAACAGGTGCATTATCTGTAATGATTTTCACACAACAATCCACACCTACATTTTCAATAACTTTAAGAAATAACTCACCCATATATTGTGCATCCTTGTACTTTCCAAGTGCATCCACTGATTTCAAGAAAACTGGACCATTCAAGGATGACACCATGAAGTTGATGAGTGGGTGGCATGCTGGATTTATCCATCCATCAGAAAAAATGCTAACCCTAGATGTTGGCCATGCTAATTTAATAGGCTCAAGAATTTTGTCCACCTCTTTCTTTGCCTTTGTCAACAATGTGGTTCTGAGCTTCTCTGACCCAGGAGGCACATACCCTGATGGAGCCCCATGACTAAGAGCTCGACACATCTCAATAAATAGAGGTGATCGTGCAACATTAAAGGATATGAAGTTCTGATAGAAAAAAAAAAACAATGGTGAGATCAAGCTCTTCCCTCTTCTCTTTTTGGAAAATCTTGTCCATTGGACCAACTGCAGTTTCCTTTCTATTTGTTGATTCTCCCTTACTAAAAGTCTCAAAAGGGAACTTGTTGTTGTTTTTCCTTAAGAATGGAAGGGGGTCATCATTCTTGTTTTTTTAATTTTGCTGCCACATTTGCCTCACCAATACCCTGCTCTTTCTCCAATTCCTTCCTCTTTGGTGATTCAATTTTTGTACAACATTTAATTCCACAACCTGGAATACCCAAAAAATGAGCTTTCACATGGAAATATGTGCAAGTGAACTTGCCATGGCAAAAATTGCATTTCCGTGAACAATTTCCTCCTCCTCCTTTTTTTCCTACCCCTTCCTCTCTTGTCACATATTTCCACAATGGGTATTTGGGGTCAAAAATTTGTTTTCCCTGCACATTTGAAGCTGTTGTTGCAGCCCCACTTCCAATGGATGGAATACTTGCAGACCCTGGTGAAAGAGGGACAGGTGGGGCATCTCCAATGGGGACATTCTTCCCCTTTCTTTGCCCCTGTCTTGCTGCCTTTGATTCATCCATGAATACTGTAAAAAATAAACAAAAATAACCAAATATATAAAACATATGCACATGCAAACACTAACAGCAAACTAAATACAAAATATAGAGGGACAGTGCACTTACCGGATGCTCAAATCTCTTCGAAATAAATCCCTTTCTCCTTGCTCATACTTGCTCCTTGCTCACCCTAGCTCCTTTTCACTTCAAAAAATGAAATGGGTGAGAAACAATGAAGAAAAAACTCACTTTATAGAAGAAAAAACACTTTTTTTTTAACCGGCGGGTCTAGCCGTATCTGATTCACCGGGTACGACGTATCCATACAAGGTACGGTCAAGATACGCCGTACCCGGTAAATTGGGGGCGAATTGGGTGCGAATTTGTATCCGATACGGGGATTCGGGATTCGTTGACCCTTTTGGACGAATCCAGTTACTTAGCTTATAAGTAGCGAATATGCAGTGTTGTTAAAGGAAGCATGTTGTGATATTTTACTTGCATGTCTTGCATGTAATGAATGTACATGAATAGATGCAGAAGTATCACTAGTATAGATATGTGAATGGGTTGATTGATACTTTATGAATCTTGACATTAATGTATGCTAAAGACATCAATAGAACGAAATGATGGTGGCTTATGCAAATGATATATTATGCTTAACATGGTGGTGGGTAAATCATTAATGGTTCATGCAGATGAGTGCAAGCTGTAGGATAGCCCATTGTAGGTACAACCATGCCACCAAGATATGAAGGTTGAATATTAGTGGGTGAATATTATCATAATGATTGTAATGGATTTAAGCTAGATATTTGTATTTAAATGATATTTCCTTGTAAGATTTATAAAAATGGTTAAGGGATGGTCTCCCTTATAAGCCATTGAGTGAGGGTGAACACCCTCACCAGCATTTAATAATAAAATTAAAAATTTTCTAGTTTTCACTCTACGAGGGTTTACAAGGTATATTAATTACTCTGGATAAAGGAATCATGAAATGAATGGAAGGTTACATCATACAATTTATGTTAATATACTACAACAGTGGTTGTTAATGACAATGCAACTTACTATTCCTCTACTAAAGCTACTCTGTGAACTCATGAATAGTATTTCTAATGATTAATGAGGAACCTTGAATAGTAGGTAATTTATATAAAAAAATTCTAATTCCCTATTTCCATGTGAGGTTATTGGGGTATGTTATATAAACAATTGCCTCGCTGACGTCTATTAATTAAACAATCTAGATATCTATTCTTATTTAATTTGATTTGAAATTATTAAAATAATAAAAATAATCCTAAAATATAATTTTAATTTATATTATTAACCAATTTCTAAATAAAAAATAAAATAAAATTAAAAAATATATATAATTAAAAACCAAAATAAAAGATGAAATTAAAATATATGACAATCATATTAAAAAAGAGTTAGAGTAATTATTTCAAATTGTAGTTTGAAAATATGTGGTTGTGAAACTTATATTATTATGAGTCACAAAATTTCACAATTTCAAATCAAAATTTATTTTATATATTTATACATTCAACATTGAACATGTACATATGGGTTTATTGACTGAATTGAAAATGTGGCTATGGACAATATTAAATTTGTACATATGGATGTGAGGACAATTCTCAAATATGTGTGTGAGTAGTGTAAAAGACTTAACAAACTTAATGAAAATGAAACAATTTTAATAGTAAGGAAATTAAAAATTAAGTAAAACTTAATGATATAGAACTTTAGGTTCTTATTTATTTATTTCTTCTATATTTCAATATTAAAAAGTCATAATTTTATTAGAAATTGTATTATCAATTCTCAGACAAAAAAAAATTATTTGTCTATTAGTTAACCTATATGTGTGTGTTTGTCTACATTCTTTAATATTTATATCTATTAATTTTTTAATATTTTTTAATTTAATTAATACCTATTAGTTAATTTGGAAATTTATATTAATTTAGATATTATTCATAGATTTATTTTAATGTCAATAATTATCTATTAAGAAGTGGAAATATTATAGGCTAAAAAAAGAATTATATATATATCTAATTAAAATACTTCCCTTTAAAAAATTTCAAAAAAAAAAAAATACTAAAATTATTTTTTTAAATTGAGATTTTAATTATTGAGTAATTTAATTTATAGAATTAATCAAATTTATGAAATTAAATTAATTTATTTTAATTTGAAATATATATATTATCAATTTTTAATTGTTTGTTTGTTTAGTCTTGGGAGTTCTAACATGACTACACAATTAAACTTTGATTTGAGAAACAATGATCTAAAGGTATCTAAGCCATATCACTATGTCTAAGCCACATTAACCATTAGCATGATTGAATTGTGACCTTAACAACACAAATTTTCTTAGAAGTACACTTTGTATCACCATCTATTCTACTCCTACAAGCTATCGACCTTCAATTTTTAATAATGACAAATTATAGAAATATTTGATAGCCTTAAAGAATTATAAAATAATTATAGAATAAATCAATTAAATATTTTACTAAAAAGTAATAGAATAAAATATTGAAAATCCTATGTTAACCAACCATTTAATAGAAATTTTATTAATATTTTAAATAAATAAATATATTTTATTTTAAATTAAATTGATTGATAAAATCCACTTTTTCTATTGCAAAATAAGGGAATTTTTGGTTATTTGTCATAACCTTTTGTTTAGTGTTGGAAAATCTACATCAACCTACACTATCATCATATCACTGTACATAATCTAGATTAGTAATATCCATTACATCATAAAACACTCCACTTTTAACATTTTATAAGGTTAGAAGCATCATGGAAGGTGTAAATTTCGATACATTAATAAAAAATAGTTATAGCATCAACATAAACCTATAGTAGCATTATGGTAAGAAGCCAAGGGTCTTCATTACTCGAATAAACCATTTCTATCAAACATTCCTATTAACATCATGCCTCCAAATGCATAAAATGATAAACAACTAGTGGTAGTGGTTGATGAAGTTATGTCAAAAGTCACACATATAACTCTACTCTTTGAGGCATTAGAAAGCTAGCTAGATTAGGAAGCTTCAATTCAGGAATAAGAAAGAAAATCTTAGGTTTTAGCTTAGCAAGGAGCAGTCAAGAAATTTTCAAAATGTTAAATCTATTTCTAAAAAAATGTTTCACTGTATTAACCAAAAATAAAATAATTACATTAAATACCTTACATATAAATTGTTAACCAATTTACTATGATAAAAATTAAGTTGAACCTCGTGACTATTAGATGAGGGTGATTATGTTGAGATTTAGAAAATCAATATTTTTCATGTTTGGGATGTTGACTTTGGTGTTACTTCAATGTTGTGGGCAAGGCAGCTCAACATCAACAACTTCGACAACTGTAGATAAAAATACCTTCAGTGTTGTTTACCATTAGTACTACCCTAATTAACAATAAGTTGATTAATACATAGTCTTAGTTACCTATATTATTACAGCTTTTAATGGGAAGAGATCTAATAGATAAGTGTAATAGAAGCAGTAAGGTTAAATAATGAATACAATGGTACTTATACTAATAGTTACAAGGGTCATGTTTCACTTACCAGTATTAAAACATAACCTCCAAGCTGTAAGAAGATCTTAACTAGTAAGCTTCTAGTAATCAATGATGTTGGAACATAATGGATAGTATAAGCTAATTATGATGGTTCTTACTAAGTTGATTAGTACTAGTGATTCTGGAGTATCAATGTAATACAACATGTATCTCTTATGGAAACACAAGAACCTTTAGTGAAACCACATAATGTTGAGTACTAAAGTCTAAGTGTGATTGGACTGAGTGATTACCATTATATTTACCCATATGTGAGTGAGTATGGATATATGTAAGCTTTATATGGTTAAACACATGGTTTAATAGAGTATAAGAAAAGATAGATATCATAGTGAAATCTAGCTTACTCCTACTATATAAGTAAGCATATGACTGGGTGATTTACAAGCATTCAACTAAGAACATAGCTCAATCAAACTCAATTATGGAAAGAATGATATGTATTTCTCATTTCACCAATGTAATCATGAAGCTGAGTACAAGCACCTAGTTAATGAAGATGGATAGGTATCATGCTTGATTAACCTTACCAATACTTTTGTAACTTATCACCATTACTAATCTGATGTCCTTTTTGTAGTATCACAAAATTGGTAAATAAAATTAAATAAAGTTGCCAAGATATATACATCTCACACATTTTATTTAATTTTAAATCAATAAAAATAAGAAAATCAGAATCCTAGACAAATCTTATCCAGCCTTAGTATGCATATATCCACTCTAGATTTATGGAGGTTTGGTAAAAATTTCTTGAATCCCTAAGCGGTAGAAAATTCTTCCTATGCAAGAGTCATTAGTTAAATCTTTCAAATCACTACAATTTTGACCGTGTTGTAGATATATATGTGGGTATTCTACTATGAAAGATTCATTAGTTAAATCTTGGCACTATAGTGTTGTGGACTCAGTTGGAAGATTAATTATGAACAACTTATTCTTCGCTTTGCACCTAAGGTGTATATAAATTATTTGATTGAACTTCTGAGTTTTATTAGAGTTGATGCGCGGGTAGCAGCTGTAGTTTCCCTTTCAATTTTACAAAAGTATATATGGATTGTTGATTGAGGCTTTCTAATGAACAATAGGCTAAGGCATATATAAATTATTTGATTGAACTTCTAAGTTTTATTAGAGTAGATGCACAAGTAGCAGCTGTAGTTGTCCTTTCAATTTTACAAAAGTAAATACAGATTGTTGATTGAGGTGTTCTAATGAACAATAGGTAATGGACATCCAGGAATATGGTGCCATGATTATAGATACCTTAGATAATGTACTTAACAATTAATAAGCTCAGTCGATATCTGCAAAGAATGGTAAATAAGCTTTGTTTTTTTTTTATGATTGTTACGAAGGCAAGAACAAGAATGAATATTATGAAATGTAGATATAATGATGATGATCATAGATTTTCAAGTAATATAGTTGGTAATGTTAGCTTCATATCAACACAACAAACTCTGTTGCACCATTTTTTAATATTGTCACAAAGGAGGTGAGAAAATAATGCCACCATTTATGGAGGGATTACTATAAAATACCAACTACTTTTGCAGTCAAGTGTTTTTGTTTCTACCATTTTAAGAAGGAAAGGTGCAAGAAAATTTTAAATATTATGACAGGAAGCAGAAACCAGTGATAAAGCCACAATAAAGAAAGAAGGTACTTAGGAGTCTCTCTGAGCCTAACAGCTCTGACATCAGCACTTGGTAACTGCTTGATTTATGAAAAAGATCTGACATAATAAGGAAACATACATAAGTACATTCCGGTTCAGGACCTTCAGCAGAAATACGTGGATTGCTTATTTTATATGTAATACACAGAGTACTCCCCCTTGGCGGTAACACCAAAAAGGTTAGATCCGATTGAGCAGACTAATCGATAGACAAATACCGAGAGAGGGGAATGAGAAAACAAGTAAAACATAGGAGGGGATACTTTCAAGTGGGTGGTCTAAACCTATGAATCCAATAAACCTTTTTGGTTAATACATCTATAAGAGAATTGTTTTGGAATAACTAGGTTTTGAACTACTAACCCGCAATGAAACAGGGGAGTGTGCTATAAT
This sequence comes from Pinus albicaulis, assembly GCA_034641835.2. Classification (NCBI taxonomy): domain Eukaryota; kingdom Viridiplantae; phylum Streptophyta; class Pinopsida; order Pinales; family Pinaceae; genus Pinus; species Pinus albicaulis. The sequence continues at coordinate 512,851,085 of CM076580.1, forward strand.
TGGCTATCAACAATGGGCTATCAACAAGGACTACCTCTTGTGAATGATAATTTCTATTGGCAACCACCTCCTCCTTATTGGTGGCCACTGTCTATGATTGGCTATGACTGTGTAAGAAATTTTTAAATATTACGACAGGAAACAGAGACCAGTGATAAAACTACAATTAAGAAAGAAGGTACTCAAGGTACAACATGAGATATAAAGTCACAATTGATTTTCTTTATTCTTAACATGAAAGACAATGCTATGAAACATTTCCTTGGCAACAAATGGAGGGTGGACTATTTCAGAATTCGGGGTATATTTTGAAGGTCTAATCTATGCAAACATTTGAGGATATTGCATATAGGTAACAACAATCAAATAGCATTTTTTCGGTAGGTAATTTTGTTGCACTAATACATTTCTAAAAATAAAATTGCATAGCAAAGGTACTAGAGCTAGACGACACATAGGAGGATTTTCGTCTACCTAGAATTTTGGAGACGAAAAGACGACGAGGCTGCAATGAGATGATGAGGTAGGAGATCGTCGAAGATGCCACGGAGGACACAAATTACAAATAATCTGTGAACAAAAACACAGAGCAATAAAATTAAAACCAACAAAAAAAATACACAAAAAATAAACCAGAGCAATAGCTTTCACACCCCCTCGCCCTTGCGCAACACCAAGCCCCTGCAACAGCAAACAGATAACACATTAAACAAAAAATGCAGATGCAAGATAGACAAATGACACAGACGTGACAACGGTAACAAGCTGGAAACCTCTTAAGGTTTGTGGGTGGGTATATTTATAAGCAAAAGTTCGGTCGAACTAATAGTTCGGCCGGACTATTATTTCGACCGAACTTGGTTGCCTATTTTCCCATCTCCGGCCAAAAATATTTTTTCCCACGTCATCAATACACCAAGAATGTAAACGGAAAAATTAGTTTGGCTGAAATTTCCAACAGTTCGCCCAAAATTTTAGAAAAGTTCAGCCGAACTGTTGGGAAAATGGATTTTCTGCACGCGATTCTTACAAAATTGTAACCCACCTTCGCATTTTTACCCACATATGGATGTGAGGGAAATTCTCAAATATGTGTGTGAGAAGTGTAAAAGGCTTAAAAAACTTAATGAAAATGAAACAATTTTAATAGCAAGGAAAGTAAAAATTAAGTAAAACTTAATGATATGGAACTTTAAGTTATTTATTTATTTCTTTCTTCTATATGTCAATATTAACAAGTCACAATCTTATTAGAAATTGTGTTATTGATTCTCACACAAAAAATCATTATGTCAATTAGTTAGCCTATATGTGTGTTTGTTTGTCCATATTCTTTAATATTTATATAGATTATTTTTTTTATATTTTTTATTTAATTAATACCTATTAATTCATTTGGAAATTTATATTAATTTAGTTATTAGTTATAATATTTAGTGGATTTGTTTTTATGTTAATAATTATCTATTAAGCGGTGGAAATATTATACATTAAAAAATGAATTATATATCTATCTAATTAAAATACTTCCATTTAAAAAAAATGAAAAAAAAATGCTAAAATTATTTATTAAATCGAGATTTTAATTATTGAGTAATTTAATTTGAAATATATATATTATCAATTTTTAATTTTTTTTTGTTTGTTAATTTTTGGGAGTTCTAACAAGACCACACCCCTAATCTTTGATTTGAGAACTATGATTTAAAAGTATATAGAACTATGATTTAAAAGTATATAAGCCATATCACTCGGTCCAAACCACATTAACCACTAACATGATTGAATTATGACCTTAATAACACAAACGGCCTAAAAAGTACACTTTGTATCACAATCTATTCTACTTCTACTCCTACCAGCTATCAACCTTTAATTTTTAATAATGAAAAGTTATATAAATATTTAATAGCATTAAAGGGTTATAAAATAATTATAGAATAAATCAATTAAATATTTTACTAAAAAGTAATAGAATAAAATATTGAAAATCCTACTTTAACTAACCATTTAATAGAAATTTTATTAATATTTTAAATAACTAAATACATCTTATTTTAAATTAAATTGATTGATAAAAGCCACTTTTTCCATTGCAAAATAAGGGAATTTTTGGTTATTTGTCATAACCTTTTGTTTAGTGTTGGAAAATCTAAACAATTTTAATCTTCCTTGCCCACTTAAAAATATATAGAGAATTTAAAAATGATTTTTTTTATAAGAATGATTTGAGAATTTTTTAATTAGAAATAATCTTAGAAATAATATACTACACAAATTACTATTTTCATAAAACAAATACAAATGGTCACTTTTTTTTTTCACAATTCATGAAATTTTTTTTTTTTCACAAATCATGCAAGTTTAGCAAAATCCATGATCAGGAGGTTTCAGTTTCAGTGATGGTAACACATAATTTTATAAATTATTTTCAATTATAACAATGACAATCACATCAATATATGAATTATTTGAAATTACAACCATGACTTCAACTTCAAATCAGGGTAGTTAATGTTGTAACTGCATATTTACACTTTATTTGTAATTGATAAGCCAGAATTTCCCAAACGTTAAAAAAAACCCTCTTACATTTTCAAAATAAGAACTCGTAAAACGAAAAACTACCCAGAGTTATAAGTATTAATTTCCCAAACATTAAGAAAACACCTCCTTCATTTTCAAAATAAGAACTCATAAAGCGAAAAACTACCGAGAGAGGAGCCATGTGAATATGCAATTATGTTTTTCTAAAGTAATTAGTATAAAATGAGTTCGGCCATAAACAAAGCAGTGTGAGATGAAAGTATGACTACAGGTAAAAAGGTCCAAGGCAGGATACAGACAGATAGATATCCAAATGCATAGGCTTGTCAAAGGGTGAGGGATTTCTACCCAGGTATCCCCCTTTGAACCCATTATTCTTTATCCTTTCCAAGTTTCTTCATGCAAGCTTAATTTATAAGCACTAATGTCATTTTTCTTCTATTCCCATGTCCATGTCTTTGATAGGTGAGACTCTCGCCTTGCCCTCTGCTACTATGAGTTGTGGAAAAGTTGTTTAACTGTTCTAAGTTTTTCTTATTACACTTTGTCCTCTTTGTTTCCAGGTTTATTCGGCCAACACCGCAGAAGACTCGAGCTAGGGTTTCATATTTTATCTCTTGTTTGTATGTTATCTCAGCCCTACCTCTGTTTTGGATTGACAGTGAAAATTTAGTATTATACTCTTTCTCTGGTTGTAATACCAATTATGATTGAAGCATAGTGATGCTCAATTTTGTATGTTCAAGGAATCTTGACATGTATTGCATGTAACTATTTAAACATTACGAATTTATAATAAAATTGATATTTCTCTCTTTCTCTGTTCCAAAATTACAGTGTTGTGTCTATAATATTCTATTTGTTATTGATGTCCAATGGCGTTTAAGTGTATACTAGCCAACTTGATAATTCTACTATGTCCTCGGTATTTCTTATGTTTTTACTCTGGCCAACACTCTTAAATAATAATTGTAAGTTTACTTGTGGTGCTATTAATTTTGATAAGTTTCGTTATCACGGTGTCACTTCTTGATTAAGATGTAGCATTCCTATTTCGTTTCTCTGTTCAGTTATTTGTATACAAATCATTCTGTATAGATTCCAATTGTTCCTTAGGAACTTATATAATAATAGTTACAAAGTTCTGTATTGTTTCGCTCATGGGTTTCGACGAGTTCAGTTGGAACTAATTGTTCCCCCACATTCCTTATATCATTATTATTATCAATATCTTAGCAACCCTAGCATGGTTTTTTTCTACTTGTTCAACCTTTCATCATACCATTAATTATGAAAGTACAATTATTTCTTGAGGTTTAGTCTTCATACAACCTACTTAATTGTATAGAGATCTTTCAGACCTTCACTATACAAGAAGATACAATTCCTTTTTTCTTATATACAATATTACAGTTATCAACAATAACATTCATTGTTCAAAGATAATACTAAAGCCATAGGTGTTCCCTATTCTATAATCCCAAGTTAAGTTGTTGATCCATTTTTAGTAATCCTTTGTTTCCTACTGCTATTATATAGTATAATCAACATTAATTCAACAAAAAAATCATTGTCCATATATTTCCAATAAAGTATTCATTCCACAACAATGATAGAGTTACTATAAATTCTGGAAGTTAAAGATACTTATATGCATGGGTTTAGAAAACCAGGGAATTAAACTAAGAAGAATGTAACACCTTCCTCCCACATCTACCCAAGTAATTAGCCAACCAGGGTAAACATGTGACGAAGAGTTACTATGATCTTATTCAACCTCCTAGGTGACCTTAAGGAAGTGGAATTGATGGAAACATATCAAAAAAACCTTCCACATTAACAACAAAACTCCCATGTGTCATCCCAACCACTCAAGAATCCAACCCTTGGGTCCCATTGAGGTTTTAGGCCTTCAAACCCCCATACGCTCCCACACTAGAAGCATGGGTGTGTCTAGGAAGCTCTAGACATTCCCACAACATAGGAATGCATGCATCTAGGGACCTTTTCCCACAAATCTGTGTCAGCATCCCCAAGATTTGAACCACTTTTTCAGGCCTAGATCCCAGGTCACTGCCTAGAACTCAATGACAAGTTCAGAAGTGAAATATAACAACGAAACAATGGTGTGCAAGCAAACATTCGATCAAGGAATTGAATAGACCCCTACTAGCCATGATAGGAATTTCGTCAAACATGTCACAAGGATGTAATCTACATGTTTAAATAACATATCTGAAAATACGGATCCCATACTTATCTGAGAATAATTCAAAAGCATTATTACTACATCACATCAAATGCATTATAGTATATTTAGGCATAGATACATTTTTCATTCAATTACGAATGAAAACATGATGAGATCCATACTTCATCACTATCATAAAAATCAATCAGAATTGAGAATCACATAATAGCCATATAAGCCATATAATAACAAGCATATTTACCCATCAATACATGGGAAAAAGAGCTCTTATTGCCAAGAGAAAAATGCAACCAAGTCTGAGACTTCCATGTTCCACCCAAACATAGATATGGCTGAGAAAATTCTCTCTTCAAGCAGTCACCCCCATGCCATATTCCAAGCATGAATGTGGAATCTCATAAACAAAATCCATCAAAACCAAACCAGGGATTCAGAAGCCAAACCACCTCAACCCTAAACTAGTGATTCCACCTCACAGTCAGACATCTCAACCATCGCAAATTTGTCTCTACCCAAGCTATACGAGGGCTCCAGAGCATTTGTTCCCACAAGGGCTTCCAGGACTAGTAACTCAATCTCAGTTGTTACAGGGCTTCTAGATGGTTTGTCCAACCAATGCTTACAGGACTAGTAACTCAACCCACCTAGGGCTTCTAGAGCGCTTTTCCGCCCAAGGCTTCTAGGATTAGTAACTCAACCCACAGTTTTTCATTGATCTTCCAAGGTTTTTTTCCAACCAAGGCTTCCAGGAAACAAGAACTCAACCCACAACCAACGGCACATGAGAACCAACCAAAAAAATAAACACTAAAACTAAACCCACAACACCATGGTTATACAGGAAATGACAAGGTTAGACAAATCCACTGTCAATCCAGGAAATCCTCCATGCCAATGATAGATCATGACCAAGAAACCACATGCATACACCATGCATGCCAAAACTAGTGAGGAAAACATACATGCAGCTTAGTACCTACAATAAAAATCCAATGTAGTTGTTGATCCCGATGTCCTCTTGCGCTTTCTTGCTCTTCCTTTTCCTTCTTGCTCCAAATCCAAAGTATGCCAAACTCCTCCAAAAGTGCTCCAAGAAAACTCTAAGTATCCAAGAGTATGATAGAGAGAGAGAGAGAGAGTAGAATGAGAACCATAGGTGTGGGTAAAATCTTTCCAACTGATCCTCAGAAGCCTTTTTATCAGTGAGGTCTCTATTTTCTTCATTTTCCATTATTTTTTTTCATTTTCCTCCTCACATGCAACATGTGATATTTCACCTTCCTTTTCTCTTGTTTTCCTCTATTTGCATAAATAAAATGCAAATAAGGTCTCATGCCTTTCCAAAGACTTTGCCAGTTTCCTTTATCCATAATAACCAAAATGAACATGCCTGCTATGATGTTTTCCCCACCATACATCTTGGAATATGTGTCCCATGACCATGGTATTATATTATTTTTCATGGATTTTTAACCAGGGCTGTTACAAACAAGACTCCTCCAACCAACCAATGAGATTGGTAATTACTTCCAATTCTCCCCCCGAGATTCTTTGAATCCCAGAGTAGTTAATAGAAAATAATTTGTTCTTATACCTCAATACTCCCAGTCCAACCAAGAACTTTTAAACTTCAGGGCTTCCACTAGCTCTTGTTCAGCTCAAGAACACCCTTTAGTATTGCCCTGCTTCACCTTAGGAGTGTCCTACTCAATGTTTCTTCTCTCCTTTCAGTTGCCTCATACTTGTCTTTCCTCTCTTGCCTCTCTTGGCTTATTTTCCCTAGTGACGTGTTTAATCTCTATGGAAGGAGGAAGTAATTGTCTCAATTGTTTGGAAATTGAATATTTTCTTTTAGATTCTTTTCTTGTAATTCCATGATTTTTCATAACCAACTTGTAATAAATTTAAAATACTTTAACATTGAAATTTCCCATAAGGATTTTCCATATATCCCATGATTTAACAAGTTACCATTGTAAAAGTAAATTAAATATTTACTTTTCACTGAGGGGTATTACATCTTCCCTCTATCGAGTGAAACATCACCCTTGGTGTTTGCATCTATCCATTCAACAAGACGTTAGATTATGTTTCACGCTTGAAAATTTCATCCTTCGAATTTGTCCTTTCCGGACCAAAGTACCTTCACTACACTTCATCCCGAGTGATATCTCACTTTTGTAGCATTATTTTCTCTTGGACTCAGAATACACGGAGTTTCAACCTACATTCAAAATCATCAAAGTTGTTCTTAGTTTTCTGTCAACCATTATATATATATATATATATATAATCATTTCAAGTTCTATTACAATCACCCTTAGTTGTCATTTAGGTACCCCTGCAAGGGTCATCAGCATGAGTCATAGCCCCACAAGGGTTGGCAACCTGCACTCAATTAGACTTAGTAGCTTCATTGTAACTCATCAATAGTAGTAATTAATCCTTTTAATTCCTTGATGGCTATGCCAATTTCCAAGTACTTCATCATGTAGTTCCATTGTAAATTTCATATTATGGAAGTATCAATTTTATTTGCAATATTCATATAGTATTATTAAGGTTTTTAAAACCATTTTTGTTCTTTGCATTTTGTGATAGATTGCAATTAGTGTATTTTCGTAAGGCATTAGTCATATATGAATAGAGTTTTAGGATAAGTTTTTTTTCCTACCATGTTCAAGGCAATTATATTGTTGTCTACTTACCCAAGTAACTCGGTTATGCACATCCTAGGTCACTTTGCTATTTTCTTTTGAGCGTAACCAAGAGTCCGCTTTACAACAATTCTTCAATTTTGGCTCTTTGCCATCCTGTGTTACAGGTTTTTGTTGAAATTTATATGCCACTCTATGTGGTTTCTCCCTTACTCTCTATGTTAATTTATTACTGCTATTATAGTTTTTAACATTTGTCTCGACATGTTATTCACTTCATTCAAAGACAGGTTATTTTAATACATTTTACCTGCAAGGTTCTGTGGAATTATTAATAAACCACAATTTTTATCCCAATAGAAGAATTTTATTATTATACCACTCCCCAATAATTATACTTGTTGTCATTGTCCCCTTCTCTTCTTTCCTAAGAATATTTGTCTTGCCTTGCCCCATGATGGCTCACCACCAATGATCTATCTTTTAGGAAACATCAAATTCCATAATATAAAGATGTTATGGTCCGACGTTACCACAATTTGAGGACAATTGCTATTATTAGTGTCCTTTTCTCGAATGTCCCGGTCCACATTAATTGTTCGTCGATTATTTCATGAAAAAAAATTAATCAAGGTTTTATAGTTCAATTGGTTCTCTGATTTTTATTCTTCTCCTTCTACTCAAGAAAATTATGTCATCAAGTCTTACAACCATGCCTTTCCAACGTGTCTCACTTATGAATTTCTCATTATTTTCTTCTTGGGGTTGCATCACTTTCTGTTCTGCAAATATATTGACTAAGGTGTTTGGGGTTACATGTGTTCATTCTTCTTCCTTTTTTTTTCTTTGTTCCATTAGCTAAAGGGTTCTTTTCCCTTACTTTTTCGGCCCACTAGTTGTCTCCTCACATCTGGTTACTATGATTATCTTGACATAGTGATTTTGTGATCATATGCTCATTCTGAAACTCCATTTATGTCTATAAGGGTCACATTAAAGTTACTTAAGGTACTCATATGGTAGCACACTACATTTTCCTTGTTAGTACATCACTTGAAAACAAGAATAGGAAATTCCTGTGCCAATATTCTAATAGCATTCTCTTTATCACAACTTTAATTTTCATAAAATCATGTGGCACCTTTTTCTTCCATTACCTTACTCGGATACCCGTTGATTTCTGATCACATTCTACATGTACTCACTAGCAATTCTTCAAGCCATATTAAGACAATGAACTCTTAAAATTATTTAACATACACGTTCACTATCATATATATATATATATATATATATATATTCTTATGTTGTCCTTTTTAGCTTATGATATTGGCCAAATTCTTTTAAATAAAATCCATCAAATCAACAAGGATCTGGTTAATAGTTTTCTCATCGCGCTTTACATTTGTATTATATATTTATGTATATAATTTTCGTAGTTCTAGTAAATTTCCCATGATTTTTTAGTGTGCATATATTATTTTCATCTTATTGTATCAAACCATCTCAAATCTTCATGTATCAGATCAATAATTTCAATTAACCAAAAATTATTTTATCATCTTATTTCCGATCATACTGAACCTCCCTGATTGCGAAACATTTATAAAATAAACCATTTAGTGAACCATTATATGATTTAGTATTAGGAGTATGTAACTCAAAAAATTCTTGAAATTGAATCTAATCTTATTTACAGTAAAACTGATATCTTTCTAGATATCAGCAGCACTGTTCGAGTGTGCTTCCAAAATTATTTGGTATCGGGGAATAACCCAAACACTATTATCACGTTACTTTCAACTTAAAAAAGCCTCAATTATATTGCTTATTTTATAATTTCTAAGACTAATCTTCTTCCATCATTTTATCATAACTTATCTCCATCCTATTGGTTCTTAAACATAATTTTTACCCAACGATTCCAATACAGTCCCCAATGGCTTGATATCTCCTTTTTGTAACTCATTTATTTTAATTTTTATTGTTTAAAGGAAAGAGGACTTATGGATCATGTTTTGTGCCTCATCTCTTGGCTCATTCTTGTATAACTTGTTTAGGTATAAATTCCCTTTCTTTAGTCACCCATACTAAAGTTTTAATTATTAAAAAAAATTGATTTTTTTTTTTACAACTTCTTTTACTCTAAGAGGTCAAACGAATTCTTATTGCACATCAAAAACCTTGCAATTTTAAAACATTATCAAAGGGTGTTAATTTAAATACTTTCCTCATGCAAATATATACTTTTATAACAATCTTACTTTTATTTTTTCAAATTAACAAAATGATTCACAACTATTAACAAACAATCATCAAGTAGATGATCATTTAATTTCACGTTGATTTCAGATACAACACCATTACTTATTTATTAAAAATATCTATTTAATGTTTTATAATTTTTTTAACAAAGTATTGCTACCTTATTTTATTTATGTTTTTTTACACATTTTCTCTCCTAGGCACCCAGCATATCACTTCTAGTAGGTAAAGGTACCCCAATAATAATTCATTAGTATAGCAGAGTTTATTCCAATTACTCATGGTAGAGTGCTTTCACTTCTTGTTTTGTTGGTTCTATAGAAAATTTATTTACTTCCTCATCTGATTCAATATGTTATTTTAGTTAGATTCTCAATGCTAGGCTCTCCACCTTTATGCATCAAACTATGGATATGCCACGAATAATGAAGCAAATTTTAGCAAAATCAAGCATAGTCTCCTCATAGCCCAAAAATAAGGAATTAAAAAGTTGGAAATTGAGGAGGACTCCATAATGATTATTGAAGCTATTAATAATTTGAATCATGGTACCCGATGGGATAAGATTTTTAAAATCTAGAGGACAACCCGTCTCATCTAGGAGATTAGTGAAATATTTCCTTACTTTGAATACATCATCCCATCTCCTGTCCTTAGATTAGGGAACAAGGTGACAGCCTTTTTGGCCAATTGGGGGTGTAAAAATAAGGGGGGAATCCATTTAATCTCAATGGTAGAATATTCAACATCGAGAGGACTTGGAGCATCTTCGTCTCATCCTGGATCAAGATAATCATCAGACCCAGGATCTGGAGACGGAGGGAAAACAAGGCCCCCACGATTGGGGTGAGAGGAAGCAAAGAAATCCTATTTTGGATTTGGAGGATGGTAGAAACGTTAAGAGAAAAGGCCAGGAGGCATCCATCCGTCAACCTATGCATGAGAGAATGGCGAGAACTTAAGACTCAAGCCACATAGATGTTGAAGGGAAAGGGCACATAAGGGAAGGGGAATTTTTCCCATGTGTTTTTCTAGGAATCACCTCCATCGACGGGAATTTATCTCCCAGGATGGTTCAGGTTTTTTTCTCTGTGGTGTTGGTGTTATTCCATCGCGTTGGAGAGTTCATGGTGGATTTGTTTCTCGCTGGAAACTTCACCATTGTCTGACTGCATGGAAAGCAATATTGGGTATGTATCTTATCTTAACTCTCCTCTGAGCCTGAGGAATGTATGTCGTAGTCAAGATAATGACAGGGTTGTGGGTTGGCCTAGATAGGTTTGCTATGGAAGTCTTTTGTATGGGGTTTCTTTGCCAGAAGATTTCTATATCCAATGTGTTGTTTCTATCCCTGTCTCAGTTGTGCTTGGTATTATTCTATCCAGCATGGGAATTTTTCTCTATGTCTGTGAATTCTAGGGTAGGTCAAGCTCCTGGAGGCCTAAAAAAGGGAATAGGTTCTTTATGTGGTGGGCTTATCTCAAGTTTTTTTTGGCTAATGGTTTGTTCTTCACGTCTTCGTTTTATGGCATGGTTTTTCTAAGGCCTTGGTATGGAGAGGAACTCATTATTGTAGACATTTTTAAGGGCCATTATTGTAACAATAAGTGATGGTTCTATGGCTCCTCGGTCTATTGGGTGTTTCACTTAGCTTATACATGATGGAGCGGCCCACCTGGGACTAAATTGAATATGTTTAGGTGGCTCAATTATGACTCTGACTGTCTTTTTCTACTCTATAATGGTTATATAGAAGGTATTTTTAATATAAGTGTCTATTATGACTGCGTGAACAATCCTTGGTTTAGGCTGGTGGTGGTGTGTTTATAATGGCCTAGTCGTTCTCAGTGTGACAATGTTCCTTATATGATGGCTCGGTGTGAAAAACTGATGAGGGTTGTAGGTCGTGGTAATGGTCGTAGGAAAAGGAAAAATGTGAACAAATAAATGCCCTTTGACAAACCTCTGAAGAGGAGTAGTCGGTGCACCGACGCTCGTATAATTAAAGAGGTAGTGAAGGCCTACAATACGAGTACTCACGAGGATGTTAACATTCTAATTACAACTTTGGAAATTGATCTAAATTGTTGGGTAACCGCAAAATTTAGGGTGGAGGACTGGAGGGATCTTGTCCCAGACCCGGGCAACACCTGTGGGCGTACTACCTAGTACAAGCATATTCACTAGTACATTTGGCGGAAATTCCGACACTTGGTTCTGACGCTTTTGACCAAATGTCGGAAATTTCCCCAAATTTTTCAATCCCGCTCGAAACCGTCGCTATACCGATGTTTATAGAAAAGTGTCACAATACCGACACTTAGACAAAGTGTCGCAATTGCAACGTTTGGAGGAAGACGTCGCAATTGCGACACTGTGCCCCAAAGCGTCGCTATTGCGACGGCTGCCTCCAAATGTCGCAAGTGCGACACAATTTCTAAGTGTCACAATTGCGATGTTTGGAGGCATCCGTCGCAATAGCGAATTTTTTCTGCCATCGGTATAATGACACTTATATGCGCGCTACATAAAAATATGAAACTTATATGCGCGCTACATAAAAATGATTTTATTAAAAATATGAAACTTATATCTTTCGCAATAGCTACATTAACATCTGATATCACGCGTGCATTCGCCCTCCACTCTTGCAAAATAGCATTCGCCCTCAGCATTCGCCCTCAGCTCTTGCAGAAAAACATTTTCCCTTAGCATTTGCCCTCAGCTCTTGCAGAACAACATTTTCCCTCAGCTCTTGCAGAACAGCATTCGCCCTCAGCATTCACCCTGAGCTCTTGTAGAACAGCATTTACCCTCAGCATTCGCCCTGAGCTCTTGCAGAACAGCATTCGCCCTTAGCATTCGCCCTAAGCTCTTGCAGAATAGCATTCACCCTGCATTCGCCCTCAGCGTTCGCCCTCAGCTCTTGCAGAACAACATTCACCCTCAGCTCTTGCAGAACAACATTCGCCCTCAGCTCTTGCAAAATGGTAAGTTCTTATTGCAGGCCCTTCCTCCTATAGTAGGGTTGACTCTATTTAGGTTTTTTTGGTCAATTCCATTGGATTGTGTTAGGCTGTAGGGTTCTCTCTAGATGTCAAGAATTAAGATTCAATACCCTCTATTATCTTCATCACCCAATACAAGATTTAAATTTTTCCCAAAGAAACGCTTATTAATTTGGCAGCCATTATTTCTCCCTGCTTTAAAAACCCTACATTTAAATGAAACAAGCATTGCATTTCAACTACAAAAATCTATTAGTGTTCAAATGTACATGTGTGCATCACTTGTGTAGGGTATTCCTTTTCCACTTTCACATTATCCAAGAATGTGTGCAGTATAGTTCATATTTTTTGTGATTTAGATTATCTTGAAAAGGAAAGGTAAATTATTTCCCATGGAAAAAGAAGGTTTTCCCTTTTTACTACTGGAAATGGTACAACAAAGTTCCATTTCTACCCGAAACTCCTATGAAACAGGAACCAAATAAAGGCCATGTCCTCAATGGACATCATTTGGCTTTGAAAATGGCCATTGCACCATGTTGTTTCTTATATTACATCATGATAGTTTCTTAGGTCATTTCTTGTTTCCTGAGATGAAAAACAACCAAAGAAATCGTGAAGATCCTTCCAAGAAATAAATGGCCATTTCTCAATCATATCTCAACTATTTTTTATTTTATTCAGTGGTTTCTTACTTTGAGAGAAATTTGACACTTTTATAAGGAATATAACATAAAAACACAAAATGGGAAGGAATTGATGAGGTAGATGTCCTTTAGTTGTTGTCAATTAAGAATTGATAATACACGATGCATGTTATGTACTACAAACTAGATTCCTTCCTAGAGTTAGGACACATAGTATTGAATCAAAGTTGTAGTTTCTAACTTCTTGTATTGGTTCATCAATCTTGAAATTCAAACATTGCATGTCTTCATTGCTTCATGTTTGAATAATTTGCATCATATTGTACAATAGGAAATTAGGAATTATGATTATTATTACTTTATGGATCTGTTAAGTTACTTTTAAGTTTGCATGGTTTAGTGTGAAATTATTCTAGGGTGCCCCTAGGCCCAGGTGAAGGAATGCCAAGGACTGAGAACCCTAGTTTTTAAATTGTATTGTTTCTTATACCCAAAAACCCCTCAACATCACTTCTTATTAGTTCTTAACAATAGTGTTGTAAACAATTTGAGAATTGATATAGAAAAATCTCGCACTTCTCAAGATAAAGTCCTAAAGCTAAAGTGTGATACCATGTGTAATTCAATAGCCCCATTGCCACATCACCAACCTCTTTTCACTTCGGGCTAGCTCTCCTCCAACTCAAGGGGGGTTATCCCTAGTAGATGTTAGGGATCTAATGGCCCAACCAAACCAAGTCAAGAGCCCCCTAACTCTCTATGTTTACTACTATCAATCAAAATATTGAACAATAGGATCAGACATGCATCCTGAAGATAAAATTGCCAGGGTATTTTTGGGTAATTTCAAAGGGAAAGTCCCCAAACACATATAATCAAGGAATTATAACGTGATTTCAAACCTACGTTGCACGGGTTCCCGCACCCGGGGGTGGGGTTCTCGAACCCGCACCGGGTTCCCGCACCCAAGTACCGAATTCGGGTACGGGTTCTTCTCAGAAGAACCCAAACGAACCGGGTTCTTCTATGAAGAACCAGGTTCTTTGAAAAAAAAATCAGGTTCTTTGGGTTCTTTGGGTACGAAGAACCCACGGTTTGGGTACTTAGAACCCGAATTTCGGGTTCTTCGGGTTCTTCATGAATAATTTCCTCAAATATTTTTTTTTTAAATGATTAAATTTTAATAAATATTAAAACTAAATTAAAAATAATTTAATAAATTAGAAATCTA